>JAGFBZ010000558.1:233200-356523 GCA_018398805.1 Hirundichthys speculiger
TGGCGTAAGGCCGCCCCCCACAGTCTGAAGACGTAACTGCACTCAAGGTGCAGTTAGCTTCCATTTCTAAGTCACGAGATAGCACTGACACTTACTTTGGAGGGCCAAGATTTAATGCGTTTACATGGGAAGTTTAATTCCTCTTTAATTCATAATTAAATTAAATCCTATTTAAAATGATTAAAAATTACCATGTAAACACCTAATTCCGAATGAAAATGTCCGAATTAAACTTAATTCTGAAGTAAGTGGCTGGTTTATTCTGATTTTAAATCTGAAGAGAATAATTCCGCAGTCATGTATACACTCATTCCACTTTAAATTAATTCCGGTCTTTCTGCGCATGCTAGTTCCCTTGCCCGTCTGTCGCGATGACGCTTATATTCCGCACTGGGCTTGTTTTCGAAAGAAAATCATCGACATGATGTTGTCGTGCTGCTGCTTCAAAAATAAAATCAAAACAAATCCAAAAAGGATGCTAATAATGTAGTCCTCCATGTTGTTGCTAATCGAGTAAGTTTGTTTTCTTCTGGTAGACGTAAATACGTAAAGACGTCCGCCCCCCCCATCCAATCAGAACCCTTCCCAACCCCCAGACCTGAAGCAGAATTGGATAAAGCCGATCAAACATGTTTTCCATGTAAACCTCAATTCGGAATTACTATTTCCACGTAAACTCTAAGGAAACTAGTTTAATTCTGAATTATTTAATTTGGAACAATTAATTCAGAATTAAAAAACATCATGTAACCGTGGCCATTGAGGGCCAAAGACTGAGGGTTAAGGTTGGAATTGGAATTGGCCCTATATGGCTGACAGGCTGCTTGCAAATGCTGGACAAAATGAATAAAAGATGTGTTGAGAAAAATAGTTTCATTTATTTAAACAGTTCAAATTGTTGCTTGCAAGCTTTTAAAGGTGGGACACGGGGGTTTTGGAAGAAGCTTAGAATATCGATACCCGCGGCTAAAAAAACCGATACTCTCTGGGGAAATAAAATATCGATATATATCGCAGAATCGATAAAATCGCTGAGCTCTAGTATATATATTATATATATTTTTATGGCCTTTAGGAAAATTGCAGCTTTATCGGGGACAGAGTATCTCAGCCGCTGAGAGGTACGGTTTTAGAGATGCAGCACTTTCACAGCGGCACCAGCGATCCGCCAGCCTCTCACATTTCAGACGAGCGTGCCGTAACCAGTCCAGCTGTGAGGACTGATCTCCCAGATGCCTCTGCTGCAGTATCATTATGTAAGCCGGTGTAAACTAGAGATTTCACTGACGGTCACATGGGGAGGGACCGCCGGGCGCACAAACAGACGGCAGATTATCTGATGGATTTACGGACTAAATCTGTCTTTTTAAGACGAGTCCGTGGCATTTCTGCTTTCAGCGGGAGTCACGGCGGGAAAACAAACACAAACATGTGACGCCAGAACTCCAGGAGATGAGAGAGAGAAGCTCTAATGTTTTCAGCCTTTCGGTTTTTACGTTAAAGGCAGCTGAATCACACCAGGACTCGGAGGTACAGGGACGAGGGCAGACGAAAAAATGCAGAAACATGCAAATACATGTTTGGTTTCGCTGCAGGCCCGAGAGAGAAAAGCTGTGCAGCTGCAGCTGTTCTGCTCTAAATAAAGCTGCTGGCGCTCATTGATTACACATGATCGTTAACATTCTCCTCCTGCCGCTGAGGGAAATGTCATGCTTATGTTTTCGCTCACGTGCAACGTAAAAAAAAAAAAAAGAATCTCATAGAGCACCCAAAAAGTTTCCTGCTTCAACTTTCAGCCTCTTCTGGTCAATCGGTTTTTGTCTCTTCGCATTATTGACTGGCAGCCAATCTCTAAATGGGGTGGGGGGGTGGGGGGGTGACACTCCTACTGAGATGACTTCACTTTATGTGAGAGGCCTAACAAGAGGATCACAGCAACATAACGGCCGGAGAGCATCGCTGCAGGATTTAGTAGACAGATAAAGAGGGGGATTTTTGCAGCGGGAGATAAAAGCACATTTTACCCCTTTTAGTATATTCAAACATTTTTGAAGCATATGAGTTGACTTTAAGTCTCCTATTTTTGGCTGTAGGACATGAATTATTCATAAATGAGGGCAGTAAGCAATCTGGACAGAATTTAGGGTCTTATATTGTCACTTTTGCAGTTGCAAAATAGTGAGCTGTGCATTTTAGTAAGTACCACTGTCACGTACAGTCATGGAAAAAATTATTAGACCACCATTTTTTCTTCACTTTCTTGTTCATTTTAATATCTGTTACCACTAAACGTCATCATGTGACTAAAACAGACAGAAAAGAAAACACTGAATGCATAAAAGCAGTGTTTTTGGCAGTACAACGCCATAGCTATTGATGTAAAAACTTAAGTGATTTAGGTCATAATCAAGAAAACCATGGAAAATGGTAAGATATCAGCTCTTAAATAAAACTCTTATGAGCAATCTTTGTGGTTATCGTTATGTTTGTCCAAACAAATGTACCTTTACTTGTACCAGGCATTAAAATGAACAAGAAACTGAAGAAAACAAGGTGGTCTAATCATTTTTTCCATGAACGTACAGTATATTTAGTAGACATTTCAATGATGCAGCACTAATCTATCTATCTGTATGTATGCATGTTGATTTGGTAATGCTCACAATGGGTCTCTATTTAAATAAAACTTAATTTTTTGAGGCTTTCTGCTCACATCCATCATTAAAGAGATACTCACTGGAAAAAAGGCCATTAAAAAAATAAGTAATTGCTTGTAATAAGCAGAAAAATCTGCCAATGGAACAAGTGAAAATCCGCTTAATAAGATTTCATGAAATAAGACATTATATTTAAGCCTGACAAGATCTTGAAATTAGCTTAAAAATCTTATGACATGTCAAGTCAAGTCAAAAAACTTTTATCTGAGATATGACTCAAAACAAGATGTTTTCAAAACTATTTCACTTGATATTCAAGATGCACTGTCTAAAAACAAGCTCCTATATCTCACCGAAATGTTACTCTTTAGGTGATTTTGTCTTATATTAAGTGTGATGAGATATTTTGACAAGAAATTAGAAAAATACACTTGGTAAGACTTTGAGTTTTTGCAGTGCTTTCCTTAATATTTGGCAGCACTGCCCTTTAAACTGTACGACTTCAATCAAATGTTTTGGATTCAAGGATTGAAGATTCGAGATTTTCTTTACTCTCCTCCAGGCGGCTATTTGTGTTGCAGCTAGCAGTTTAAAAAAAAAACATCAATGATCACAACGTACAGCACATACGGGACAGATGAGTGCAAAGGAAACAAAATGAAACAAAGCAGCACAAATGAAAGTGAGCATCATAAAGGTCTCGTTCACGCTGAAATCACAGGTAAGACAAAAAGTGAGGAAATCACAGCAGGCTGTTGGGCGTTGGGAGAGAAGATTTAGCAAATCTTTCATGGACACAACCCACATACTCAAATATCTGCTCACTCCACAAACGCATGTTCCCTGCAAATATGGAATCATTTAAAAAGGATGCGATCAGGCTCTTACAAGTGTCTAAGATTAATTGTTAAAACGAGATATACGCATTTATTGACATACAGACATCTATTGTTAAAAAGAGATAATCAGCCAAACACAAATGTCCTTACTTTTTGTCACAAGTGCCAAACACAAGGCCCGCGGGCCAAATGTGGCCCGCCACGTCATTTTATGTGGCCCTCGCAAGCTTTTGCTTTAATTGGCATTTGACAACATTAAACTAATATTATAAGACTTAATATAAGCTTACACCGCTTATTTCGTTGCCCGGACGACGCCTGGCATGGACGCTTCTCGCTGCTGCTCCGGGGACTTATCCCTGCCGCCGCGGACATGGACGGTGTAGCTGGAGGCCGGTTCGGGAAAGCTAAGCTAAGCAGTCCCGAACTGCTACCCGCGGCAACCGCCGCCACTGGAGCCGGGACGGGAGCCCCCGACGTAGCTGCGACGTAGCATGCTGCCCCCGTCCAGCAGTCTACACGCCGGATGGGTCAGCTGACCTGGCAGGGGCCGTCTGGTGACCTGGTGGGGCCCAGCACCGCCGGGGGAGACGACAACGGCCTGGTCCGGTCCGCATGATGAACCGGGCTCTGGGACGGTCGGCTCCGTCGCTCGCCGGACTGAAGGAGCTCAGTCTTCCCAGAGGAGACGGTCTGGTTCATCGGTGTTTCCTCCTCTGACCTGGAGATATCTCACTTGTCATCGTTATGGAGATATACTGGTTCTAACGGCTGTTGACTGTTTTAACGGCTGTTACCTGGAGTTAGCACTCGGACCACGGGACCTGGCATGAAAAGGTGCGCTGGACGCTAGCAGCTCCTCTAGTACACCAGATTTTTTCTGGTGTACTGAAACTTGAATTTCCCCCTTGGGGGATTAATAAACTATTTTTGAATTTGAATTTGAATTTAAAGCACATATTGACAATAAACTACAACTCCCACAATGCATTTCGTCATTACCCACAACGATGGTATATCACCATTAACGAGACATCAAGACGATTTTCGGAACTGATGGATTTGAGAAAAACCTCTACAAACTAACCCCAACATGTCAAAGAAAAGAAAATTTGATGCACAAGGAAGACAGTTTCATCAACAACAGGAAAACGAATACAAGTTTGTACCTCAAGGTGAAAAAAAACCAGTATGTCTTTTGTGTTATGAGGCGGTGTCAGTCGTGAAATAGTATAATCTACGTCGGCATTTTGACAGAAAACATGGAAATACATACAGAATCCGTTATTTAACAATATATATATTGTTATACAACCAAAATCTGTAAAATCTGTATTATCTCTGTATGTCCGTTTACACTAGGTTACTTTTTTCTTTTTTCTTTTACTATTAGACAGGGTATATTGAAATCCCTAATTTGTAATTTGTAAATTTGTAATTTTTTGTACATTGGGGCTTGCACATGTGAGTTATTTAGTCTAATTTGTTATTCTTATATATTTAATTCTTGGTAAGGTGTAGTATTTAAAGTGTTAATTTACTTATTTTATATGTAGAGTATTGTTGTTTTTATAGGATGGAGCACTGCAACGAAAGAATTTCCTGCAAGGGATTAATAAAGTATTTTCAATTCAATTCAATTCAATTCAATTCAATTCAATTCAATTCAATTCAATTCAATTCAATTCAATTCAATTCAATATAATAAGGTGTAGTTTAATATATTTTGATTTACATTGCATTTTGTTACATTCATGTTGTCAATCTGTATGGAGCCCCGTTTGGGTCATAATTCAATGAATAAATGAGTCCATTATTATGAAATACAGGCGTTTATTATTATGAAATATGTATCCATTATTATGAAATGTTTCCAATTATTATAAAATACGTGTTTATTATTATGAAATATTTCCCATTATTATGAAATGTATGTGTATTATTATGAAATATTTCCCATTATTATAAAAAAAATGTAATTATTATGAAATATATTTTTATTATTATTTAATCTTAGTTTAATGAATAATAGTTTATTTCAGAATGGCTTTTTTTTTTAATCTAAGAATTAGTTTTTACATAATTGCTTCCTTTTTCATAAGAATGAGTTTTTACATAATAATGAAATTTTGCCAGTGGGCGGGATCAGTGGTTGACCTGCATGCTCATTGGCTGATCCTTCTCCATTCTACGCTCTGACATCGACTAGTTGGTGGGGGACTAGCATCGAGCCTGTTGGCTAGCTCTCAGAGTAAGTCAGAAAATGATCTTTCTCCTGTCACCATGACGTCAAAATCAAGTTTTCCCTACATTTCGCGCTACGTTTCTTAGTCGATGTCAACTTTTAACCTTAATTGAGGTGCATTCTGCCACCTACTGGCCTGGAGTATATACATTGCACCTCTCGCCCACTATCGATATTCACTGTTCTGTTGCTTATGCCTGAATGAAAGAGCAGCCAATCACATAAATGGCTCCGCCCTCTCTGCTGTGATTGACACACAAATCATTCTTATGAAAAACAAAGCCATTATTATGTAAAAGCTCATTCTTATAAAAAACGAAACCATTATCATAATAATGGGAAATATTTCATAATAATAAACACCTTTATTTCATAATAATAGATTTATTCATTGAATTATGGCCCAAACGGGGCTCCATAAATCTGGCCCTTCAACCACGATGCTGATGTGGCCCTTTACGTGCTCAGCTCATCCATCTGTGTGCAGTTCTGCTCATCTGCCACCAGGGGGCCCTGTGAGGCTGCACTGATCAGTCGGTGTGTGCGTCTATGTGAGCGCGTGTCGGTGTTAGGTGGAGGGAGGCGGGGGGAAGTGAAGCGGGGGGGGGGGGGGAGTGTTCGTGGCAGCAGAGCAGACTCAGAGATGTAGCAGCGGACCTCACCGACTCCGCGGCCAGCAGCAGTCGCTTGTCACTTTCCCCACCGAGCGTCACCTATTCCCGACGGAACCGCGCGCGCGATGGGGGAGGCCGGCCGCGGTTTCTAGCGCCGTCCCCGACCGTGCGCGGTCGTACAGCAATCGCGATGCGACCGAGAGCGGCCGCCACCGGGGGGATTTATTTCTTCTTCTTCCAGGCGGACTCGTCGGAGTAGCTAAGCGCTAGCGCCGGAGCTAACGACCGTAACTGCCAAGATGCTTCGGTGGATACGACAGCAGCTGGTAAATCTCTCCGTCTCTGTCTCTCCGTCGCCCGCCGTGGCACATCCCGCTGCCCGCTGGGTGTCTGTGTCAACTTTTATTTCTTTTTAATTTATTTATTAGTTTAAATTTAATAAGTTAGCCGAGCGACTTCACAGCTGGCCGTTAGTTGAAAACATTGTCGCTCGGATGACAGACAGGTAGACGTTACCTTAGCAGCTAGCTGTCCTCGCGGAGACCGGAAACGGTGCGAGTTTACTTTTTGAGCTACGAGTTTAATTGTTTGTTTTAATTTAATCACACCTGCGCGGGTTCGCATTTGGAAAATTAAATTAAAAAAAAATCTACCCAAAAGTTAATTACTTCAGGACTAGGTAGACGGGGAAAACTACATAAAAAGGCGGAGTTAGTTAGTTTATACCAAACATGTCACACCAAATAAACTAACTTAACATCTGGTTATATTATAAACTCCAACCCTGTTTAACTTGATGAGCAACATACTGTTAAACCGTTATAATGTCGAGACCAGACGTTTTCACACCGGTGCTGCCAACACTGAATATAATAATAACAAACACATTTAACTATTTAAAGTGCGTTTTGGCCCATCTCAGGCCACTATATTGCTTTATGTAAGTATCATAGTTATTATTATTTTATTTTAAAAAGATGTCTAAGCGGAATGTATATGCATTTTTCCTCTGTCCTGTTAGCAAAACTCAAGCTATTCTATAAAGCAAATAAAAAAAGTATAAGTAACAGGACTGAGTTTTAAAGCATTGAATTGAATTTTGAATTGAATTGAATTTATTTCAAACAAACATGTAACTTAAAAAAAACCATAAAAGACAAATAGTTACATCTTAATATACATAAGCTCAAAAAAGGAGTAGGAAGAAGTGCACACTTTTTCTTAGTTCCTTCCCCTTTAAAACTATGAATTTACACCATCGCCATTGCTATATCTACACAATATCTATATAAATACAGTCCACATAAACACTATGTAAACACGCCAATTATAGAAAATACAATATATTATATAAATCTATATAAATATAGACTATATAAACTACATAAATATCCCTGGAGGGTTTATGCATTTGCATAATATTAGCAAAAGCATAAATTCTAACGATATAGCATTCATGCTAATAACTTGAGGATACTGAGGATGTTCTACAGATTTGCATAAATATATATTTCTTAAATAAACATGCATAAAAAGTAATTTAGGTAGTAAGAAAGTGAGTTGAAATGGACTTTCTTAGGCATAGTTTCAAAATCATGAAATCTGACTACAGATTTTCTTCAGGATTGATATCAGGGCTTTGAGATGGCCTCTCCAAAACATTGACTTTGTTGTCCTTTTATTTTGTAACTAATTTGCCACAATGCTGAGGGTCGTTGTCCATTTGCAAGACCCGCTTGAGCCCAAGCATTCACTTCCTGGGTGATGTCTTGAGATGTTGCTTCAATATTTCTACATAATGTTCTTTCCTCATGACCCCATCTGTTTTGTCAAGATCACCAGTACCACCCTCGTAGTTTCCAGTTGGACTGGTGTTCTCAGGCTTGCAAGCTTCCCCCCTTTTATCCTCCAAATGTAGAAATGGTCATTACGGCCAACATAACAGTTCAATTTTAGTTTCGTCAGACCACAGGACATGTAACCAAAAATTAATATTTTTTTTCCCTGCGTGCATTTTCATATTTTAATCTGGTTTTTTTTTTCATGTTGCTTTTGGAGTAATGGTTTTTTCCTCGCTGAATTGTTTTCAGCCCATGTCGGTATAGAGTTCATTTCAGCTTCAGCCGGCATCGTCTCAAGGTGTTTATCTTTTGTTCCTGGGTTGATGTGCACGTTTTGGACCAAATAACCTGTCTTAATAACCCATCTTCCTCCTTAGCAGCGTGGTGGCTGGACGTTCCCATGGTGGTTAGATTTGTCTATGATTGTTTGAACAGACGAACGTGGCACCTTCAGGCATCTGGACATTTTAATCAAAGATGAACCAACTTGCAGAGGTCTACGATTCTCTTCCTGATGTCTTGGCTGATTTCTTTTGATTTTCCCATGATGTCACACAAGGGAGCAGTGTGTTTAAGGTGCGCCTTAAAAGACACCCACAGGTGTTCCTCCAGTTAACTCACATTAACTCAAGTTTCTCTTAATTAACCTGTCAGAAGCTGTATGTAAAGTTCAGACTTAAAAGAAAATAATAAAAAAAAAAGCATTTCTAAAGAATTATCTCTCTCCTTATTCAGGCGTTTAGCATATAATAGAAATAATAGAAATCATTTTGGTAACCCTAACTGACCTAAAACAGAAAAATTTTAGTCTGATTAAATGTCAGTGAGGGAAAATGAATAAGTTATGTCTTTTTATGCAGTATATGTAAACCTCTGGTTCAAACTGTAAAGAGTATGGGCAGGTAATTAAAAATTAATTGAAGAAACTGACATTCAGAACCAACAACCAGCTTAATTTAACTAATTCAATTATTTCTGTTGTTTAAAATATCTAACAAATGCCATAGGTAGTTAATCTGTATATGTTTCCCTTCACTTCTTTTAAAATCACAAATATATGAATTTGATTAGAAAAATATGGCAATTTTAATAGTTGAGAATATTTGCAGTAAAAACACTGTCACTGTTCTAATAGGGAAAAAATAAAATAAAACTAAAATGATTGCTCATCAATCATAATTAAGGAGACATGTTCGCTTAATTGTGATATTGATTTGAGGTCAAATCGTCCAGCCTTGATATACTCCATATTATTAGATTAGATTTAACTTTATTGTTAATCTTATTGTGTTTGCAGTAGTGAGAGGAAAAAAATAAAAATTATATATATATACCAGTACCAGGAATGTACATGTTATGTACTATATTTGCATATAGTTGTGAACACTGCCAGAATGAATGAGTTCCATTATATTGGTTACCAACAGGTTATATACATATATATACAATGAAGAAGTCCTTGTCTAAACAACATGTATAAAAAATATGTGCAATTATGGAGAGTGCAATCAAAGAGACTAAACAGTACTATAAATAATATCTTCAATGTTTATAAAAAGTACGATGCGACAGTCCACATAGGTCAGTACCAAAGTACCAAAGCGGGGGAGATGCTGAGCCTCGTGTTGCACCCACCACACCCCACCGCCTCGGTCTTTTCTTTTGTTTGTTAATTTAATACTATAATCCATTATAATGATCTATGCCCTCTTCAGTTTGTCTGATTCAGTTTTTGACTTATGTTGCTGGTTTAGGCAGTGATTCACAGTTGCACAGGATAAAAAATTGAGTTTGGAGTTAAGCTTTAAGGGTGTTGTATTGCACAGTGGTTCTGTTTTAAATCATAAGACTGTCACCATCTCTGTTTTAATGGTGCACGGGTGTTAATCTACACACTTCACTCCCCAGTATCATAAAGTTGTTGGACTGGTAAATGGCGGTGTGGGAGTATGTGAGCGACAGATGCCTGGATGAATAAACGGGCGTATTTTATGAGATAAATCACACATTGATAAACCTCTGATGTCACTCACAAAGACACGCCCTTTTTTTGTCTATCTTCTCACACATTAACGTAATTTTCCGGAGGTGTTGGTGAAACAGCTATGACTTAGTTTGGTCATAGTGTCACAGAGATGCGGTGCAGGAGCTTCTCCTTCAACCATGAATGTCATGTTGTTTTCACAACAACTGGTCTTGTGGGGATGAAGTAATCCACTGGTTTACACTCCACCCTTCTCAACTACAAGACCTGACTTATTTCAGATCTGCCCTGGACTTTACAGGTACCATACAAATGCATTTTAGAGACAAATTACACTCAACAACCCTTAAGTATGTCATCAGTTCTTGATAGAGAAAACAATTTTTAGCCTGAGAGCTAACACATACCTAACTGATTTTATTTTATTATCTGCAGTTTAGCCACGTACAGTTGTACTGAACCTTATGTGTCACTCGATGTTGTTTGTGCATTGACCTGCATCAGGTTTGAACACTGAAGCAATGTAACAGCCAGCCAAGAGATAATACACCACTGAAAAATCACACTGGCCACGGTCACATGATGTTTTTTAATTCAGAATTAATTATTCCAAATTAAATAATTCAGAATTAAACTATTTTCCTTCGAGTTTACATGGAAATAGTAATTCCGAATTGAGGTTTACATGGAAAACACATTTGATCAGCTTTATCCAATTCTGCTTGAGGTCTGGGGGTTGAGAAGGGTTTTGATTGGATGGGGGGGCGGAGATCTTTACGTATTTATGTCTACCGGAAGAAACCCAACTTACTCGATGAACAACAACATGGAGGACTACATTATTAGCATCCTTTTTGGATTTGTTTTGATTTATTTTTGAAGCAGCAGGACGACAACATCACGTCGATGTTTTGTTTTTACGAAAACAAGCCCAGCGCGGAATATAAGCATCATCGTGACAGACCCGGCAAGGGAACTAGCATGCGCAAAAAGATCGGAATTAATTTAAAGCGTAATGAGTGTATACATGACTGCGGAATTATTCTATTCCGATTTAAAATCAGAATAAACCAGCCACTTACTCCGGAATTAAGTTTAATTCGGAATGGACATTTTCATTCGGAATTAGGTGTTTACATGGTAATTTTTAATCATTTTAAATCTAATTTAATTTTAATTCTGAATTAAAGAGGAATTAAACTTCCCATGTAAACGCACTGACTGTGATTCCTCCATCACATATATATAAACTTCGCCATCACTCAGTTCCTCTGTGTTTAGTTTAAGGTTTTACAGGCTAATCTTGAGAACTATTGCCCATATGGCCTTTGTCTTACAAATGTATACAGCTTTATTTTAATTAAGGGCGGATTCCAGTACTTCTTACTTAGCGTACTTAATAGGGGTGCTCCGATCGATCAGTGACCTGATCGGATCGGCCGATATGCATATGATCAGGATCGGTCAGAATTGTCATTAAAGCTGATCAAAAGAGCCAATCGAAAACGCTCTATTCTCGTGCGCACACACTGTGTATAGACCTTTTCCGGCCAGCCCCCCGGAAGTACCCCGTCCTTTTTTTTTTTTACTTCAATAGTTCTTAATTAACAGAACAAACAATACAAAAGCAAGTCTTATCAATGAAAGGAAGTACCCCGTCCACCATTGCTGGGTTGTGCTACAGAGCGACACTTTCACCAGCTCGCAGATTAACCAGTGTTTTTCTCTTTCTACAAATATATATTTTTATAATGTCGAGTCGGTCGAGTGGGAATACATGTTCCGTCATAAACTGTGCCAACAATGCCGTGAAAATTCAACAACGGAAGAAGAAAGTATGTGAAATACACAAGCCTTTACTGCACGAAGACTGCCTTGTTTGCAAAACAAGAAGTTAGGAAGACGTGGGTGAAAAATATCAACAGAAAGGACTTTGTTCCAAATGAATACAGCCGGGTGAGTTTTCGTTAACATTCAATCTCGTACTACTCATAGTCTCGCTAAGAGTCCCGGACGATTCTGGCCGAAAGAACAAGCCTATAAAACAATGAATGAATGAAAGAATGAATGAATGACTTAGGAGAATGATAAAATAAATTAAATATAACATTAACACATAGCCTAATTTACCGCTAGCGTTAACGTTACAGTAGCATAATCTTTATGGCTTGTTGACGTTAGTTATAACCAGCGTGCAGCGTTCCACAGTTTTTAGTGTTTGATTATGGGAATAGATCATGCTATTTCCATAACCAATCATTAAAAACAGCGATAAACTACCTTCATCTGTAACTGGAGGCCACTGCCTAACATCATCAATCCAAGACATGTCTGTGTTATCAGTAACAGATGCTCCACGCTGCTGTGTTTGGGTTAGTTGGTGGAACACCGCACGGTCCGGTTATGGCGGGGCCACTAGGGGGCGCATGTCCACAATTTTCAAGTCGAAAAGGTCTAAGACAGCAAGAAACAAAGGGAAATAAATACAATCGGTGATCGGATCGGCCGATTTTGATTTCAGTGATCGGTGATCGGTGATCGGCCCCAAAAACCCTGATCGGAGCACCCCTAGTATTTAATGACTAATTGGATTTTATTTTATATTTATTATATATACAGTATACCCCCCCCCCCCCCCCCCGTTGCTTACAGGAGGCTGTGAGTCATCCTTTGACGTTTTGCTGCCAGCTGCAGCTTCTCGTCTGTTGTTGGGTGGATTTTCGCAGAATTTCTGCGATTCTTGATATTTTACTATATATTTCTGAAAAATCCACGAACTAAAACCGCGGAACTTAAAGCGCGAACTGGCAAGGGATCACTGTATATATGACTTCTAAAAATTCAAAGAGCACTATATGAATGTCAGATTTCCTTGTCAGGATATAAAACATTAAAGTACCGGTGCCAGTAAAACATTATTGGCTTATTGCTTTCTTAAGTGCGTAACTGCTAGTGAGAACTTTTTGTTAAGAGAGAGAGCAGAAGAGTTTTACCTTCGAAGGTGCGCTGAACACAGTATGATTGGTAACTGAAGTTGGGTGGAGATGTTGACAGGGAGGATAAATGTAGTCTGAGCTGGTCTCGTCATGAACTTGCAAATACGATCTGAGCAGATGTGAATGACGTGGATTTAAATCTTGACAGGCTGAAATGTTTGTTCTCTTTGTTCACTTGGCAGACAGACATCTGAATATCTCCTCGGAAGCACGGGGAAGACATTTCTTTATGTAATAATATATCCATTTTAACGTTGTACTGGAGGTTGGGTTGGAGTGACAGTAAATTCTGACCCGTGTTAATCTCTGTGCTTTCAGAGATTAAGCCTGGCCGCTACTTCTGTTAAAACCACAGAGACTTTGGGTCAAATAGCCGTCTCTTCCCAATTTGCCACAGCTCAGCTCGTTTGACCCATCCTGCCAAGTTAATTAAAAGTGTTATTAAAGTGCATCTCAGCGCACCTCTCCAAATCATTTTTGGAAGCCGTTTGTCTGGTCTTGATACCAACTGGAAGGAACTGTAGTGATTAAGAGGCGGAAGAGAGAGATGTGGAGGTCTTTTAATATCATCTACAGGCGGCTCTGACATCATGGCATTACTCACGTACAGTCATGGAAAAAATTATTAGACCACCCTTGTTTTCTTCAGTTTCTTGTTCATTTTAATGCCTGGTACTAGTGCTGGGCAATATGACGATATATATCGTGGGGACAATATAAAAGTGTGTATCGTGCCATTTTTCCTCTATCGTTTCTATCGTTTCTATTGTTTCTAACCTAATTTTATCAATTATTCCAGCAAATATGTAATTAAATAACCTGCAACGATACATTTGATAGAATCATATCTACTGCTACAAAGTAGCCTTTTATGTTTGTACTTTTATTCATGGTTAATGCCTTAAACAGAGTTCTCTTCAACCCTGATGTTTACTTTAGACACTTTATATTGGTTTGCAAACTTTGCACTACAAGGTTACAGATTTCAGAAAGTTGAAAAATAATTTGTGTTAATTTTTTATAGCTGAACTTCAGTGCAAAAATGTGTTTTTCCTCTCAGAAACTGTTGTGCACTTTAAAAAAAAATGTGAAAGCTACTGTACCTCTGTACCTACCTGTTTATGCTGCACTAAAATTTATGTTTGTGACAGTTCAGCTAAATGTCCTTTCAAAATAAAGTTGAAAAGTAAGCAATGAAATTTTTGTCAAACTTTTCAGAGAATAACTGAAAACATACTTTATTATGGTATATCGTGATATATATCGTTATCGTGATATAAAATAGTCCATATCGTGATATATGATTTTTTCCATATCGCCCAGCACTACCTGGTACAACTAAAGGTACATTTGTTTGGACAAACATAACGATAACCACAAAGATTGCTCATAAGAGTTTTATTTAAGAGCTGATATCTTACCATTTTCCATGGTTTTCTTGATTATAACCTATAAATCACTTAAGTTTTTACATCAATAGCTATGGCGTTGTACTGCCAAAAACACTGCTTTTATGCATTCAGTGTTTTCTTTTCTGTCTCTTTTAGTCACATGATGACGTTTAGTGGTACCCAGGTATTAAAATGAACAAGAAACTGAAGACAAAATGGTGGTCTAATAATTTTTTCCATGACTGTATTTCCACCTTAAAAGGAACCAATGTAGCTACAGCGTATGTAACAGCAGCACCTTGTAAAACTCTGGTATCTGTATGATAAATCACATGTGAAGCAGGGCTTCGTAAGAGATGTTGGACACAGCTTTCCTGTGTTTACAGCTTCAGTCTCTGCGGTCAGCCTCGCCGGTATAAATCTATAGCTGGATATAAGAAGCGGGAAATGCAGAGTCTCTCGTGGACGTTGCTGCAGCAGCTCTAATAATGAGGTTTCATGAAAGCAATAGAACATCTTATTATCTGTAATGTCCCGCCTTTAACAATAGATCCTTCCTCCGACAGATCTCCTCGTGACTATTCGCTGTTCTTACATGTTATCAGACGCTGGTTTAGCGTGTTATCCTGTTATTATAGCAGCTCTCATCACAGAGTCAAAAGCAGAAATTACAGTGTCTGTCTCCTGACTAGAGCGCTTTTGTCTTCCTGTAAGATCACCGCTGTGATGCTGCCACCGCCATGTTTTACTGGAGGTTAAATCCTGTCTGGTCCTCACATGCCTAAATGGTTTAATCTCTTCTACCACTTATGGTTTTAGAGTTGGTCATGTGCCTTTTGACAAGTTCTGAATGGGCTGTCATGTGTGTTTCATGATAAATGGCTCCTGCATGACCTCTCTGGAATAAATAGGATCCTGACTGAGCTGTAGTTGTCATTCTGGAAGGTTCCTTCAACTTCACCAGGGATCTTATTCACAGTGACCATTGGCTTTGTCCGGTTTTAATACTTTAAGGTTCTTCCATTCGAGAATAATGGAGACTAATTTCCACTTTGGCGATATCAGTCGTGAAGAAATATTCTTCTGCTCTTCCTGTATTCTGTGCTTCAGAACAATTTCATTCCTTCTCTACTTTTCTCACTAAAGGTTTGAATACCTATGAAATAGTGCTGGGCGATATGGAAAAAAATCATATATCACGATATGTACTATTTTATATCACGATAACGATATATTTCACGATATACCATAATAAAGTATGTTTTCAGTTATTCTCTGAAAAGTTTGACAAAAATTTAATTGCTTACTTTTCAACTTTATTTTGAAAGGACATTTAGCTGAACTGTCACAAACATACATTTTAGTGCAGCAAAAACAGGTAGGTACAGAGGTACAGTAGCTTTCACATTTTTTTTAAAGTGCACAACAGTTTCTGAGAGGAAAAACACATTTTTGCACTGAAGTTCAGCTATAAAAAAATAAACACAAATTATTTTTCAACTTTCTGAAATCTGTAACCTTGTAGTGCAAAGTTTGCAAACCAATATAAAGTGTCTAAAGTAAACATCAGGGTTGAAGAGAACTCTGTTTAAGGCATTAACCATGAATAAAAGTGCAAACATAAAAGGCTACTTTGTAGAAGTAGATATGTTTCTATCACATTTATCATTGCAGGTTATTTAATTACATATTTGCTGTAATAATTGATAAAATTAGGTTAGAAACGATAGAAGAGAAATGGCACAATACACACTTTTCTATCGTCCCCACAATATGTATCGTCATATTGCCCAGGACTACTATGAAATAATAATAATAATAATGATAATACAGAAGAACAGTTTTTGTAGTTTGCACTCCAAACACCTCAAAAACAGGAAGCATTTACTCTGTCTGAAGTTAATGTGTGCAAAGACATCAATGATTCTGCAGTTTTAACTTGGCTGAAGGGAAAAAACAACAACGACCACTTTACGAGCCCTTATTGTAATCATGTTGGTTTTAAATGATTAGTGTCCAACCCTTTAATCAGAGATGACCGTGGAATGACATTAATGTTCATTGATTAATATCAGTTAGAGGATTTTTGGGCTACAAATCTTTTCTTCTTGACCTCTCAGTATCTATCATTTCTGCCTTTTTTTTTTTTAAATCCCATTTTACCTCGTTTCAGTTTTGGTCTAAGTGCTCCACTGGGCCCATCGAGCATGTCCCCCCCCCATTAGTCTAGATGGAAAAGGCCAACTGTTACATTACACCATGTTCACGTCAATCAGATGCAAGATATCTCTTCAGGACGTTGTCCTGACTTCCCTCTTCACCTTAACTTCACTTTGTAAAAGATCAATTTAAGAGAGGCGTTTTTAGGTTACACTTTAACACAGTTTGTCACGCTGACGTTTCAATCAAAGTCCATCCATTTGCTTTTTCAGAGAACCTTCTTCTTAGACTCTCCAGGGATTCATAGTGGGTTGAAAGTTTCTGTTTGTCCACCACGGTGCATTAATGGTGACCCGTGTATACGTAGAGACTAGGGATGGGCATTTCGTCGAGATTTATTCGTCCAACGTAGGGAGAATTAATGATTAATAATTGATTAATCATTAACATTTTTATATTGAAAACTATCACAATTATTCTCGATATCGGCGTGGCGTTTGTTTTCCCCTTTGGCCTGGTTGCTATGGCCTGGTTGCTATGGCCCGCACATGCCCAGATGTGTTCAGTGGCCCGGATGTTCGTGGTCGAGAATAACGTGACATTACCTGTTTCTTTTCTTTAAAAAAAACAACCATAATAAAACAAAAAATATCGAGGAGACTACTTAACAAGGACAATTTATATCAAGGCGCCAGTATTACAGGCTTTTTGTTTCTTAAAAAGATGCGCTTGTTGTGTGCTCGATGTGCACTGCAGCTCCTTCTGGTCCGTGCTAACACCGAGTTGAGGCTAGGCTAGGCTAGGCTAGGCTAGGCTGATGATGAACCGCCTCCAACGTCCTTTACAAGGCTTGGATGCGCGTTGTTCAAGTGATACATCGTTGTCGTTGTCGATTAATTGTATTTGTAATTAGCATTGCAGTGATTGCAGTACACTTGCTCATTTTCCAAACTAAAATGGTTCCACGCCACACTTCACCGCTACCGCTTCATGATTAGGCGATGACCTACAGAAGCTCGCATGTAAAAACTGAGTCCAGCCAGGGTAGGGTGATGGTGAAATGTTGCCCCCTGGTGGCAAATTTCTATCGGTGTCACAGCGAAATGCATCGCATTGTTTGAGGACGTGCACTGATAACCTACATTAGGATTGTTTAAAGAAAATAAACATTCGGTTCATCGACGAAAATGAATGTCTTTGACCAAATTCTTAATGATCAATCATCGATTAATCGATTAATTATGCCCATCCCTAGTAGAGACCCCTACAAATATTTATCTCGAGAGTAATATTTTCTTTCGTTGCTGGCGTTGATTCTTAGTCAACTATATAATCAGTCGGCTGATCATTTCTTTTACCCGACCAAAGACGGAGTTGAGTTGAGTTGAGTTGAGTTGCTCTGGGCCAGCGGGCAGCGGCCAAGGTCGAGCCCTTTAATAGTTTCTGCTGATAAGAGTAAAGACACGCTCGATATGTAGCAGCAGACGGGTTCATCAAGTAGAAGTTGAGTTGGACCGTTGTCTCGCTCCAGTGACTGGCAGACAACGCTCAAGCAGGATGTGGATATAAGCGAGACGGGAAGACGTGACGATGTTCTTACTATAAAAACATTGTCATCTATATTAGTCTGCTTATAAGTTACTTCATAACCTTTCTTAATCTTTCTGTTTGACTATAAGTCACTCTTTTTTTTGCCTTTAATGCATACAGTCAATGCTGTTGAATATTTACTGAAAAGGAGAATAATATAATAATTAATATGGACTCTATGGAAACTGAGTTGATGGTGTTAATGTTAACAAAAGATGATTGTCAGTGGCTGCTCTCGTGAATAATCCACTTAAGCTTTGAGCTAAGAAAAACCAACTTCCTCTTGAGCTGATGTATCAGCAGCAGAAAAAAAAAATCCTGACCATAACTTGAATTTCTATGAATGCATCAACAGCAAAGGTCACTGTTTGAACGTTCATAATTACTGTGAAATTGAAAATGGAATAAAATAAACTCCTTTGTCTATTTTCTTTTTAAACCTGGAGGGTTTTTTTTTTGTTTGTTTGTTTGTTTTACAGTCACATCATTGCACCATTTCCTTTTTATTTTGGCATAAATGTCATAAAAGAGATGAGAGTTGAGCATCTTCTAATGTTCTTCTGTGGAGCTTAAAGGTACGGATGTCCAAACACTGGTTCCTCATTGGCTCACCTGCATTTGAGGAACAGGTCTTATTTTTGTGCCGGTTGTGAGTCAGCGTTTGAATTTAGACGCCGAGCTGCCGCTCTGCTCTGCTCAGTTAGCAGGACGTTGCTCTGCAGCAGTTGCAGTGGAAACTGTAATCTCTTAGTCTGCAGGAAAAACTAGAACGGCAGCAGTAGGTTCCACCTTTCTACACAAAGATCTTCTCACCTTTGTTGTGTCTTGGTTCCTACCTCCTAAAGAGGAACAGAGGTGGCACTCATCTTTATGTTCGTTTGTATGCCGTCATTCGTTGTTTCCCACATGGTTGTTTATGTATTTTTGCTAATGGTTCAAACAACTGATTGTTGACTGATCAAAGGTCAAAAGTTAACATTCATTAACACTTGGTATAAGCAGTGTTGCTGGCTAACTTTGGAAAATACCGCCTGCTAGTGCTGGGCGATATGGAAAAAATCATATATCACGATATGGACTATTTTATATCATGATAACGATATATATCACGATATACCATAATAAAGTATGTTTTCAGTTATTCTCTGAAAAGTTTTACAAAAATTTCATTGCTTACTTTTCAACTTTATTTTGAAAGGACATTTAGCTGAACTGTCACAAACATACATTTTAGTGCAGCAAAAACAGGTAGGTACAGAGGTACAGTAGCTTTCACATTTTTTTAAAGTGCACAACCGTTTCTGGGAGGAAAAACACATTTTTGCACTGAAGTTCAGCTATAAAAAATAAACACATTATTTTTCAACTTTCTGAAATCTGTAACCTTGTAGTGCAAAGTTTGCAAACCAATATAAAGTGTCTAAAGTAAACATCAGGGTTGAAGAGAACTCTGTTTAAGTTATTAACCATGAATAAAAGTGCAAACATAAAAGGCTACTTTGTAGAAGTAGATATGATTCTATCAAATTTATCATTGCAGGTTATTTAATTACATATTTGCTGTAATAATTGATAAAATTAGGTTAGAAACGATAGAAGAGAAATGGCACGATACACACTTTTATATCGTCCCCACGATATGTATCGTCACATTGCCCAGCACTACCGCCTGATATGAGGCAGCTTTCTCTGTAAATTTTTACAAAGAGCTTTGTGGGTAATCTGTTGTCTCTTCCTCTCTTCCTGCCTCGTCTCCTCTCAGGGATTTGACCCCCCTCATCAGAGTGACACCAGGACGGTTTACGTCGCCAACCGCTTCCCCCAGCACGGCCACTACGTACCGCAAGCGCTTCGCTGACAACAGGATCATCTCATCGAAGGTAACGGCGCTGCTGGCGCAATGTTTCATTTGGCTCCACGGGAAGCGCCGTCTTTGTAAATCAAGATTTAAAGTTGTTAAAAAAAAAAAAAAAGCTTTCAAGGGCTTGCCCCGATAGTTGACCCCTGGGGGGGGGGCGTGTGAGCATGCCTGGCTGTTGGTGTCGGTCTTTGTGTGGCCTCTTTAGACTTTAGCCGAGCCGTTGCAACATCCTCGTTCCTTTATCCTATTGCAGGTGACAGCGGGACCATTGTCCCGTTGTGTGATTTCAGCCAAAGCGTTGAGCTGACAGACATTTAGGGCCTGATCGTACACCTCCTGCTAGCCGCTACCCACAAATTCCGGATTTAGGAACCTCCGCTAACCACTATGCTATCTTCCGCTTCCCTAAAGCCACTATCCGGTTTGCCGACTCCCTTATTCACATTGTAGGTGCGGCAATGGGCGTGTCATTTGCACTTTCCGCAAACTCGGTATCTTGCGATCGCGGGTTTAGGATAGCAGGTAGCGAGTGGTCAGACTAGGGCTGCACAATTAATCGAAAAATAATCGAAATCGTGATTTTTTTGGTTGCCACGATTAAAATTTTGAAAATCGTGATTAATCGTGACCATGTACAATGTAGTGTAGTGTAGGGGACAATGTAGTGACCTGCCTTTGGGCGTTCTTGAAGCTAAGACATGTTAGCTCTGGGTATGTACAGGCTGGTGTTTATGGCCAAAAATCTCTAGGACCGCCTAAGTTTCATGCTATTGCCTTTTATATAATTTGTCCATCCCTTATGCAATACTTTCTTGGTTACATTTCATATCGTGATTTTAAATAACATTCTGAACAAAAAATATTTTTTATTGTTGAATAATCTTGATTAATAATCGTAATCGTGATTTTGATCGAAATAATCGTGATTATCATTTTTTCCATAATCGTGCAGCCCTAGGTCAGACCACTCCTAAACCCGCAATCTCAAGATACAGAGTTTGCGGAAAGCGCAACCCACATGTTGGCGCGTAAAAGAGTGCGTCGATATGGCATAAATGTGAAGATTGCTAATAGCGGGTAGCGCAACCTGCTCTTAAAGGCAATGGCTACTGACGCACTGATTGGTTAAACAGGTGGAACGCCCTAACCACTCCCATGCATAAATATAGCGGTTAGCGCAGGTAAGATCGCGGGTTTAGGGAGGTGGAAGATTGCGTTCTTTGCGGGGAAACACCCCTCCCGCTACCCGCTATCCCTTAATAGCGGCTTTAGGAGGTTTGGCGGGAGATCGGGCCCTTTGTCTTACATTTGGCTCTAAATTATTTTGGTGTAGTTGTTCAGGACCATCGGTTCTTCAACGCTCCCCCACCATGTTGGACAGTCAGCATGAGGTGTGCTGGTGTGGCGCTGGGTGGTTTTCTGCTGACGTTTTCACTTCATCGCCTGTAGTCCTGCGCGTCCTGTACAAGTTAAAGATGGAGAGGATAAGGTTTTCTCTCTAAGGCTCTAGGAGAAACATTTATAAATCTTGGAACCCGTCCTGTCAATCACAGGCTCTCTAGATATTACACCTGAGGAGCCATCAGATATCTGAGATGTGATGTTTTTTAAATTTTCTTTTAAAGCTGTGGAGGGTAGGTGGGTGGAAAAATAGAAAAACTGAACATTTGAGCTCTGTTTGTTTCATGGGGAAGATGTTTCTCTGGATATGTTGAACTGTTGATGCTCAATAAATATATTACAAAGAAGATATTGTCATCAAAGTGTGACTTTAACCTTATGCTTAATGTTTTACGCTCTATTTAACAGTTTATGCAGTAGTTTAAATACTACCAGTATGAAATTTACTATGATTTTACTGTCTCATGTTTGTTCGTCTGTAAAATTGCTTTTCAACTGCTGTTTTATCGGACAGATATGTTGCTTTAACACGAGCGTGTCGTTCCCATAAACCCTGAGTGTCGCTTTTTTCTTTCTCTTTCAGTACACGATTTGGAATTTTGTCCCGAAAAATCTGTTCGAGCAGTTCAGGAGGATAGCAAACTTCTATTTCCTCATTATCTTCCTTGTACAGGTATTTTTACACACAAACACGCGCATGTTCAAATAAAAATAAAAAAAAGGTAGATTTTCCTTTCAGATGCTGATGAGTCATGTGTGACCTCAGCTTTCCTGCACCAGATAGATATTTTTGTGAGTGTGTGTGTGTGCGTGTGCGTGAGCATTTTTGTTGACTCATTAACTTCAAGCGAGCAGACGGGAACCAGGTCCACCTCTGCATTAAAACATTTACAGCCTCGTATTTAGTAATAATTGTTACTTTACAGCCAGCCCGCAGCGTTAGGCCTCCACTGTGCATCTGGGGCTGAAGGTTTTTTTTTTCTTTTATTTCAGAGTTCTCAGCCGTCTGATGTAGTTGCGATTGTGTGATGAAGCTAAAGCAATCGACTTGACTCCGTCTGAAAAGGTCATTTTTTTTACCCGTTCAGGTTGTCGCTGCAGCAGAAATCAGCTCAGACTGAAATCACAGAAAGGCCACTTTTCATCTCTCTGATTCCTTCGTACCAGTTATGAATTATTCCTCGTGAGGAAATGTTGCTGCTGCAACATGGTTTAGATAAATCCTTCTTTGAGATTTTGATTATAATGTTTTTTTAATATTATTTTTTACATGTTTAGGTGTGTATTTGATGCATCTTCTTTATGTTAAGTTTTCTTTTCAGTTAGTTGTTTTGATTTTTTAGTTGTGAACTGAAGATCGTTCAGATGGATGACAGATACACTTTCAAACGTTTGTCCAGCTGATATTTGTTAAATTCCAAACCTCTTCTTTTTTAATGTCATGTTTGATCTCCCGTCTTCTTTTCTGCTCTTTTATTTTTGCCAGTTTTTGCCCATTACATCCGTCTGCAGAGCAGCACAACCCTGGAAGACAGTTTAGAAACCGTGCTGCATCTCCTGCTCAGGACAGAAGCTTATTAAAGTATTAAATTAAAACAGTAGTGATCAGCAAAACAAGTCACCTACTCTAATGTGGACAATGCCGATCACAGAACCAGGATAACTGGATTATAAATTGACTCTTGTCTGTAGCAACATCGTCAGGGTAACGAGGCGTGAACCAGGAAGTTTCGACAGAAACATCAGGGCTCTGAGCACAACAGTGTGGTTTGAGTTTTAATGGTGTTTCAAAACAAAACCGATGCAGGAAACAACCTTTGCAGATGATTTTTTTTTTTTTTTTTAAAGTGGCTTGGTTTCTGTGTGTGTACACTGTTGCATTATAATTAAATGCCTTTCAGCAGTCGAACAGCTGATACCTTGGAACAACAGCACTTGCTGTTCGATCTCCATGTTGTTTACACTGTTGTTCTGGTTTTTTTGTTTTTTTGGGGGGGGGGTTCATCTTCTGTTAATGGTCATAGCTAGGGATGCACGATAACCGTTTTTTTAAACTGATATCCGATAACTTTCATCTCCTAAAGGCCGATACCGATAACCGATAACACACATCAATACTTTGAACAAAACCAAAAGCAGTTGACTCTTTAAATAAACAGATATTTATTTTTTCCAATGAAAAACTATTGACAAGCCTCTCAAACATTTTCGTAAAGCTATCAAACAAACCTATTTGATATCTCACATCAACTTAAATAAGGTTCATTACTGACGGATATAAAAAATAAAGGCTCCTTGAACTGATGGAAATACATGCATCAGAATTACTAACTGAAAAAACGCATTCCTTAATGACAATAAAAATAATGTACAGGTCATAATGTACTGACACAAGTTAGACTAGCCTGTGTAAATAAACTGAAAAAGTTCACTCCATAGTAACAAAGAAATTATGTTTAAAGGATTTTGGCTTGTGGTTCCATTTAAATTAATACATTTAATTAAAGTAAATGAGGTTCAGTAGTTTTTTGCTTTTTTTTTAATCTCATGGAAGGAGAGGAGAGGGGAGACTTACTGCTGGCTTGCTCACGTTAGCTCATGTTAGCTCACGTTAGCACGATTTCAAAACTCCATGGAAGCGATGGTTGTGTTTCAGATGGCTGATCAGGTTTGACATATTAAAGCTTGTGCTATTTTTCCCTCCTTCACTTGGAGCATTTGTCACAAATAACCAGGAACTGTCTTCTTCTGAAACTTTAACAAAGTTCCATACGATCGCCGCCATGTTTTTTTTTTTCTCAGCGCACTGTGCCACAATGCTGCATTTAAGGTGTAATGTAGGCTTGGGCGGTATTACGGTAATACCGTATATATCCGGTAGTTAAAAATAGCAGCGGTATCAGTTCAATACCGTCATTAAAAAATGCAATAAATGATTTCTGTGGTTTAAAGTTTAGTTTAGTTTCTCTCCTGTATCGCTGTGTGTTCCGCTTTATTTTACCGTTAATTCGTGTTCGCTTGGAGCTGATCTCGGTTTGACTCGTTCTGTTAGGGTACTGACGATGAAAACAACACTTCCTGAGTTTGCTGCTTCATAATAAAAGCTTTTAATTAAACTAAGAATGTTGTACTTTTATGTTGAAGAATTTATAGGAAGTGAAATGTCCAGCATCAGACACTTTACTATAAAGCGCGTTTCAGCAAACACACCTCGGCTGTGTTTCAGGCAGAGAGAGGAGCTGAAGTGAAAAGCAAGAAATACACAAATAAAGAACAACTGTAGTTGAGCCAACTTTATATTGAAGCACTGAACTGCTGTTTTGAGGTAAACTGGCCTTTTTTTTTCAGGCGCGTCAACGCTATGAATAGGACAGCGGCGTAAAGCCCCGCGGCGGCGCGCCTGGGATACATAATGGGGGCGGCGTCCGCCGGCGGTGTGTGTTTGCCTTAATAGTTGCGGGAATACCGTATACCCCGGTTTGACGGTATCAAAATTTGGATACTGCCCAAGCCTAGTGTAATGTAAATTCCTCCGTTTTCTCGTTTGCTAGTCGTTCTTTCAGCCTTTTCTATTTTTTCTATTTTGTATGTGTCACTGGTGGTAAAATACTGCGAATATCAGTTCAAGTCAGCAACTACTAAAATTATGACCGAGTTAACAAGTTGTTTTCTGGCATGAGGGGGTATTCTTGATTTTCCTTACAGAGAAATCATTTTTCTGATTATGCCGACGTCACTTGAACATAACATTCACTGCCGGTCATTCAAGGCTCAGAGGGAGCGAGACACTGCTGTGTTGACAAAAATATATATGTTATCGGGGCTATTCGTCATGATATTGGACTTATCGGGATGACGTCATAATTTCCTGTTATTGGGTCAATAATTATCGTGCACCCCTAGGAATAGCTTAGCAGGTCAAGTTGCATAGAACCCCTGAAGGTGTTGGGTTTTCTCTGTCGAGAGTAGACCACAACTCCAGAGTTTACAAAGTGAGAAACAACGTGTGGCGGATCAAAGATTTTCTGTTTGAGGGTTGAACCTGCCAGAAGTGTGTAGCTGCCCGGCGTAGCTGCTGCATGTGTTTCACGTTTTTAGAAGGAGACCGTTCTAGTGTGGATGTAGCCGAACAGCCCTGTAGATCAACGGCACAAAAGAAAACACAAAAACGCACCAAGACGCACCGGCATCCACATTTTTCAAGAACACATGAAGAGGTTTGTTTGATGTGAGCCTGAGGGCGTAGGCGTCACTAAACTTCTCGTTGCTTGGCACGGTTGACTTGACAGGTCTTTTATGCTCGGCTTCTGAAAGAGGAAGAGGGCGCACCAGGCCAGTGGCGTCACACGTTTGCTCAGCTGGGTTGTCGGTGCAAAGATAACGACGTGAGAGTGAAGCAAAAGGACGAGAAGGCCGAGTTGTACTCCGTTGCTTTAGCAGCGGATCAGTCATGAGAGCAGCTGGCAGGTAGAGGCGGGAACCGCTGTCCCCTGGTTAGAGCCAGGAACCGCTGTCCCCTGGTTAGAGCCAGGAACCGCCGTCCCCTGGTTAGAGGCAGGAACCGCTGTACCCTGGTTAGAGGCAGGAACCGCCGTCCCCTGGTTAGAGGCAGGAACCGCCGTCCCCTGGTTAGAGGCAGGAACCGCCATCCCCTGGTTAGAGCCGGGAACCGTTGTCCCCTGGTTGGTGCCAAGTACTGCTGTCCCCTGGTTAGAGCCAGGAACCGCTGTCCCCTGGTCAGAGCCAGGAACCGCTGTCCCCTGGTCAGAGCCAGGAACCGCTGTCCCCTGGTTAGAGCCAGGAAACGCTGTCCCCTGGTCAGAGCCAGGAACCGTTGTCCCCTGGTTAGAGCCAGGAACCGTTGTCCCCTGGTTAGAGCCGGGAACCGTTGTCCCCTGGTTAGAGGCAGGAACCGTTGTCCCCTGGTTAGAGGCAGGAACCGTTGTCCCCTGGTTAGAGCCGGGAACCGTTGTCCCCTGGTCAGAGCCAGGAACCGCTGTCCCCTGGTTAGAGCCGGGAACCGCTGTCCCCTGGTCAGAGCCAGGAACCGCTGTCTCCTGGTTAGAGCCAGGAACCGTTGTCCCCTGGTTAGAGCCAGGAACCGCTGTCCCCTGGTCAGAGCCAGGAACCGCTGTCTCCTGGTTAGAGCCAGGAACCGTTGTCCCCTGGTTAGAGCCGGGAACCGTTGTCCCCTGGTTAGAGGCAGGAACCGTTGTCCCCTGGTTAGAGGCAGGAACCGTTGTCCCCTGGTTAGAGCCGGGAACCGTTGTCCCCTGGTTAGAGGCGGGAACCGTTGTCCCCTGGTTAGAGGCAGGAACCGCTGTCCCCTGGTTAGAGCCAGGAACCGCTGTCCCCTGGTTGGTGCCAAGTACTGCTGTCCCCTGGTTAGAGCCAGGAACCGCTGTCCCCTGGTCAGAGCCAGGAACCGCTGTCCCCTGGTTAGAGCCAGGAACCGCTGTCCCCTGGTTAGAGCCAGGAACCGCTGTCCCCTGGTCAGAGCCAGGAACCGCTGTCCCCTGGTTGGTGCCAAGTACTGCTGTCCCCTGGTTAGAGCCAGGAACCGCTGTCCCCTGGTCAGAGCCAGGAACCGCTGTCCCCTGGTTAGAGCCAGGAACCGCTGTCCCCTGGTTAGAGCCAGGAACCGCTGTCCCCTGGTTGGTGCCAAGTACTGCTGTCCCCTGGTTAGAGCCAGGAACCGCTGTCCCCTGGTCAGAGCCAGGAACCGCTGTCCCCTGGTCAGAGCCAGGAACCGCTGTCCCCTGGTTAGAGCCAGGAACCGCTGTCCCCTGGTTAGAGCCAGGAACCGCCGTCCCCTGGTCAGTGCCAGGAACCGCCTTCCCCTGGTTAGAGCCAGGAACCGCCGTCCCCTGGTCAGAGCCAGGAACCGCTGTCCCCTGGTCAGAGCCAGGAACCGCCGTCCCCTGGTTATCGCCAGGAACCGCCTTCCCCTGGTTAGAGCCAGGAACCGCTGTCCCCTGGTTAGAGCCAGGAACCGCCGTCCCCTGGTTAGAGCCAGGAACCGCTGTCCCCTGGTTAGAGCCAGGAACCGCCGTCCCCTGGTCAGAGCCAGGAACCGCTGTCCCCTGGTCAGAGCCAGGAACCGCCGTCCCCTGGTTATCGCCAGGAACCGCCTTCCCCTGGTTAGAGCCAGGAACCGCTGTCCCCTGGTTCCAGAGACTTTTTAACACTGTTAGTATCGTGTCAGGAGAAATCATGAATAATCAGACTTAGTTCAAGGCTGATGGGTCTCAGTTCAGATGACAGTAAAGGGAGCTGCCAGAAGAAAGCCGAACACACTGAAGCAGCTCTGAGAGATCACACTTAGACTGGAGAGGGAATTAAATTAGCTAAATTACATAACTTTATTTAGTTAAGACTCAAGAGAGGTCCTCCGGTTGGAGGTCAGTAACAAAATGCAACTTAAGATTGGAACAGGACGGCGTAGGGCCTGTTGGTGGAACCACGAGTGTATCTTTAAGTCCTTTTAAGTATAATTTCCTCTGTGTGTGTGTGTGTGTGTGTGTTTGTGTGTGTGTGGGGGGGGGTGTTGAAATATGAGTTTTTTTGACAGTTAACCTTTAAGGGAAGTTGTGAGGATTTCCTGTTTGACACATCAGCATCTACTTCTCTCTGATGTCTCTGGTTTTCAGGTCAAACCCACTTTAGTTCTGCTGTTTATCTTTTATCTCACTGGCATCGCTGCTTCCTGTCATTCCAGTTGATGATCGACACCCCAACTTCCCCAGTCACCAGCGGGCTCCCTCTCTTTTTCGTCATCACAGTCACTGCTATAAAACAGGTGAGAGAACGGGCACAATAACTTCCTCTTGTTTGGGCTGCAAATGTGGAACTGGCCTACTCGCAGTTTCACGAAAGATAAAATCAAAACATGAATTCTCACGTGAAATGTGTATTTTTGTAAATTGTTAATTAACTTGATGATAAAGTTTAGTCAAAAGAGGTGACTGCAAGATGTGTAGCTGTATTTTTCTGATAATTTTTCTTTGGGGATTCATAAAGTTGAACTGAAACTCTGTTTTAGAATCTGAGGGATCGTCCTTTCCTCTGATCAATGACTTGTATCGCCAGCATCTAGTAAACATATCAGTTATCAGTAATGACCGAATGTGATGTGAAGTGTTTCACCGACAGCTGAGCTGCTCTCTCCGCAGGGCTACGAAGACTGGCTGAGACACAAGGCAGATAATGAAGTCAACGGGGCTCCGGTGTTCGTGGTTCGCAGTGGCAGTCTGGTCCAGACCAGATCCAAGAACATCAGGGTGAGGTGGCCCCGTTCAGGCGCTCCGTCAATGGTCTGCTGTTTAAGTTATATTGTTGAGATTTAAATTAGAGGTGCACGATAACTATCGGGCCGATAACAGGAAATTATGACATCATCCCGATAATTCAGATATAACGACGAATAGCCCGATAACATTTATATTTCTGTCAACACAGCAGTGTCTCGCTCCCTCTGAGTCTTGAATGACCGGCAGTGAATGTTATGTTCAAGTAACGTCGGCATAATCAGAAAAACGATTACTCAATCATGAAAATCAAGAATACCCCCTCATGCCAGAAAACAACTCATTAACTCAGTCATAATTTTAGTAGTTGCTGACTTGAATCCGATATTCGCAGTATTTTCCCACATGTTACACATAAAAAAGAAAAAAATTGAAAAGGTTGAAAGAACGACTAGCAAACGAGGGAACGTGGGAATTTACGTTACACCTTGAATGCAGCCTGCAGCACAGCGTACTGATCACAACAAACATGGCGGCGTGGAACTTCGTTAAAGTTTCAGAAGAAGATAGTTTGGTGGTTATTTGTGACGAATCCTCCGAGTGAATTCTACGAGGAGGGAAGCACAAGCTTTAATACGTAAAACCTGATCAGCCACCTACAACATAACAATCACTTCCATGGAGTTTTGAAATCGCGCTAACGGAAGCTAATGCTAACGTGCGCAAGCCAGCAGCAGTCTCCCCTCTCCCTCATTCCTCTCATCTAAAGCTTCAATGAGATTAAAAAATAAAAACTACTGAACCTCATTAACTTTAATTAAAGGTATTAATTTAAATGGAACCACAAGTCAAAATCCTTTAAATGTTAATCTTTTTCAGTTAGTAATTCTGATGCATGTATTTCCATCAGTTCAAGGAGCCTTTATTTTTTATATCAGTCAGTAATGAACCTTATTTAAGTTAATGTGAGATATCAAATAGGTTTGTTTGATAGCTTTAAGAAAATGTTTGAGAGGCTTGTCAAAAGTTTTTCATTGGAAAAAATAAATATCTGTTCATTTAAAGAGTCAAAACTATTTTTGATTTCCGTTCATAGTATTGATGTAATGATCTTTGGTATATGTGTGTGTTATCGGTTATCGGTATTGGCCTTTAGGAGCTGAAAGTTATTGGTATCGGTTTTAAAAAACAGTTATCGTGCATCCCTAGTTTAAATAGATATGGCTTAAATAAAACTTAAAAGAGGCAGTCAGACTGTTGTCACCACGATGGACTTCTCGTTTAACTGCAGACGGGCGTTTGTTTGCAGACGTGTTTCTCTCTGATGAACTAGCTGCTGCATTTGTTGTGTAATTACTGGGGTCCACAGCGACTTGATGAAATTAAGTGGCGGTGGGAGGATTATAGATTTGTCCCGGTCTTACCTGACGCCGTTTAAACCCTTCATTATGTCTCGCTGCAGCTTGTCCCTGTTGTGCTGAAACAGTAAAACGAGCAGTAGGTTATTCGCTTTGTGTCAGATTTTATTTTCGCTCGAGTCTTTTTGATTTCACGTTCGCTGTCTCCCCAGCGTGTCCTACATAAATGTGTTTTATAAACTTACAGACCACATACAACAACAAGCAATGATCTGGACGCCATGATGCTCCTGTAACTCAGGATACTATCGTGCACGTTTGTAGGTCAGCCTACCCAGAGACACTGCGACTATTGTATCCGGAGCCGTTTGTCGCGCTGCCTGAATGACATGTGTGAGCTTTAGAGAAAGAACTAATGAACCAGCGAGCTTGAGAAGCTCTTGCTGTTTATGCAGCTCACATGTCAAGAAGAAATGATTTGTTTCAAAGGTGCATCGATGTCCAGGGTGACTGTGTGTCAATGAGTTCCAGCGCTCTTAATTATAACGTTGTAACTTCTAACTTCCTGCTGATAGAGCGCATTACACAGCCCCTGAGGAAAGGTCGGCAGCAAATTATACGTTCGTTACTAGAGCTGAGCAATTTTATCGGTTCTGCGATATACATCGATATTATATTTCCCCAGAGAGTATCGATTTTTCAGCCGCGGATATCGGAAATCTAAGCTCCTTTCTAAACCCCCGTGTCCTGCAGGGGTGCCGTTAAGTCCTCCAGCTACTCTGCTGAGATGGGTGCAGTTTAAAGATGGCTTAAATGTTGCTCCAATGGACTTGAATTATTGGCTGCCACGGTTCGTTTTTACTGAACCTGGTGGCTAGAACGGCTAGTAGCTACCTCAGATGTTCAGTATCAAGCCAAAAAAGCTGCCAAAAAAAGCCAATTGCTGTACTTTAACTCTCCATTGTGCTCTTACCTTTAAAAGCTTGCAAGAAACAATTTGCACTGTTTAAATAAATGAAACTATTAACTTAAAATTATAACTTTTATTCATTTTGTCCAGCATTTGCAAGCTGCCTGTCAGCCATATAATGTGCAATTGATGCTTTCAGTTCAATTAATTCAAACAAAGTCATTGGAACACTCACAAGATGTCACCAAAATCACTTTGTCCCTTTAAAATCTTTCAGAAAATGATGTAAATGTATTGTAAGATGAATATTGATATATATCGTGTATCGTATCGTATCACAAGATTAGTGTATCACTACATTTTTATTCGTTACTCAGAAAGATTTGATTTAATCGATGGAAAATCCAAAAGAAGTATGCAAAAAAATGATGAGCTCGTAGGCCGGCATATTTTCTAATGCAGCCAATCCCAAACTTCAGAATACCAAGGCCCAGTTTGAAATGTAAAAAATCTCCTCAGCCCACCGAAACCTTTAATCACAACTGTGATCAACATACAGGACAAGGAACCATGATCCGATATTAATGTGAGGGGTCAACAAATAAGGTGACACTTGCCATATTAAGTTAAGATGACAGTAGAATAACACTTAACTGGTTTGTTTTATTACTTCTTAATGTTTTTTTTAAATCATGTCGTTAATATTTTACAGTAATTAAAAACATTTAAAAAAGATCGAGGATTTAAAACACATTTGTTTAATTTTAATGACCTCTCATGGCCCACCTGCAGTCCCACGACGGCCCACCAGGGGGCCGCGGCCCACACTTTGGGAGTCACTGTTCTAATGGAATCTACGTGCCACTGTTACGTTTTTAACAAAAACATCTGAGTATATGAAATGTAATAAAACATTACCTCAGAGGAATAGCCCTCCCACCACTTAAACCCAGTGAAACAGCGTCATTTAGGAGACATAAAGCTGACTGTCCTGAGCTTGTACGTTATTGGCGTGTGTTCATGAACGTTTCTGCCCGTGCGTTCAGGTGGGGGACATTGTTCGTGTGGCCAAAGATGAGACGTTCCCAGCTGACCTGGTGCTGCTGTCGTCAGATCGTGCAGACGGCACCTGTCACATCACCACAGCCAGCCTCGACGGGGAGACCAACCTCAAGGTCCGTGTGTTACCTGTTAGCGCAGGTGCATCCTCAGGTGCACGCACCGGTCCAGTTTAACGGGACAAATCAATAGTAGTAGTTTTATTGAATGACTCGACCAGTGACAGCAGCATTGATGTCACGGGGGAAGCAGGTTCATGTTCTGATAGTCCACATAATGAGAGCCCGAGTGTGAATCCACAGTCCAACATTTGACTGGTACTAAATTATTATTATATAATTCTGTTACAGCATGGTGTTTTCTTTTTTTCCTATTATTAATGGCGGCATAGAAATTTGTTGCTTCGGTGTTTACGCCTAGAAATCATGGTCAGTCATGCCCGTCTGTGTAATCCATCATCTGGAAATACTGCAGAGCATTTTGCTTTTTGTCAAGGTTTAAAATGGTGTTGTAAGGTTGGTGCCACAAACACGACAAGATGTGACGAGATCACATCTCCAGCGTTACCTGAACGCTAGAAACTGTCAGGAAATCACTATTGATTTCAGAAACAAACCAAACAAAAGAATCAAATTGAACAAGTAGTTTCAGTCTTTTTTTTTTTCCTCAGTAAATCAGGACAGAAGCACAGAAAAATGCAACTGTGTTTTATTTACTTTTATATATACAGTGATGGAAAAAAATGATTAGACCACCATTTTTTCTTCACTTTCTTGTTAATTTTAATACCTGGTACCACTAAACGTCATCATGTGACTAAAACAGACAGAAAAGAAAACACTGAATGCATAAAAGCAGTGTTTTTGGCAGTACAACGCCATAGCTATTGATGTAAAAACTTAAGTGATTTAGGTCATAATCAAGAAAACCATGGAAAATGGTAAGATATCAGCTCTTAAATAAAACTCTTATGAGCAATCTTTGTGGTTATCATTATGTTTGTCCAAACAAATGTACCTTTAGTTGTACCAGGCATTAAAATGAACAAGAAACTGAAGAAAACAAGGGTGGTCTAATCATTTTTTCCATGACTGTATATATAATTCAAATAAACCTGTCCATTGCTTGGATTTATATTCCCATCAGCCTTTGCTGACTCCTCTCCCTCCTCATCTCACCAACATCTCAGATCCACATATTTTATAAAAACACAACAACCTTACTGTTTCATTCATCAATGAGTTCTCTGTCGTTTGTTAAAAGCGTCTCTTTATTATCCGACGAGCATCTTTGTCACATGTCGGTGCTTCCTCACGCCAGTATTTAACAGCTTTTTTTTATTTTTGTTTTTAAGACCCATTTCTCTGTACCAGAGACGTCAGTGTGTCAGTCGGTGTCCCAGCTGGAGGCTTTGCAGGCTGTCGTGGAGTGTCAGCAGCCAGAAGCTGACCTGTACAGGTAAGCTGCACCTGCGGCCGCACGCACGAAGAACAGCGACGACCCGCAACAGATGCACATGATGAAGAGGAGAGATGCAGCCTTTAAAGCCCTCACTGATGTAATCTGTTGTTGTTTTTTTTTCTTGATTGAAAAATTATCCTCCTGTTTTTTTGTCAGAGACTGAAAACTCCGTAGTAACACACAGTAGATCACACATGCACAGGTGTAATTTCTCCACGAAGCCCATCCAGGTTTGAGTCCCAGCCTGTGATCATTTGCTGCATCCTCCTCCATCATTCCTGCCGCTATACTGTCTGATAAAAACCCAGAGTGTCCAAAAAAAAAAACCAGAGAAAAGCCGCCCTGCCTGATAATTTTGAAATGCATGGTGAGGTAAAATGGCTCCATGACCTCATCAGCAATCTCTCCTCCTCTTGTCATCACGGCTCCATTAGGATCAGCCAAGCAGCTTGTGCCTGTGGCGCCCCCCCCCCCCACAAAGTTGCTGTCTGTCCGTATAACTACAATCATTTTCACACATCCATTGCCGCCCTGTAATTGTCTTGACGTCACACAGCAAAACGCCGTACGTGAGAACGAAAATGTGTTAACTGAACCCTGGCGGTGACCTCAGAGCGGATGTGAGGTTCATCTGAGGTCATGTGTGAACAGGGCTGTAGATTTCAGATTTGTGTTTTACTTCTTTTTTTTCAGAAGTGTTAAGAGACAGTATTTGAAGGTCTCATTCTGTTGTATTTTCATTAATTTTGTGGTGGTCTCTAGTCTGAAATAATGCCCTGAGAGTTGGGTTAACAAGAAATATGCTACGGTTGTCTTGTTTCAAGCTGTTTTAGTTCAGTGAAAACGAGGGGGGGATAGTACAGAGGATGCTTATTGATTTTAATGATATGCAAACGTCTCGTCTCTGATTGGCTAACAGCACTGTGACGCTCCCTCTAGTGGTTCTCCTTCAGTTGGTTTCCCCTCAACTTAAATAGAGATAACCGGCGACAAATAGCAAAACACATAAAAAATATCGTCAGAGATACAGCCGTATCTTTTTGATCCTGGCCAAAGTTTTCAAATTTGATGTTGGAAGATTATAGATTTATCAAGCTAATGTTACCCTCTGGTAGAAGTTACCGAGTGGTTCTGGAGAACGTTATCAAACCTGTAGCTTGTCCCAGTGTCATCATGCTACAGACTATTAACGAGTAGAACAACAGGCTTCTGAAACAACAATCGTAGTTGAAAAAAATTGTTTTTTACTTCCAGCCTGTGAGCTGGTGGTGGATCCTTGTGATGGCACAGATTCAGGTTTTAAGCACAACTTAACCGCTACTGTCGGCAGCGTTATTTCAATAGTCACTTTGGTTGAAATCATCAGAACATGCAAGTAAAGTTGCGTTATACTTCGCTGGTGGTGTTCAGAAAATAAACTCCAGTCATTTCTTCCATAGATCCTCTTTCTTAGGCAAGACATGAATGTAGATTTGTAACTGTTGCAAACAGCACAGCCACTTTCTCTGCCATGCTTTTGAATTGTTAGCGCCTCTTTGTTCGCTCTTTAATCAGCTCTGCTCCCTGCAGACAAACTGCAATCTTTTTCTGGGGGCGGGGTTACGGTTCAACGTGACGTAGGCTGGTATGACTTCTCCGATCCGCTCGTGTTTCCGGATGTTGTTTTTATCACAGGTTGATACAGACTACAGGGTTAGAAGAGTATTTTAAAGTTGAGCGTGCCAGTGCAACTTGAACCGGCCTATGATAATAAAAAAAAAACAAAAAAACAAGAGTTTAACGGTTTGTTGTTGAGGGAGGCCTTTAACACCATTGGTATCGCAGTTATTGTTGTTGCTCTAACACTTTAAAGCGTGATGTAAGTCAAAAAACTCATTCAGGCAGCAAATGCATAATAACTTCAATTAACATGATGCCTTACTAGCAGGAAAAACCACCCATTATACATAAACCGCTTTATCTAAGTGGATGTAGCAGCCTTTCTTAGGTAATCTGCTCTTACATATTTTATTCAGTTAACAGTCATCTAAACTAAACTAAACTAAACTCAAACCTCTTGTGCTTTCTTCTAGATTCGTAGGACGCGTCACTGTGACTCAGCACGGGGAGGAGATAGTCAGGTAAGACCAACGCTGTTCAACTCTGATGGCCGTCTGAATTTAATCATTATTTATAGGGATGCATGCAACTGTTTTTAAAACCGATAACTTTCAGCTCCTAAAAGCCGATACTGATAACCGATAACACACTTATGGAGATTACGTCATAATTTCCCGTTATCGGCCCGATAGTTATCAGGCCGATAATTATCATGCATCCCTAATTATTTATTCAACTGTAAGAAACTTAGTGGTAATCCAGGAAAAAAAAAAGGTATTTTAATGGCACCAAGGTTTCTGCGTTGGTTGGTATCTGAGTTTTCCAGTATCAGGGGGCTGCCATGCCATCAAATAAACATCAGAATGAAAACTGTCAGCTGCATTTTTAATATATGTGTTCATTGTAAAAAAAAAAAAATCCTTCATCTGTATTTATGTCGTCTGCTTGTCTGTCAGACCACTGGGTCCAGAGAACTTGCTGCTGCGAGGGGCCAGGTTGAAAAATACCAAAGAGATTTTCGGTGAGTCATAGTCGAAATGAGAAGAGTAATTCAACAAACCCAGATAAGGAGGAAGTAACCGAGAGAAAAATATTTTTTTGAGCCTGTATGGGAAGATAAAGTGAAGCACAGTTGCTCTCAGTGTGACTGGAAGCACAGCAGAGCGGCGACGTGAACGAGCCAATCTCAGCAGCTAGTATAGGTCCCTCATTACCACGGTGCTGAGCTCTGATTCCTGTTTTGTTGTTCTTTTCTCTCTCTTTTTTGTTTTAAAGCCGTTTCTGTCGTCTCATTCTTAAATGCTCTTCCTCAGCATGTTTGACGGAAGTGTCTCGATAGTGACCACATGCGTAGCTTCTTTGTCCTCAGACCTACAGAAAAGGTGTCGACCCTGACGTGAAACTGCTGTGCTGTTGCAGGTGTTGCCGTTTACACAGGGATGGAGTCCAAGATGGCGCTCAACTACAAATGCAAGTCCCAGAAACGCTCTGCAGTAGAGAAGTAAAGCATTTCTTTTAATCAAACTACAAAGAGATGTTCAAGGGTGCGCTTGATCAAAACCCTCAACTTTGAAAAAAAAAAAACGGTTTCCGCCGCCAGGTCGATGAACACCTTTCCTGATCATCTACCTGGTCATCCTGCTGTTCGAGGCCGTGCTCAGCACCATCCTGAAGTACGCCTGGCAGGCGGAGGACAAGTGGGACGAGCCCTTCTACAACCAAAAGACCGATCAGGAGAGAAACAGCAGTCCGGTTGGTCTTCTCGCTTTTACCGGTTTGTTAGTTCAGAGACAAACAGATAAGATTTGGTGATTAGTGTTAGCTTTTTTTTTTTTTTTTAAAGCACGATCAACCCTGGCCGATTCTTTCTTTCACTTTGTTTTCCCTCCTCTCTAATTAATAATGAATGAATGAATCCATGTGTCCACCGCTGGGGGCGCCGAAAAGGGGGGGTAAAGGATACGGATTATAGGGGCCCATGATTGAGGGGGGCCCAGAGAGGCCCCTAATAATGATCAAAAATAGCACAACAAATTTCGCCGCTGTGTTGGGGGGCCCGGTTAAGATTCTTTTTATGGGGCCCAAAATCCCTAGCGGCGCCCCTGTCCACACGTACAAAGAGAAAGTAAATGATCGGCGTCTCTGTGATGACGTATCAGCCCAACTGTCAGCACTGATCCGTCAAAGTCTTTTGCATTTTGAGACATTACAGGGATCCCTTATTTTTTTCCCCCGAGCCTGAATAATGTGTTTAAAATATGTTTAAAAACCATAAAAAAGTAGCGAAACAAGACAAAGGCTCAACTGTGGTCTTTCTGTTTCCTTCACAGCTTTTCTGGCTCTCTGAACCGTAGTAAACAAACCTGCTGCTATTGTGCTATTTTTGGCTCATAATTAGCGGCTAACACGCTAACAACAACAAAAGAAAAAGTCCAGTTTTCTCTACATGGAACGGGAACTTAATTCTGTCACTGCAGGAACTTGTAACATCACACAGGTTGTATTGTTGGGCTCCTGTCGGTTAACAGAGAATGTAAATCTATACACGCTGGGCTGCTGTTGATGCTCACTACACTTTTCATCTAACACCGTTTTCATTCTGCCGTCCCACAACACACACACTACATTACCCATAAGGCCACACCATTACCCATAAGGCCACCTTCTTAAAGGGGCCAGGCTGGCTCACAGCATTTCTTCACTGTGAGAGAACGCGCACAACATCCTGTGATGTTTCTGCGTTTTTTTTCTTGATTTTTTTTATTATATTATATATTTCTGAAAAATCTGTGAATAACTGGCAAGGTATCACTGTAAATCAGAACACCGTCATGGTGGAAAAGCCACCCTGCTCCCCAGAGACGGAGAGGAATAGCCACAAAAAGATGAAGAGTGTTTTTTTTTACAGGTTTTCTGTAATAGATAGTAAAGAAACCCCCCCCCCCCCCCCAGTCCCAGTCGTGGTACCCTGTAATAGTTTCTCTCCATCAGTTATCTCTACGCTCCAGAGGACAATGCTCCTTCCAGAAACAAGAATTCTTTCTGTTTTTATAGCCTAAAATAGTCTGATTCTACAGCTTCTTGGATATCTATTTTTGTGATTTATTTATTTTTCCAGACTCATTCCTAGCCATTAATAAAATAAAATGACTTGAGATGGCCTCTGAATCTGCGCTCGCCCTCCTTTCCTGTCAGATAAAGTGATTAACTCCTTAATGGGAATATATTATCCTGTCTGCTTTGATTTAAACCGATCTGTGCTCAGGCTCCGTGATTCTGTGGCTGAGATGTTTGACAAAGTCAGAGACGGACGGCTGAAACCTTTTTTTTTTTCTTTCTTCAGTGGTTTTTTTCCCCATTATTGTGCACCTTTTGATACCAAATTCATCACAATCAATATCTTTTTTTCTTTTTTTCTCTCATCCATCTTCAGATCTTAAAGTTTATATCAGACTTCCTGGCGTTTCTGGTCCTCTATAACTTCATCATCCCCATATCGCTCTACGTCACTGTGGAGATGCAGAAGTTCCTGGGCTCCTTTTTCATCGGCTGGGATTTGGACCTGTACCACGAGGAAAGCGACCAGAAGGCTCAGGTCAACACGTCCGACCTGAATGAAGAGCTGGGGCAGGTACGCACGAGGAGCACTTGGATTTAATGATGCACATATGCAAGTCGTTGTACTGTGAATATAAATGTTGCACTCTGAGTCTGAAAGAGCTGCTCGTGCTCTGATTTAACATTCGGTAGCACTTAACTTGGTGTGTGTCGTCCAGGTCGAGTACGTTTTTACCGACAAGACGGGCACGCTGACGGAAAATGAAATGCAGTTCCGCGAGTGCTCGATAAACGGAACTAAATACCGGGAAAGTAAATGGCAAGCTGGTACCAGAGGGGATGACGGACGACTCGCCGGATGCCTCCACGGCTCACCTGGTAACCGCCGCACATGCTCTCATCCTCTGTTGCTCCGGTGGTATATGATGACAGAAGCTCCCAGTATTTGATCACCTGGAACAAGACTTGACGGTTTCCCGCCTCTCCTCCTCCCCCCGTCGTCTCTCCTTCCAGATGGGCGAGGAGCTGTTATTTCTCAAGGCGGTGTCGCTGTGCCACACCGTTCAGATCAGCTACGACACGCCCGACTGCCTGGTCGTGGGAGGAGATCCGTTCTCCCACGCCAACGGTTTCTCCTCCAGTCACATGGAGTACTACGCCTCCTCGCCAGACGAGAAAGCTCTGGTGGAGGCGACCAAGAGGTAGGATTTCTTTAGAAATGCTCTCTCTCATTTAAGCTGCAAAAATATTTTTTAAAAAGGCTAGAAATTAGAGTTATCAGATTTAATTTTGACACCTGGCGCAGTCTGGGTTTTGAGAAGAGAGAGAGTCGATCCAGTTGAGATGAAACTTCTGGTGGCGGCGTATAAAGCAATCATGGACAAGCCCTTCTATCTGGTAATTAACCGCATTAAAAGGACATCTGGACAGCGGCTTCCTGCCTCCGACGATGGAAGAAAACCCCCTATCTTGGATTTAATATCCAGTTAAACAGGAAGTATCAACTGCGGCCTTTTGTTCAGATCAATGGAAGGCTATAATTAACATGCCAGATTGATGAAAAGCGAGAATCAGTGATTAAGTGTACGTAAGGAAGTAACAGGAGGATGTTTGGACATAAGTGAGTCATCATCGGTCCTTATTCTATAGCTGCAGGATTCAAAGAAATAGCCCCCCAGATTGTGGTATAAAATAAAAGAATTGAATGTAGGCACAGGTGGGAAATTAGAGAACCTCCTTATTCTTATGTAAAATAAAGATGAAAAGAAAATATCACATCAAACTGATCCATGTTTGATGGTAAAGGGTGGCATAAAGCTAAATTTGGGAAACTTTGAAATATGAAAAGGATGGCTCATTTGGTGTTCCTTGGCTGTGACAGGATGGCTGACAAAACGGTTGCTGAATCTAAAAAGGATCCTTATGGGTATACTCGGGCGGTCAGGGCGCTTGATATGCTAGCTTTTAGCCTGACGTCACCACGCGAGGAGGACCAAACTTAACGACTTGTCGCTATATCTAGCGAACATTCCCCCCTAGCGACTATTTGTAAAAAGCTGACACGACAAATCTTGGTGATTTAGCGACTCACTGGCATTCAAACCGCTAGGAGCCATCACTTGGTTGCTGATGGCTGTCTGCCGCGCTTCTCAATCCTCGACTTATTCTCTTGATATTTCCAATTTGATTTACTGATTTATTCTCTTTATTGCACATTATTTATTTATTTATTTATTAATGTGGCACTCCTATCGCTCCATAGCTTGCAAATGCTGGACAAAATGAATAAAAGATGTGTTGAGAAAAATAGTTTCATTTATTCAAACAGTGCAAATTGTTACTTGCAAGCTTGTAAAGGTGGGACACGGGGGTTTTGAAAGAAGCTTAGAACATCGATACCCACGGCTGAATCGATACTCGATAAAAATATCGATATATATCGCAGAATAGATAAAATCGCTCATCTCTAGAGTCAGGATTGGCTCGTGGACTCCAGTCTCCTCCTAAAAAATCCTGAACAGAAGTTCAGTGAGAAACCGTTTGAAAGGCTCGAGAGCTCAGTCCAAGTTCTAGGAGTTTAAAGCGACTGTTATGTTTTGTGTCTCCTTCAGGATTGGAGTGGCCTTTACTAGCATCAGCGGAGACACCGTGGAAATCAAGACGTTTGGAAAGTTTGAAAAGTAGGTGTCTTCATATATCTGCTGAAGCCACAACAGTCAACAAGTCTTTAAAAATTGCAAACCGTAAAGAAATGTGATTTAATCAGCCATCTGAAGCAGCTACTTTTTGTTGTAGTTAATACAGTTTTTTTTTTTTTTAAACTATCAGTGTAGCACATCAGAACAAGCAACTCGTACCCTCGTAGTTTGTGTGTAGTTTTCTAATGTTGCTGTGGGAAAGGAAAGTACGCTCTATTCCGTTACAGTGGTACCTCTACTTATGAACGCCTCTACATACAAAATTTTCAGGTAACGAAACGCCTCAACGGGAAAATATTACCTCTAGTTACGAAAGAAATTTCAGGATAAGAAAGGCATAAATCCAGTAGCGCTGCTACTAGCAGCTCCCAGAGTTTACCGAAAGTAAACATAGCTGTCGGCTCTGTATCTCGGTTTGAAAGGCGGTGCGTCCGCTTAGCTGCTTCTGCCATTGGCTATCGCTTAGCATCTTCCTGGCATCCCATTGGCTAGGAGGACCCCTTGTCTGTATGAGCGTAACCCAGCAACCAGGTAAACAAACTATTTTTACCTCCACCAAGGAGGTTGTGTTTTTACCGGCGTTTATCTGTCTGTCCGTGTACAAGATAACTCAAAAAAGTTATGGATGGATTTTGATTAAATTTTCAGGAGTTGTCAGAAATGTGAAAAGGAAGAACTGATTTCATTTTGGTTCTGATCCGGAAGAAATCCTGGATTCTGGATCGGTTTCAAATTTTCGACAATTGTTGCGCTTGGTGGACGTCTGCGCTCTCCGAGTGCTTTTCTAGTTCTAACATGTATTTCTTACAGGTTTTTATGTCATTTCATGTATTATTTATAATTTATTTTTAAAAAAATATGTGTGAATTTTGGGGCGGCTTGGAACGGATTACATTTACATGGAAAACGCATCTCTACTTACGAAAGTTTCAGGTTACGAAACTACTTCCAGAACCAATTAATTTCGTAAGTAGAGGTACCACTGTAGTTGTTAATAATCAGGCAGAAATCAGCCAGCAGAGTGTTTAAAAGATCCCCCCCCGTGATTCAGTGACCGGTAAAACCCGCGTTTATCAATAACTTATAAATAACTGCTCTGAAGTCGTCTGTGCAGCTTTGATGGCGTCTTAGTTCATTTGGAGGAACATCTCCCTGATCCTCTTTACGACGTGCCTCCAGTTTATTGAGGTTTGTGGGTATTTTTTTTTTATTTTTTATGACCAGTTCTCTTATCCCACAGCAGCATTTCGATCAGGTTGATATCTGGACTTGGTGCAGTTATTTAGTTTTTCAGCAGTTGCGGATGAGTTTGGGTCGTTGTCGTAATGTTTGACCCAGTTTGGGCCAGTCTTGACCTCTGACTCCAGATACCTTGGCAGGCAGAGGAGTGCACGGCAACGTGCGCTGGTCCTGTCGGTCCACTTGAAAACCTTATAATACGACTTTGTAGTTTCCTTTCTGCATGAATATACGTGTTTAAAATGACAAACTACTGAATGGCTGCCAGTAATTTCATCCCCACAAAGTTGACTTAACAAGCTTTTTTTTTTTTTTTTTTTGCCTTTCAGGTATAAACTGCTGCATGTGTTAGAGTTTGACGCTGACCGCAGGAGGATGAGTGTCATACTCGAGACCCCCTCAGGTAAACGTGGATTTGCTGAATCAACCGAGTATGAAAGTAAAAAGTAACCCTTTGACAGCTGTCCTCTGTTATGTTCTGAATTTTTTTTCTTTCTTCCCTCAAACCACAGACCAGCTAATGTTTCTTTCTCTGTGTGCTGCAGCTTTATCACAAGACTGTTTGCCTGGTTTGCTTTTATCCATGTCAGTAGTTTCCGGCTCTTAAAGCAGACGGTTCACAGGAGCCTCCCTCGCTCCTGTTTACTGATACGATGTTTTATTACATCTGTCTTGAACCAGCGGATCCCCCGAGGGGTCATCATTTCTAAATAAGGCTGCGCATTCAATCAGAGGTTCAGAACATCCAGCAGCTGAAACTGATGTCATCTTCGCTGTGTCACTTATCTGGATCGAAACGACCGTAAATGATTCATCTGTGTGTGTTCGCCCACATCACGACACGCAGGCTCGCTCTTTCATCAGAAGAGGTCGTGTCAGGTCATCTGAGGTCACATCGCCCAGAGCTGCTCTCTGGACCCGAAAGAACGTTCGTGTCGAGAAGATGCGCAGCAATGCAAAGCAGAGGATTAATCATTCCTGTCAAATAGGATAAAATAACAATAACGGTGACATTATGAGGACCAGAACATTCTGGAGACGGATGAATGTGAGGAAAACTGTCGAAGCTGCGTAACTGGGACTTCAAATGTCTGTTATTCAGTTCCATCAAACGTATATGTGCCTCTTAGAGATTCTGCTTGTTTTCACTTTCAAGGAGGAAAAGTGTTGTTCACCAAGGGGGCGGAGTCATCCATCCTGCCTTTCACCACCAGCGGGGAGATCGAGAAGACGAGATTACACGTCGATGAGTTCGCCCTGGTGAGATGCTCGTTCATTTATACCTGCCGTTGCAGAAAATACGATTTCATGAGAACGCGCGCTAGGGATGGAAATTATCGATATTCATTATCGATACTGTTTAACGATTCGATTCTTTATCGATTCTAATTTGGGGAAAAATTTAAAACTAACAGTTTTATTAGCATTAATATTTTTTTACTTAGAAGTCACGACCTTACAAACTCAACAGCGAGGTCAAAAGAGGCCCAAAGCCTGGATAACGTGTTAACTGTTGTAATATGTAACTGTAATATGTAAAATAATTTTACTAACAGATTTTTCTTTATAGAAATTTTAAAAAATCTCCCTTTTTAAAAGGATATATGAGCTCACTAAGCACTCAAAAATAATAATAAAGAAAGATAAATACTATCAAATACAACGGAACAGAGCATAGTACAAATCTGCAAATACTATGAAGAATTAACGATTCTTTAGCAGTAAAATAATCATGTCTTCCAGCCTCTGAACCAGCCAGACTCTCTCTCTCTCTCGTCACGGTCATCTTCTAAATGTAATGCAGAAGGCATTCGTTTAATAGCATAGCGCTAATGTTGTAGCGTGTTTTACAAAGAAGCACATAGACAGCGGATGAGCTAGCTACTAACCAGAGTTACCAGAGGTGATCTTAGCTTGGCTACTGCTGCTGGGTTGAGATCCATCAGTCCTGAAGCGTCAAAAACACGACACTCGTTATCGCATGTTGTGTGTTCAAATGTTTCTGCATGTTAGCCGTGTTCCCTCCCGACGCTGTTATCTCCACTTTACAATGACTGCTAGTTGCCTTGTTGCCATCTTTCTTTGGTGAAGTGAAGCCAAACTTTGGAGCGTTTGAACCTGGTGGGCGCCATTGTTGTTTTACAACTGCAATGCTAACGTGCTAAACCGACGTAAGCTTAATCACGTAAGTGCTTTCTGGAATTGACTGTGCGTAACTTGCGTAAATTACGTGAGATTCGTGCTGGTTGGAATCGATAAGAGAATCGCTGGATAAACTGCCAAACGATTCCATGGAATTGAAACACACGGAACCGGTTCCTGTAGAGAACCGGTTCTCTACAGGAACCGGTTCTCTACAGGAACCGGTTCTCTACAGGAACCGGTTCTCTACAGGAACCAGTTCTTGATTCCCAACCCTAACGCGCAAAATCAGAAGGATCTTTAAACTTTGATCTGCTGCAGATTTTAATTAATTATTGGTTCTTCAGAGACTACCTGGTACAGTCGAGTCAACGATTATCAGCGTCTGTCTTTTCTCAGTAGAGAGCTGCTCTTTGGCTGTCTGTCCATTCGACTATAAATTCTTACCCACATGCACATGCACATGCACATGCACGCACACGCATATATGTATAATGTCACCACACGTCAGCGGTGCTCTGGACGGAGTTGATTTGTGGTCATCATCCCCTCCGGCTGAATTAAAACCAAGCTGTTATAATTAGTTTCTGTTCTCATATTTTCATCTCCATTTTTTTTTTCCTCATGTCATCTCGTATCCACGTCGTCTTGACTCCGCGTTCATCTTTCCCTGCGCTCCGACCTCCCTGACTCATTTTATACTCGTCCCTTTATAACTTCGCTCATTTCATCTCGTTCCTTGCTCATATTTTGCTTTCATTGTCGAAAACGTTGCTCTTTTACTTCCGTTTCAGAAAGGCTTGCGGACCCTGGTGGTGGCGTGCCGCCACTTCAGTCCAGACGAGTACCTGGACGTGGACAAGCGTCTGAAGGCCGCCCGCACCGCCCTGCAGCAGAGGGAGGAGAAGCTGCAGGAGGCCTTCAGCTACATCGAGAGAGACCTGCAGCTGCTGGGAGCCACCGGAGTGGAGGACAAGTACGGACGTCCCTCCGTTAATGAACCGTTCTCATCCCGTTTGGACCATCAACGGGATGAGAACGGTTTATAAGTGTCGAAGAAGCAAAAAGAAACTCCAACTGACTGTACAATCTCAGTCCCTTCAATTAAATGGGAGCAGGACTTGATGAAGAATTCTGGCCCCAAATTAGCAAAAATATATTTTATTCAGCTGCTAATGCAACTCTACAACTCATACAATATAAAATTATCCACAGAGTGCACTTTACTGGGGAAAAAAATGTTTAAAATGGGCTTTAAAGACACAAAAATCTGCTCACATTGTACACAGAAAGCAGTTGACTCCTACTTTTAATGCCATGTGGGAATGTACACCAGTTAAACCATTCTGGCTCAATATTATCAAAACTCTCTCCCAACTTCTGGACTGTAACATCCCAGTATCACCTTCCCTCTGTTTACTGGGAGACTCCTCTATGACCACTCTGGATAATAACTCCAAGAAAACTCTCTACATCGCCTTAATCATTGCCAATAAAACAATCCTTGTAAATTGGAAAACAAAAAACTCAAATAACATTACTCTCTGGAAAAATTTGTTAATCGACTTCATTGCAATGGAAAAATTGTCAGCCACTTTTGATCAAATTTGGGACAAAATGAGTCGATCTTTACATCTGTAACATAGATCGTCCCTAAAGGATCTGTGACTGAGCATTATGTGACTCCTTGACTGTGGGAGGATAAAATAAACACACAACTTAAACAAAGATTTCTTAAATCTACTCCCACCATAACTGCCCACAGTTAGCTTGATCTCCTTCAGCCTGAGAATCCGTTGATATAAACTTATTAATTAAGGATAAAATTGGGCATAGTTTTTTATGATGGATTACTGTCGTCATTGTTATCAAACTACATGTACAAGAAAGAAAGAAAAAAAAAACTCAATGCTGACTAAAATTATGTATCGCAATTAAAGTTCGGTCTAAATTCAATCAAGAAGCTGCTTAGCAATGTTACATCCACTTAATTCTCATTTCTGAGCGGCTCTAGACCCGGACCATCCTCAGATATGCAGATGTTTCTTCGTTAGCTGGGCATCCAGCTTTCAGGTTAATATTTTTTTAAGCTGACGGGTTGAACTGTTCGTCAACATCACCTGCAGTCACTCCTCGCTTCATCTCAGCTGTGGAGCATGACGGCACGCCGAAGACCTCGGAAACAAACTTTTGTCGCGCTCTCCTCTGTGACCGAGGACGTTCCCCTGAGGATTAATCTTCCACCTGCTAATATTTTTCCCGGTAAAACCAGCAGAAAGACTCGATAAAGCTTAATTAGTTCGGTCTAGTGTCATTATCAGTCCTTTCTTCTGACCTTCTGACCAAACACGTGAAACTAATTTCATTTCCAGCCGCCTCTGTTGCATTTGCACAAGCGCTGTGATCGAACGTGAGTTGACTTCAAAGAAGAAAAACATGTAGAGTTATTAAAAAGGAGAAAAAGCTTGACAGACGCAGGAGGAGGAATCTGCAGACGATAGAGACGCCTCTCCGATCCTCTCTGGAAATGAACGCTGCTGTTTGTTTCCATCCACGTACCATCTGCGCCGCACATAAGCCATTTTGTTTATATCTCTGCTCTGTTTCTGAAATGAAACGCTCCCGGGGTCACATGGTCACCATCAAAGGATCTCCTCTCATACGGAGGCATGACTTATATTTTCCTCTGTTTTCAGTGTAACATGAAGCATGCCTGAAAGGCATCATCATCATCACAGATCACATAAACCTCCTCTCTTCTCCTGCCAATATTTACGGGTGATTCGTGTTTCTCGCGTGCGCTTTTATTCATCATCTTTCGCTTTTTGTCTCTCAGGCTTCAAGACAAAGTCCAGGAGACCATCGAGGCCCTGCGGCTGGCAGGGATCAAAGTGTGGGTGTTGACGGGCGACAAACACGAGACGGCGGTCAGCGTCAGCTTGTCGTGCGGCCACTTCCACAGGACCATGAACATCCTGGAGCTTCTGCAGCAGCGCTCTGATAGCGAGTGCGCCGAGCAGCTACGCAGGCTGGCCAGAAGGTTTGTGTGAAGGAAGTTTTTGGAGCGGCAGACTGATCGAGTAAAGCCTAATACGGCACAACGTATCCCCCTCTCCCAACATGTGACTCCAGGATAAAAGAGGACCACGTGATCCAGCACGGCCTGGTCGTGGACGGGGCCAGTCTGTCGTTAGCGTTGAGGGAACACGAGAAGCTCTTCATGGAAGTGTGCAAGAACTGCTCGGCCGTGCTGTGCTGCCGCATGGCGCCGCTGCAGAAAGCCAAGGTAACGACCCGGTACACGCCGCCCACAAACCCTCAGTGGTTTTAAATGATCCCGGCAGTCATCGCTGTGTGAGTATCTGCTGCCAGGTGTTTCAGTCGGGTACATCTGGAATCAGAGAAACATGTACAACATGCAGGACAGTTGGTCCCGGGGACCTGGATTGAAGAAAACTGGCTTAGTCTTTCCAAACAATAACACTATATACCAAACTCTGATGATATCAGTTAGATATCTCAGTTTACAGAAGTGAAAAGAAAAAAAAAAAGTCTTGGTTACATGGCTTGTCTAAGTATTAACATGGTAGTGGAAGCTCTGCTGCCTCCAGAAGGTCCAGTTTTACATATTAATTGATCGTGTCGGAAACAGAAATACCTCATAAATTACTAAGACCTGTTGGTATACATTTCATTGTCTTCTATTTAGGGGTGAGTTTTGGCAAGGACCTCGCAATACGATATGTATCATGATGCTTGGGTCACAATACGATATTATGGCGATATCACGATATATTGCGATATTCTACCCAGTTAATATCAAAATTAAAAGTAGAGATGAAAAATCAAGTTGCTGTATATGTTCATCAGATGATATTGATCATTCAGAGGACAAATTGAGTCATTTGCTTCAAAACAACCTATAGTTTATTATTAGTGTTTTTGCACATTTAAGTATTCACAATGCGTCTAATACATGAATTTTCCTAAAAAAATAGATATTAGGAGCTGAAAAATCAATATTATATGGGGTGGCTGAAAATCGCAATATATTGCCAATTAATTTTTTTTTTTTTCACACCCCTACTTTTATTACAGTGATCCATTATTTTTCGCGGTTAATGAGGACCGGCGCCCCCCGCGAGAATCAAAATATGCGAACTGGAGCCGTAGCCCCCCCGAGCCTAAATAATGTGTTTAAAATATGTTTTAAAACTGCAAAAAAGTATCGAGGCACTGCAGTGAAACAAGACAAAGACTCAACTGTGGTCTTTCTGTTACCTTCATAGCCTCTGGTCTCTGAACCGTAGAAAACAAACCGCTCTTTCATCTAACCTTGTTTTCATTCTGCCGTCCCACGACACACACACTACATTACCCATAAGGCCACACCATTACCCATAAGGCTACCTTCTTAAAGGGGCCAGGCTGGCTCACACATTTCTTTCACTGTGAGAAAACGTGCACAACATCCTGTGATGCTTCTGCAATTTTTTCTTGATTTTTTTTTAATGTTATATATTTCTGAAAAAAAATCTACGAATAACTAAAACCGCGGAACTTAAAGCGTGAATTGGCGAGGGATCACTGTACCTCATAAATTACTAAGGCCTGTTGGTATACAAATCCTGACTCATTTAATTGTCTTCTATTTAGGGGTGAGTATTGGCAAGGACCTCACAATACAATATGTATCATGATACTTGGGTCTCGATACAATATTATCACGACATTGTGATATATTGCGATATTCTACCCAGTTAATATCAAAATTAAAAGTAGAGATGAAAAATCAAGTTGCTGTATATGTTCATCAGATGATATTGATCATTCAGAGGACAAATTGAGTCAAAACTATTTGCTTCAAAACAACCTATTTATTGTTTATTATTAGTGTTTTTGCACATTTAAGTATTCCCAATGCGTCTAATACATGAATACGTGAATTTTCCTAAAACATCGATATTATATTGGGTGGCTGAAAATCACGATATATTGCCAAATTGATTTTTTTTTTCACACCCCTACTTCTATTATAATTCTGCTAATTTTTACCACCTTCTTTTCATTAATGGGTGAAAGCCTTCATATAAGCCAGTTATAAACTGTCAAAAGTAATTAAATCCTAGCTCAAATTTTACCAAACAGCCTGCAAAAGTTATGTTTACATCTAACGTAGCAAAGTGTCCTGTACTGAAGCTTCACAGTCCTAAATATGTGTATAAAAAGACTAAAAATAAATGTGTACCGAACTAAGTTTGATTAAATAGGGTTTTCTCTGAACGTGTGCCGTGATGAAAACGAGGCCTCACCTGGGCTCCTGATCAGCTCAGATTTGAATGAACAGATTTAGAGTTAGGATGCCAGATGTGCCGCCCACTTCCATCATCCTCGAACATAAAAATACAGTTTTTATTAATACACACACTGCATGTTGTACGTCAGCTTCGTTAATGCCGTTCCAACATGTCCGTGGTATTTTGAAGGTGGTGCGTCTTCTGAAGACCTCTCCAGAAAAACCCATCACTCTGGCTATAGGGGACGGAGCCAACGATGTCAGTATGATACAGGAAGCGCACGTGGGCATAGGTAAGAACCTGCACGTGCACAGACGGCATGCTCTCCAGCTCAGCTGCAGTCTCACGGGTCATCTGTCTGTCTGGGTGTCACCTCCAGGAATCATGGGAAAGGAGGGTCGTCAGGCCGTCAGGAACAGCGACTATGCAATCGCCAGGTTTAAGTTCCTGGCGAAACTCCTGCTGGTCCACGGTCACTTCTACTACATTCGAATAGCTACGCTTGTACAGTACTTTTTCTATAAGGTAAGATCCGTCTGCAGGGAGAAGATGTTTCTCTTTTCAAGGCTTTTTCTCTCAAGCAGATGTGATAATGGTGGCAATTATGGAGTTATGTTTTCACATCAGCTGTTGACACATTTGTACTCAGCCGTCGGCTTCCTTCACGTTTTAACGTCTTTCCTTCGCTCTGTCTCCTCCAGAATGTGTGTTTTATCACACCCCAGTTTTTATACCAGTTCTTCTGTTTGTTTTCACAACAAGTAAGTCTCCGTGTTTCATTTATCTTTCCTCACATGTGTCGTTTCAGTTTTTGCTGCTTGTTTTTGACATTGGCTCCGAGGCCGTTTCTCTGGAATAATCATTCAGTTGTATTTAGGGCTGGGCAACGATTCAAATTTTTAATCACATTATTTCCTTGATTAATCACGATTAATCGCATTGTATACACAAAATCAAATAATGTATTCAAAAGTAGTGTAAAATGCACTTTTATTAAAATGTTCTGCTGCCATATGAACTAAAGTGTCATAACATTTGTTGTTCAAACACTTTTAACATCAGCACTTGTCAGTAACACATACTTAGTGAAAATCTCATCTTAAAAAATATAAAGTAAAATTAAGCTTATTGCCACTGCCAGGGCATTAATGTCATCCTGTTTATATATATATATATATAAAAAAAAAGTCTACAAACAAAATCCAAAAAGAAGATTGTGTCTCAGCACAATCATAACATTAAAACAGGTAATTTCTGAGGTAACAGCAGAAACTTTTAACGGGGAGTTCAACTTGTCAGTTGTTACAAATAACCTTGTTTCTGTTGAATCCTCCGTCTGGGAGAACTTTAAAATGAAAATGTCCGTGTTTAAAGTTCAGTAACTTTACCAATCCGTGTATCATTCATTCTTTCCATTTTCAATTGTCAATCAAAAATTAAAAAAAATTAAAAAGTGACATTATTTACGTTTTTTGTTTTTTAATCTAACACAAAAACGAAAAAAAAAATGCCTGTTTTTTTTTTTAATATTTTATTTTAGACTTGGATCAAAAATACGAAATTAAAAAACGGGCCACAGAACTGAATTTGTTTTATAATGGAGGACTGGACTTTCTGTTGTCATTACACATCTGAACCACTAGATGGAGCCGCACTGCAGTAACCAGCTAGAGAACAGCAGGACAGTGAACACATGGAGCAGATCTGATGGAACATGGAGGAATGACGACAAAGTTTTGTTGCAGTCCAGAATTTTCTTTTTCAGACAGAATTGTTAATATTTCTACCTGAGTTGCTACCAGAACTGTAAAGTTCACGGATTTTTACCGTTCTACATGTCTGTTTTAGCTTTACCGCATGTTTACCTGCGAATTCTCTTCCGGTTCCGCAGCAGCCAGTAATACACTTTTCAAAATAAAAGCATGTGAGCAACATGCGTTAACGCACGGTAAAATAAATGTCCGCGTTAATAAATGAATGAGTTAACTCGATATTAACGCGTTAACATGCCCAGCCCTAGTTGTTTTTCATTTTCCTGTCTAAATCTCGTCTAATTAAAAAAAGATCTGTTGCATGACTCTCTGATGACGCAGTGCTGTCTTTCCCTCTCAGACTCTGTACGACAGTGTTTACCTGACCCTTTACAACATCTGCTTCACCTCGCTGCCCATCCTGGTGTACAGCTTGTTTGAACAGCTGGTCCATCCGCACGTGCTGCACGTGCAGCAGCAAACCGGGCCTGTACAGGTGAGGCCCCGCGTAATCTCCAGGTGAGGCCACCGTTCGTCGTTGGGAAGTAGCTGTTTTCACGAACTGTAGGAAGAGAACCTGTTGTTTTATGTTCCATTGGAAGCGAGCCGTCGCTGTTTGATTGTTTGATTGATAGATAGATAGATAGATACTTTATTCATCTCAAAGAGAAATTTAACGTCACGTCAAATTTGACGTTACCAAACTGTCTCATCCACAGAGACATCAGCAAGAACTCTCTACTGTCCTTCCGGACCTTCTTGTATTGGACTCTGCTGGGCTTCTGTCACGCCTTCATCATCTTCTTCTTTGGATGCTACATCCTGATGGGAGAGGACACGACTCTAATGGGCAACGGACAGGTGCGTGTTTACCTGTGTGTGTGTGTGTGTGATGCATGCATTAACTCTAACGTACAATCTCATATCTTAAAATGTGTTTCTTTGTGATGACTGACTGCCTGTTATTTCTAACATGTTCCCTTGATCTCGCTCTTCTCATGTGATCGTTTGTGCTCAACAGCTCTCTCTCTCTCTCTCTCTCTCTCTCTCTCTCTCTCTCTCTTTGCCATATCTGAATGCACTCGCTTTTATTGCTCTCTTTGTGGTGACTTTATTCCATCTTTTGTTAATCACGCCTTTTTCCTTCTGCCTTCACACCTTGCATGTCTTCAGATCTTGCGAGCTAACAGGCAGCTGGTAAGAGTTTGCTCTACAGTTGAATGCATGTCTCCTTGGGAGGTTAATGAGAGGACGCGGGGAGATTTCGCTACAATCTTTTTTTTTTTTTATGCCGACATTAAATTTTAATGCTTTTTTAATGGGATAAGTTTTAATATCTCTGCTCAGTTGTGTTTACACATCATCTTATTTTGTAATGAGGCATTGACCTTTAATTATCACAGGTTTAGGTGTTAATTATGTTTTAGCGATGGTTTTAAGTCCGTCCTTATTGCTTAAAGGTAATTTTGTGTGCAGTTAACAGTTCCACTCCTTTTGCTCAAATACCTTTTTTTAAACCGAACACACCGTTAGATAGGGCTGTAGCGATACACTAATCTTGCGATGCGATACAATACACGATATACAATATATATCAATATTCATCTTAAAATACATTTACATCATTTTCTGAAAGATTTTAAAGGGACAGTGATTTTGGTGACATCTTGTGAGTGTTCCAATGACTTTGTTTGAATTAATTGAACTGAAAGCATCAATTACACATTACAGTGATCCCTCGCCAATTCGCGCTTTAAGTTCCGCGGTTTTAGTTATTCGCGTTTTTCGTTTTTCAGAAATATATAATGTTAAAAAAAATCAAGAAAAAATGGGTGATGATGTGGCCTTATGGGTAATGTAGTGTGAGTGTCGTGGGACGGCAGAATGAAAACGGGGTTGGATGAAAAGTGTAGTGAGCATCAACAGCAGCCCAGCGTGTATAGATTTATATTCTCTGTTAACCGACAGGAGCCCAACAATACAACCTGTGTGATGTTACAAGTTCCTGCAGTGACAGAATAAAGTTCCCGTTCCATGCAGAGAAAACCAGACTTTTTCTTTTGTTGTTGTTAGCATGTTAACTGCTAATTACGAGCCAAAAATAGCACAATACCAGCGGTTTCTTTACTACGGTTCAGAGACCAGAGGCTGTGAAGGTAACAGAAAGACCACAGTTGAGCCTTTGTCTTGTTTTTGCTGCTTTTTTATGGTTTTTAAACATATTTTAAACACATTATTGAGGCTCGGGGGGCTCCGGCTCCAGTTCACGGATTTTGATTATCGCGGGGGGCGCCGGTCCCCATTAACCGCGAATAATAAGGGATCACTGTATATGGCTGACGAGCAGCTTGCAAATGCTGGACAAAATGAATAAAAGATGTGTTGAGAAAAATAGTTTCATTTATTTAAACAGTGCAAACTGTTGCTTGCAAGCTTTTAAAGGTAAGAGCACAATAGAGAGTCAAAGTACAGCAAGTGGCCTTCTTTGGCTGCTTTTGTGGCTTGATACTGAACATCTGAGGTAGCTACTAGCCGTTCTAGCCACCAGGTTCAGTAAAACCAAACCATGGCAGCCAATAATTCAAGTCGATTGGAGCAACATTTAAACCATTTTAAAATTGCACTTAACGGCTCTTCCTGCAGGACACGGGGGTTTTGAAAGGAGCTTAGAATATCGATACCCGCGGCTGAAAAATCGATACTCTCTGGGGGAAATAAAATATCGATATATATATCACAGAATCGCTAAAATTGCTCAGCTCTACCGTTTGACTATAAAAGGCTTCAGAAATTCGCCGATAAGTTCACGATCACTCAAATATGGGTTGTTTTGTGTTGCTGCATCCTGCAACGTCATGACGGATTCAGATAATTGAGATCAGCTGGGATGAGTCTGGATTTATGGACAGGTGCAGGTTTTATGAAAATGATTATTTCTCTTGTAGCTTGAAAATTGGTGGTAATTTTGGAAACTACTATATATATAGAGAGAGAGAGTTGTTAAAGTCTTTTAAAGGCGCCCAACTGGCGTTTCTTTTGTCTTCTCTCCGACGCGTCGTACTCTTACGACACCCTCCATTAAGCTTCAGCGTTCAGGCTCCAGCAGAGCTCTGAACTGGCTGTCAGCAAAGCTGCAGCTCCTGCAGCTCTGAGCGTGTAACAGTCGCACAGGCCTCGCTGCAGACGCAACAGCACCAGACAACCCATCAACCCATCAAACGGGGGGCCGCCGCCCTGCAGGGGTTTCCTCTTTCCTCCACGGTTTCAAACCGGAGCAGTTCAGGGTGTCGGTTCAGTCGTCAGCTGTTCTGCCACTAACGGCGTTTGTGCATGTGAACTAAGCTTCCTTTTCTCTCTCATCATAAAGTCTTGTCAGCTAAAAAAAAAAAAAAAAAAAATTGCACTGTAATGCAGTCGACTGCTAATGACTGCAGTGTGTCTGTTTTTTTTAAAAAAGATGTTCGGGAACTGGACGTTTGGAACGCTCGTCTTCACCGTCATGGTCATCACTGTCACGTTAAAGGTGAGTTAAATCAGCTGTTAGCCTGCAACAAGCACAAAAACAACACATAAAGGAGGGATTCATTGTTTGGACCAGAAGTCTTTTAGACTCCTACATTTTTTTATTCTCTTTTGGAAAGGAAGATGTGTAACAGTCTGGTCCAGGTCCAGAAACACGCTCATTGTAATGCGCCCAGCGTGAAACAGTATGACGTCAGTCGCCATTAACTCTGGGATTATTTGTGGAGGGGTTGGCGGGGGTCAAGGTCTCCTGAAGTAGATCGATTTAATGTGTTCACCCATCCCTGTATCAGTGTCTGACACGCCGGCTTCGTTCTAACATGTGTGTGCGTCCTTGTCCATTTGTGTCACGACAGCTCGCGCTGGAGACTCATTTTTGGACGTGGATGAACCATTTTGTGACCTGGGGCTCCATTGCCTTCTATTTCATCTTCTCTCTCTTCTACGGAGGCATTATCTGGTAAGAATCCTTTCTTGTTTTTGTTTTTTTTTAATTCTAAAGCAATTGACTGTGTTTTAATGCGGTCCTGTTTTAGCGGTGCAGGGGTTTGAGTAATACTGGATAGGGATGCACGATAACTATCGGGCCGATAACAGGAAATTATGACATCATTCCGATAACTCCGGTATCACGACGAATAGTCCCGATAACATTTATATTTTTGTCAACACAGCAGTGTCTCGCTCCCTTTGAGTCTTGAATGACCGGCAGTGAATGTTATGTTCAAGTGACGTCGGCATAATAAGAAAAACGATTACTCAATCATGAAAATCAAGAATACCCCCTCATGCCAGAAAACAACTCGTTAACTCGGTCATAATTTTAGTAGTTGCTGACTTGAATCGATATTTGCAGTATTTCCCCTCATGTTACGCATAAAAAATAGAAAAAGCTGAAAGAACGACTAGCAAACGAGGGAACGTCGGAATTTACGTTACACCTTGAATGCAGCCTGCAGCACAGCGCTGATCACAACAAACATGGTGGCGTGGAACTTCGTTAAAGTTTCAGAAGAAGATAGTTTGGTGGTTATTTGTGACGAATCCTCCGAGTGAATTCTACGAGGAGGGAAGCACAAGCTTTAATACGTAAAACCTGATCAGCCACCTACAACATAACAATCGCTTCCATGGAGTTTTGAAATCGAGCTAACGCGAGCTAACGGAAGCTAATGCTAACGTGCGCAAGCCAGCAGCAGTCTCTCCTCCCCCTCATCTCTCTCATCTAAAGCTTCCATGAGATAAAAAAAAAAAAACACAAAAAAAATCACTGAACCTAATTTACTTTAATTAAAGGTATTAATTTAAATGGAACCACAAGTCAAAATCCTTTAAATGTTAATCTTTTTCAGTTAGTAATTCTGATGCATGTATTTCCATCAGTTCAAGGAGCCTTTATTTTTTATATCAGTCAGTAATGAACCTTATTTAAGTTGATGTGAGATATCAAATAGGTTTGTTTGATAGCTTTATGAAAATGTTTGAGAGGCTTGTTAATAGTTTTTCGTTGATAACAATAAATATCTGTTCATTTAAAAAGTCCAAACTGTTTTTGGTTTTGTTCATAGTATTGATGTAATGATCTTAGGTATATGTGTGTGTGTTATCGGTTATCGGTATCGGTTTTAAAAAACAGCTATCATGCATCCCTAATACTGTATGAACATTGATTTGGAAATCTCAGCTCAGTGTTTATGTGTTAGTTTACTAGACGTGAGTGGCTTATTTTATTTTTATTATTCAGGTTGTTAAAAAGTCTGCCGGCGTATTGAAGCAACCTGCGTTAAAGATGGGAGACACAGAAATGTGTTATATTCTTGCAAACACCTCAGAAAATGGTTTCAATCATGATCTTTCCCCAGGAAAGGCATCCAGCTGCAGTAATCCAGCTGTGATCGTCTCCCAGACCGCCAGCCGGTCAGATCCATCCTGACCGTCTGTTCTCAGACTGGTGGGAGCCTCCCTGATAAAACTGAGCCATAATTGATATTTGCAGCCCGACATCTGCGCTGGTCGTTTAACTCTGCTAATGAAATCAGTCTGAGAGCTCGTCTGCAGCCGCCACCGAGACCTGGATTTACGGCGAAGAGGGCAAAGCGAGCGGCGTCCGGCTGCCGCCCTCTTTGCTGTTTTCGAAGCCACGAATGAATTCGCTCAGGAAAAAGCTGCCGGCGGCGGAAATGTACTTAAAAAAAAAAAAGATTTACGTGGCCTCCGCTCTCCGCAGGCCGTTCCTGCACACCCAGGACATGTACTTCGTGTTCGTGCAGCTTCTGTCCAGCGGCTCGGCCTGGTTCGCCATCATCATCATCGTCATCACGTGCCTCTTTCCCGACGTGGTGAAGAAGGTCTTGTACAGACACCTGCAGCCCACCAGCACGCAGAAGAGTCAGGTAACGATCAGCCCTTTCATCCGGAACAATGCAGGAATCAGTGGAGTCAAACCTCAGTGGTGCTCTTCTCAGTGAGCCGGTTCTGGTAACTTAGTGTCCTTTTGCTCTTCACCAAAGTTGCTTTTGTTTGGTAACAAGTTATGATGATCTTCTTGATGGATCCTTTTTACTAGATAAATTGATTTTTTTTTTTAGGGCTGGGCAAGTTAACGTGTTATTATCGCGTTAACGCATTAATTTATTAACGCCGACATTTATTTTATCGCGCGTCAACACATGTTGCTCACATGCTTTTATTTTGAAAAGTCTGTTACTGGCTGCTGCGGAACCAGAAGACAATTAGCATGTAAACATGCGGAAAAGCTAAAACAGACGTGGAAAACGGTAAAAATCCGTGTACTTTATAGTTCAGGTAGCAACGCATGTAGCAATATTAACAATTCTGACTGAAAACAAAAATTCTGGACTGCAACCAAACTTTGTGGTCATTCCTCCATGTTCCATCAGATCTGCTCCATGTGTTCACTGTCCTGCTGTTCTCTAGCTGGTTACTGCAGTGCGGCTCCATCTAGTGGCACAGATGTGTAATGACAACAGAAAGTCCAGTCCTCCATTATAAAACAAACTCATTTCTGTAGCCTGTTTTTCATTTCGTATTTTTGATCCAAGTATAAAATAAAAATATAAAAAAACAGGCATTTTTCATGTTTTTTTTGTGTTGTATTAAAAAACGAAAAATTTAATAAAATGTCACTTTTTAATTTTTTTTAATTTTTGATTGACAATTGAAAATGGAAAGAATGAATGATACACGGATTGATAAAGTTACTGAACTTTAACATGGACATTTTCATTTTAAAGTTCTCCCAGACGGAGGATTCAACAGAAACAAGGTTATTTGTAACAACTGACAAGTTGAACTCCCCGTTAAAAGTTTCTGCTGTTACCTCAGAAATTACCTGTTTTAATGTTCTGATTGTGGTGAGACACAATCATTTTAGTGGATTTTGTTGGTAGACTTTTTTTTAATTTTTCATAAAAATAGTGACAATAAGCTTTATTTTATTTTACATTTTTTAAGGTGAGATTCACACTAAATATGTGTTACTGACAAGTGCTGATGTTAAAAGTGTTTGAACAACAAATGTTATGACACTTTAGTTCATATGGCAGCAGAACATTTAAATAAAAGTGCATTTTACACTACTTTTGAATTCATTATTTGATTTTTCGTATACAATGCGATTAATCAGGGAAATAATGCGATTAATTGCGATTAAAATTTTTAATCGTTGCCCAGCCCTTTTATTTTTTTTTTAATGCTGAAATACTGGTTGAGCAAAAGGTCCGAGATGAACTTTGGACACGAGGAGCAAACTGGATCGTTAAGAGTGAGGTGTTAACGAGTTCAGCTGTACCGAAAGTGCCTTGTGTTCAGGACCGGAGGCTTTCTAAAGATTAAAAACTAATTAAATGTGTTGAAAGGGCAGAGCAAACGCCACTTCCCAGTCGTGCAGCTGTCCTTTTTCAGCAGCGTTGGACTCGATACGTCTTTCCACACGTAGACACAAAATAGAAATTCTAGTTTCAGTCAAAGAGCCCGGAGGTAGAAATAAACGGTAATGTCAAGGAAACTCAAAATCTGAAACGGAGCAAGAAAAAGTTCAGTGTTTTGGTGTTTGATAGTTGATTATCTTCAGCCCCGGTGGTCATGGGTAACCCACTTCTAAACAGGAGCGTCGTGGTGTTGACGTTATCACCGCATGACTGCCCTCCGAGCACCGGCAGGAACCAGCTGGAGACGGCTCATGTTGTAGCTAATGCTAATTTCCCTTTTCCTGTCCTCTGTTGTTTGTTCTTTCTGCACTAACGTCTGTCCAGTTTTGTCTTTTCTCTGTGGACGTGTGCGATTCTCTGCGGGTTTGGTGTGTATAAATCTGTGCGTGAGAGCTTGATTTCTAACCTGCGTGTATCTGTGTGTTCTCCATCCACCCCTTTGTCTGCGTCGTCCTGGCGTAGATGTACTCCAACCGAGTGGTGATAGGTGATGACTTCATCGCTCTGCAGCCTTTGTCCAGAGCCAAGAGCCAGCTGGGCAGAATTAGGTAGAGGATTTGAGATCGATTCAGACACGGGGCTCTTATACATCCTTTTTTTTTTCTTTTTGTTTTTAAAGGCGAAGGGAGGAAAAACACTGATTACAGAAATGTTTAATTAATTTGCAATTTTTAGGGCAAAATGTTTTACCAGCAGACTTCAAATTCCAAATAATTACATTTTCCTCCAGTCTGTGATTCAATCTCTTTTCACTTGAAAGAGTGTGAAGTCACTGCTCTGGTTAATTTCCTTCCTTCCTTCCTTTCGTGTCACCATTGCTTCGTGCAACGAGACAAACGCTTGAACGTTCCCGTTCCTCCTCGGGCCTTCTTCCTCGACTCGCAGCGCTTCAGAACCGGGTGCTGTTAGTTCTGGAAGCAGGTTCTCTGGTCCGATGCCTGTTTCTTTTCCTGCATGCTGTAGACAAGCCAGTCAGCATTCTCTGCTGTCGGGGGGGGGGGCAGGAGTGTGTTTGTGGTATTGAAAATCCTGCAGAAGAACGCCACACAAAGCATTTCAGCTGCCGCATGTGCCGGCGGCAGACGCGAATGTGTGACCCCGCCCCTCCCCCAGCATGGCTCCGCCCCCCCCACACCCCCCACCTGCTGCATGAACACACGGGTGCATGACGGAGTGAATGAACGAATCTGTGACCCCAACAGTGCCCCCTCAACGTGGAGCTGTGTTGTGATGCAGAAGCATTGAGGCTGTGGGATCCTACATCAGGGTTATTGATCAGAAATACCCCCCCCCCCCCCCCAAAAAAACCATCGCCATGCATACAGTGATACCACACCTGTCGTCCCATTTTAAAGTAAAGCATGGTGCAGCCCACCTGACCACTTCTTTCCATGCATCCCCTTGTTTGCCCACCCGACACCCCGTAAACCGGTTTCACCACTTGAGACGCCCGCCCCGCCCCCGGCGCTGCCCCCGGCGCTGCCCGGCTGCATGACTCAGCAGAGCTGGACCGATGAGCTACTCGGGCTGCATGAGCGACTCTTGAACCGGTTCTGGGCCGTCTGAAAACAGCAGCATGAGGCCGTAATGTTGGAAGCATGTCAAATGTTTGTTTCAGGGAGATTTCGGTTCAGAGATGTCGAAATCTCGTGCTCTAATCGGATTTAACTGATATTAAATGTGCAGTTTCAGCGTTACGTGGCGTCATCGAGGCGCCTGCACTGCATGCATGGACCTCACAAATACGTGCAAATGTGTTTGATTATCAAAAGGCAAGGAAATATACATGTTTTTTTAGTTATCAGTTAAATTTAGCTTTTCAGCAGGTTAAAACTAGAAAACCTCGCATATATTATTCTAGTCATATTGTTCTTTTATCACAGACTAAACCGTTTTAGGTTGTTTATTTACCTGACATGTTTCGGCGTGTACTTCCGCCTTCATCAGAGTGTCACCGGTGCATTTATCAGCTGATGAAGGCGGAAGTACACGCCGAAACATGTCAGGTAAATAAACAACCTAAAACGTTTTTGTCTGTGATAAAAGAACAATTTAACTAATTGATAAGTGAAGACAAAATGAACTTAGTACAATTATTCCAGTCATAGTTTTCTGGTTTAGTTGTACTGAGCTGCAGGGAAAAGTGCCTTAACTCACGATAAACAACAACAAAGTATTAGTTATCTCTCCAGCTAAACGTGATTCTGTTAGTGGCAGATTTACTACATGACGCTTAAACTTAGGGGTGTGGAAAAAAATCAATTTGGCAATAAATCGCGATTTTTGGCCGCCCAATATATTGATTTTTCGCTCCTAATATCGATTTTTTTAGGAAAATTTTATTCTGTTTGTTTATTAAATGTGCAAAAACACTAATAATAAACAATAAATAGGTTGTTTTGAAGCAAATAGTTTTGACTCAATTTGTCTTCTGAATGATCAATATCATCTGATGAACATATACAGCAACTTGATTTTTCATCTCTACTTTTAATTTTGATATTACCTGGGTAGAATATCGCAATATATCGTGATAATATCGTATCGTGACCCAAGTATCACGATACATATCGTATTGCGAGGTCCTTGCCAATACTCGTTCCTACTAAACTCAATGAGCACATGTCAATTACAGAATTTTATTATTTTAAGTGAAGGTGCAGTATTTATTATTCAGCGTCCTCAGTTTGAGTGAGTTTCCCAGCTAGTATTTGTTGGACTGAAATATTTCAGAACCCTTCAGGGTTTTTATTTCCTCTCTTGTTAGAGGAGTTTGCCCAGAGCTCCCCTGGGTTCGCCCAGTGTTCGGCTGCTGCTCTGTTGCTCTGCTAGAGCTGCAGCAGCAGGTTAATTGGTTCTGGTACCGATAGATTTGTTCTTATCCGTTTCCCTTGAGAAAATCCTCCATGTTCCCGAAGCTTTTTTTGTTTTCTGCTGCTCATTTGCAGTTTAGTTTTACTGCTACTTCGGAGCACACCTGTCCTCCTGCCGCTGTGCTCATTTGTCTTTTTTTTTTCTGCTTTCCGGGGGGAAATAAAAGCCATCCTTCAGTGACCTTATCAACCCAGTCACATCTTCTCAAAGATCCCCTCGAGCAGCGATTCCCGTTTTATCACTGTCTGAATTATGATGAGGTTCAGATATTCACTGTTGCAGAAATACAGGAAGTAGGTAACCCTGAAGTACTTCTTCCCCGTCTGTTACTTAGTTGATGAGGTCATTTGTGAAGGGTTTTGGTCCATGTATACCGTCTGTATACATGTATATTTAAAGCGCTGTAGATTGAAGATCATCCTCAATCAACTGACTTTATTTTTTGATTAAGTTGCCGTTTGATGAGAACATATCCACTGCACCCATAAACATTTCTAAAAGGATTTGAATCAAGCAGAAGTCTGATCCAGTCAGTTCAGCGTTTATTGGTGGATTAAATATAAAGATAGCATTTTTTTTTTTTTTGCAGTGTGATTTGTTCGTGTCCGGCCGACCAGCGGCTCACCTGCGCGACGGACAGGTGAGCCGCTGGGTCGGCCGGGAAGCGCTCACTGTCAGCATCTTGTGTCCTCCAGATGGAAGAGGGTGAGGGTTCAGTCGGCCCAGAACATGACCCTGTTAAAGCCCAGCGGAGCCCAGGGGAGGACAATCGGCACCTGCTAGCTGCTTATCCTCCCCCCGCTGCCCCCCCCGGCCCAGACCCCTGCTCCCCTAGGTAGCCGCCGAGCGTGAGCTTCACCCCCATTCAAACCCATTGCACCGTCACCGAGGACCCCCCCCCCCCACCCCCCCACGCCGTGATGTTTGGTTCCAGCTTGATCAATACCCTACCCCCCCCCCCCACCCCCCCCCCCCATGGCTGCAGGTCACAGCTGCTCCTCTGAAGCTTCCTGATGAAATCTGTGTGTGTGTGTGTGTGTGTGTGTGTGTGTGTGTGTGTCCACGCTGTCCCACCCAGTCATGATTATGGTTGGGCATCGTTTGGATTTTAACGATTCCGATTCTCTGTTTCGATTCCTGTTCAAAACGATTCCTCGATTCCGATTCTTTGATGTGTAGGTCAACAGATCGCGACTTATCTAACGGTAGAATCTTAAAAAACTGTGACACATTTACACAGGCGACAGGCCATTTTTATTCTTACACATGCTAGCATGCACATATGCACACACAGAATTCACTTACAGCCTAAGTGGCTGCGGTTACATGATGTTTTTTTAATTCGGAATTAATAATTCCGCATTAAATAATTCCAAATTGAACTATTTTCCTTCGAGTTTATATGGAAATAGTAATTCCGAATTGAGGTTTACATGGAAAACACGTTTGTTCGGCTTTATCCAACTCCGCTTTAGGTCTGGGGGTTGGGAAGGGTTCTGATTGGATAGGGGGGGGCGGACGTCTTTACATCTACCGGAAGAAAACAAACTTAGCTAACTCGGTTAGCAACAACATTCCACTTATTTTTGACCTGGGTGGCGTCTCTATCTGTGAAACCTCCTTCATTTAACCTGGCCGCTACAACTTTGAAAAGCTCACAATTTTTATGTTTCCTGCCATCTGTTCTTTTAATTATTTCCAGTTCCTCCAAGCTATTTATTAAATAAATCGTCTCTGCTCTTGAACACCGTTTACTGCGTGCTGCCATTTTAAAACTTTGTTTTGAAAACAAGCCCAGCGCGGAATATAAGCGTCATCGCGACAGACGGGCAAGAGAACTAGCATGCGCAGAAAGACCGCAATTAATTTAAACAGGAATGAGTGTATACATGACCGCGGAATAATTTAATTTGGAATTATATGGGAATAAACCGCCACTTACTTCGGAATTAAGTTTAATTCGGAATTGACATTTTCATATGGAATTACATGGTAACTTTTATTCGGCTTTAACTTTAATTCTGAATTAAAGAGGAATTAAACTTCCCTTGTAAAGGCACTGAATGTTAAATAACTTACAGTTGGCAGTTGGCCTCCAAAATACATTTTTTGTTTTTGTTTAGGAAGATGACCATATCTGCTCTTTCAGAAACAGACAGATAAACGCCGACAAAAACATAACCTCCTTGGCGGAGGTAAAAATAGTTTGTTTACCTGGGTTGCTGGGTTACGCTCATACAGACAAGGGGCCCTCCTAGCCAATGGGATGCCAGGAAGATGCTAGCCGATAGCCAATGGCTACAAGTATGTTTACGTTCGGTAAACTCTGGGAGCTGCAAGTAGCAGCGCTACTGTATTTTTGCCTTTCGTATCCTGAAATTTCTTTCGTAACTAGAGGCAATATTTTCCTGTTGATGCGTTTCGTAACCTGAAAACTTCGTATGTAGAGACGTTCGTAAGTAGAGGAACCACTGTAGATGAGAAGGCAAGAGTTTCTGGATGAAGACGGACTCTGTTAAAGTCGAAGAAGCGACAGGATCAACGCAGTGAATTAAATACGCTACACTCGTTTATTTTTGTGATGCCATGCAGGTGAAGGTGTTTTGCCATATTAGTCGTGCTCCCTCCTTTGGCGGTAACACGCTTCCCGCAGGTGTTACACTGCGCCAGGTAGCCGTCATTTCCCGGACTGAAATGCAGCCAAACTGGAGAGCGGCGTCTCTTGGGATCCATGTTGTGGCGAGTGAAGTCCCGTCGGCGACGGACGTGACGTCGCCACTAGCGCGGAGTTGAGTACGCCGGGCGGAGTAACATCAACAAACTAGTGCAGTAAATCAAAACAAAATAGCGCGGACATTTAGGAACTGAAAAAAGGAATCGAAATTCAAAAATCTCCTAAAGGATTCCAGAACCGGACGTTAGGAACCGATTCCTACTTGGAACCATGTTTCGGTGCCCAACCATAATCATGACTGACGCCATCTTGCCCCTCGATGAATAACTCCACCTTCCCAGATGTGGCCGACACGGTTCCTCCCTCACCCAACCATGATCCTGCATCCCTCTCACCTGCCCCCCCCCCCCCCCCCCCCCCCACTGTTATCGACCAGCTGTCAGAGTCGACGCAGAGAGAATGCTGTTAGCACGCTGCTGCTGCCGGCTTCTTGTCTTGTTGTTTCTGTGTTTCCATTTTTTTTCTTTTCTCGTATCAACATTTCTGTTTCAGCTTCATAGTGTTGGTGAAATCCACCAGCAGGGCCGACGTTGCTCTAAAAACCTGAGATTGTTACAGGTCAGACGTCGCTCTGCTCCACCGCCGCCGCCATCGTCCAGCAGAACAAACGGAGTAGTCAGCCAGAAGATGATGTCATGCGCGTCGCCGTCTCCGAGGCCATTTAGTAACTGATCCTTCGGTTCTGCCGCCTGTTTCTGAGGAAAACTCATTAGTTTGAGAGCCGTTCATCATCTGGAGTGGTTCAGCTGAGAGTTTGTCCATTTCGCTTCATCGGCGCCGCAAACTGTTCCGTTCTCGCCAAGATTTGAGATCTTAGACGAGGAAACGTAAGATTTAATTATAATTTTCTTGAGTGCACATCTACTCTGGAATTTATCATGAATTTGTCTTTTATGCCTTAATTAGCCAGGAAATCTTAATCTTAAAGCAACCATCGATACCCAGACTTTAATCTTTTTTTTTTCACTATAAAAATCTTGATTCAAGTAAAAATATCCACCTGGATTTATGAGTTTATTTTTTACTCACTGGAAAAAGCATTTCTATCCTGGTGAAATATCTGTTCATGCAGCAGAAGATTTAATTATATTATTTTAAATCTTTGAATTTATTTTATTATTTATTTTAGTTTTATTCTTCCTTTTTCAGCAACCTAGATTTAAAAATTATTTGCTCATTTTCTTTTATTTGTCGTCCTGCTGTCAGACGTCTGTTTTTTAACTAATTTGATATTAAAAAAATGAAAGCGTTCTCACCTGTTTAAACCCTTAAACCAACGGGTCTCCAGCTCCGGTCCTGGAGGACCTCCGTCCTGCGTGGACACCTGATTCTAATGAAACGATCATCCAGGTGTGAACAGGTCTGTTAAGGATCCGTTCACCTGAATCAGGTGAGCTGCAGGACAGCGGTCCTCCAGGACGCTGGTCCGATCTAAGCTGGTAGACGGCGTCTCCTCATGAAGATGATCCTGCAGCATGGACAGATCATTTCAGGAGAACTTCAGTGATTCTTCCATTAAATCAACTTTCTTTCCCTTTAAATCACCAACAAAAGCAAAATATTAAACACTGAAGCACCTTTGACGCTCCAAGAATCATTTACTTTGACCTGTTGGTGTTTTTCTGGAGCAGACATTTAAGTTTCTGCTGCAGACGATTTCTTAAAAGTATATACAGTGATCCCTCGCCAATTCGTGGTTTAAGTTCCGCGGTTTTAGTTATTCGCGGATTTTTCATTAATATAAAATATAATTTTTAAAAATTTTAACAATCGCGGAAACATCACAGGATGTTGTGCGCGTTCTCTCACATCGAAGAAATCCTGTGAGCCAGCCTGGCCCCTTTAAGAAGGTGGCCTTATGGGTAATGGTGTGGTCTTATGGGTAATGGAGTGGCCTTATGGGTAATGTAGTGTGTGTGTTGTGGGACGGCAGAATGAAAACGGGGTTAGATGAAAAGTGTAGTGAGCATCAACAGCAGCCCAGCGTGTATAGATTTACATTCTCCGGACTTTTTCTTTTGTTGTTTTTAGCTTGTTAGCCGCTAATTACGAGCCTAAAATAGCACAATACCAGCGGTTTGTTTACTACGGTTCAGAGACCAGAGGCTGTGAAGGAAACAGAAAGACCACAGTTGAGCCTTTGTCTTGTTTCGCTGCAGTGCTTCGCTACTTTTTTACGATTTTTAAACATATTTTAAACACGTTATTGATGCTCGGTCCCCATTAAGAGCAAAAAATAAGGGATCACTGTATTGGAAATCCTGTATCTTCATTGTTTCTGCACTTTAACTGATCATCCCAGCGATGAATCACTCCTCACATCTCAAAACTTCATGGTTCGTAGGTAGCAGGTAGGATTTTATGTTCCTGTACCCCAGAGTAGTTTTTGTTCCTAAATTAAAAAAAAGAAAAAAAAAATTTCTATTCCCAGATCGTAATTCATCTTTGCTTCGGTCCATCTGACTCGCAGCAGAAGAGCCACCTGATCCTGTCTGTTAAAGCCAGAAACTTCACCAGGATCTACCTGGAAAATATTATGTCACATCTGCTGCAGACGTGTAAAGACGAGGAGATGTTTCCTCAAGTCAGCAGTCGGCTTCTTCATCTACAGATCTCCTCGTAGCCTTGCAGTCACAGATCTGTCATTTTTTCAACATAATCCCGTTAAAAACAGTCGTATAGAAAACGTCCTGGATGATTAGAGCGTTAACTAAAGAAGGAGATGCAGCCTGGACGTCCACTGATCGATCAGAGACATGACAGCCTGGCAGATTGATCAGAGGTTTTAGAGGAAGGACCCCGCTGAGATGTCTCAGAGGAGAAAATGACTCCAGATGTTCGTCTACTGTGAGAACCAGGAAAACCGCTGTAGAAACTCGTACCGTTTAGATGAAAACCAGCTTATTCATGCTGATAAATCCCATCAGTTTTGGCTGAACACTATGAGCTTCTTTGTGTTTTTTCTGTTTATCATATTATTTTTTACAGGTGGAAAAGTTGATGTATTTATTTGCTTTTCAGTCACCAGTGGAGCATGTTTTCAGTGTTTCCCATCACGCCATTGTTGCCGTGACAGCATGTGATCACCCGTATCACCCTGACAGTTGAAATGACGTGTCATCCTGTGTTTTACTGGTTTTAATTTATTTTCTCCTCCTCTCTTTCTCCACTCACCTCTGCTGCTGTCATTTCCTTCCTTCCTTTTGTCCTCTGTTCTTATGTCTCTGTGATTTCTTTTAAATACGCTCCAACTACTCATGTTTCTTCTCTTTCCTTTCTTTTCTAAAACTGGCACCACCACCTGTGCCCCCCCCCCCAGTCTCTTCCAGCCCCCCCGCCGCAGGCCCTCAGCTGTGTGGAGTCCCTGTGCTGCTACCAACATGGGCAAAGCGGCTGTTCCCGCCTGGCCCACCTCCTGGAGCAAATGACCGGACAGTGCAAGGCCAACGCCAACAACTGCCACGCATCCAGCCGCAGCAACAGGTGGGGAGGACGGCGACCACCGGAAACCGCGACGGCGAACCCCGTCCGACACCTCGGCCCAGCGGTCGCGACCGTTTTCAGCCCGCGACGAGGCCGAAACTCTTAACTGTAACTGGAAGGTGTCCTGGTAGTGATGCAGCGCGCGGTTGTGTCGGGGTCAGTCGGCTGATTTATGACGTCGTCGCGGTCTGTGATGGAAAAGTCCGGGATTTGAACGTTTTCATTAACAAGGCAGGATAGCGCGGTTGACGTCGCGTCCTCGGCAGCGAGTTGTCAGAAGAGCACTTGAACCAAAATTGTTGAGACGGTCGCCCGTAGAGTCGTAGAGGCGTGGAGGCGTGGCTGCCTGGTAGGGGTGAGTACTGGCAAGGACCTCGCAATACGATATGTATCATGATACTTGGGCCACGATACGATATTATCACGATATATTGCGATATTCTACCCAGTTAATATCAAAATTAAAAGTAGAGATGAAAAATCAAGTTGCTGTATATGTTCATCAGATGATACTGATCATTCAGAGGACAAATTGAGTCAAAACTATTTGCTTCAAAACAACCTATTTGTTTGTTATTAGTGTCTTTGCACATTTAAATTTTAAACAATTTTCCTAAAAAATCGATATTATTTTGGGCGGCCAAAAATTGCGATATATTGTCAAACCGATTTTTTCCACACCCCTACTTCAAAACAACCTATTTATTGTTTATTATTAGTGTTTTTGCACATTTACATTTTAAACAATTTTCCTAAAAACTCGATATTAGGAGCTGAAAAATCGATATTATTTTGGGTGGCCGAAAATCACGATATATTGCCAAATTGATTTTTTTTCACACCCCTACTTCAAAACAACCCATTTGTTGTTTATTTTTAGTGTTTTTGCACATTTAAATTTTAAATTTTTTTTAAAAAAAAATCGATATTAGGAGCTGAAAAATCGATATTATTTTGGGCGGCCAAAAATCGCGATATATTGCCAACTCGATTTTTTTCACACCCCTACTTCAAAACAACCTATTTATTGTTTATTATTAGTGTTTTTTCACATTTAAATTTTAAACAATTTTCCTAAAAAATTGATATTATTTTGGGCGGCCGAAAATTGCGATATATTGCCAAATCGATTTTTTTCACACCCCTACTTCAAAACAACCTATTTATTGTTTATTATTAGTGTTTTTGCACATTTAGATTTTAAACAATTTTCCTACAAAATCGATATTAGGAGCTGAAAAATCGATATTATTTTGGGTGGTCGAAAATCGCAACATATTGCCAAATTGATTTTTTTTTCACACCCCTACTTCAAAACAACCTATTTATTGTTTATTATTAGTGTTTTTGCACATTTAAATTTTAAACAATTTCCCTAAAAAAATCGATAGTAGGAGCTGAAAAATCGATATTATTTTGGGCGGCTGAAAATCACGATATATTGCCAAATCGATTTTTTTTTTCACACCCCTGCCTGGCAGTGTAGTCTGAGAGGAGGCCGCCATATTTTCCACTTAAGTCCTTTCAATGCTTTTTATTTTTCCTCCCGTCAAAGCGGTTCAGCCAGAGAGGAATCTGGGAAGTTGTGGCGACTCTCGAAGCAACTGGCAACTTTGCGGAGCCGCGAGTGACAGTGAGCGATGGAAAAACCCTTCGGCGGCAGCGGAACATGATGTCAGCTCGCCGCCAGTAGACACAGATCCGTGTCGTGGGTCCACTTTGTGACGGAGGGACGATAAAACATCAATACTTGGATTTTTCCTCAGAAGGCTTTTTTTTTTTTTTTGCCCGGTGCAGCTTTAAAGACCAGTGAGCTGAGCAGACAGTTCGCCGGTCTGCACAGTCGGCACTTTTCCGTTGATATTATTTATCTGATGCCCAGTCACTCTGCGGGGTCATTGATTAACCGACCCGATTGGCCGCTTTCCGCTGAGCAATCGGTACTTTTCAAAACATCTGGGGAAATTCAGTATTCATGAGACCAGTAATGAAGATGTAGCATTCCTGCTGTTGGCGCGCGGGCGTTTTTGCTGTTGACCTTGCCCGGGTCCAGGTGGTGCGCCCGGGTCCAGGTGGCGCCGCCGTGTCCATGAGGGGACTGAGATGTCTGCAGACTCTCTGCAACAGATTTGATCCTCCTTTAATCTGAAAATAATGATAATCTTCGGTGATGAGCTGTCAGTTCAGGGTTCGAGTCTGTCGGTGGAGGAGGTTCCCGTGTTTTCAGGACTTCATTATTTCTCACATTTCTTGTCGGATATCCGCCGCGAAAAGATCCATCTCAGCTGCCGTCGGGATCATTTCTGAAACGCAGCCTTGCGGTGAGGCTGCCACTAAATGGGTGAGTGATGAATTTCTTCCTCGGGGAGTGATCGATCTGCGTCCTGACCTCGGCTCAGAGCGGCAGCCAATCGGTTTCTCCCAAACGAGCAAAACAGCCGCCCCACGCGATGAAGATGAACAGTGAAGATGGCGTCCAAATGCAGAGGTGTGCTTTCTTTTTTTTTTTTTTTTTACTGCGGATGGAAAGACTATAGTCGATAAAAAGAAGCGGGGCCAAATCTGCAGTTAGAGTTTTTAAGTCCTCCCCACTTCCTCCTCAAGCGCACTGCAAACCACCGACCATTTATCCACCTCAACCTCCTCCTCGCCTCATCCGATGAGGATGTCAAACGCTATCCTCATTTAGCCTTAACGCTGGGATACTGCCATAGGGGAACGTATATCCACCCACTTCTGTATTCTATGCATAATGTCTGAAAGGAACATATAGCAAGCATATTATCTGAAACGTATATAACACCTAAAGTATTTATATTTATTGGAAGCCCAGTCGGCTGCTCGTTTTCGCCTCTTTTAGCGTTGAATGTTGGCCGCGGCTGAATCGTGTCTGAGGGCAGCAAAGCAGAAACACGTGGATGTTTGGAGATGAATATACATAGAGAATTTGTTTCTCTCTCTATTTATTTATTTATTTTTTAATAATAGAGGGTTTTCACGGCGCGTCATCCAACAGGAAGTCGCCATCTTGGAGGCACGCGGCAACGTAAACAAAGCTCACACGCTGGAGTAAATCAGACGTCTTCATTGAAAATGGTAAATTATTGTTGTGTTTTCGTCTGTACCAACCGGACAGACCGCGAGAGACACTTGGAGTTTATAGACTTCCAAAGGTTATTAAAAATCAAGGAAGAACAATCCCAGAAGTTGTCAGAGGAAAGGAGGCGCTTGTGGTTAGCAAAGCTAAACCAAGACCTGGGTGGCTAAAATCTGGACAACATCCAAATTTGTTCGGCCCATTTCGTGTCAGGTAAGTTAAGTGAAATGTTGTTAGCTCTTAATTTCACACATGAACAATTATCAAGAAAAAAAAGCTCTTAATTTCTATTTTAATGATAATATCAAGCTACCACCTAGCTACACTAGCAACACAGTTCTTAAAATGTAGAGCTACAATGTGCTATATTTCTCATTGTATTCCAGGTAAAAGGTCTGACCTTTATCAAAAGGATGACCCAGATTGGGTCCATCTGTCGGAATGACGGGTAGAAACCAGGTAGTTTACGATGTCGGGGTATCCAATCGAAGGGAGGCTCTCCGGCTCGTCATTGCTCCAAGACGAGGGAGCAATGACGGGTAAATCTTACGGATCGGAACCACCGACAAACTTTAACTTTCCAGAATATCGTTCCCTTTCCCGTGGACCAAGTCCTCCTCTGGATGTTTTTGCGTCTGTTAAGCCTTTTGAAGAGCTTTTCTGTGGTTTATCCCTCCTTTATCCACGGTCGTTAGCATTGATCCAGCGGTGCGTTTACATCCGAGTACCTCCAAGATGGCCGCGCCTCCAAAACGTGACGTAGGTGAAAACCCTCTATAAGTAATATGCAGTTGATGCCTGCATGCGGTTGTCGCATCCATGTAGCCGAGTCTCTGCCTGCGTATCAATCTGAGACTTTTGACACTGCTGTTCAAGTCTCCTCACTGAGAAAAAACAAAAAAAAAACTTTAAAGAAAAATTAAATACTGAGTTGTAATAGGGGGAAACCAGAGTGGCGCGAAAATGGGCTCCACTAGGTGGCAGCACCGGCCACAACTGGTCGGTACCGCTGCATTTGGGGATTTTGCCCGATTGCTTTCAATGCTTTCAGACTTTCAAACTTCCAGTTTTGAAAGTCTGACTGTGTGACGTCTCACTGATTCAGAAGGTGTTGATTTAGCGTGAGGATGAAACGGATCAGCACCGACGGAGAGACGGGTGGTGGTCTGTCTGGTCTGCAAAGCTCTGGAGCAGAGAGTTGAGCCCGTTTTGCCCCCTGATCCATAGTCGGGTCGCCCCCATTTAATACGATTGATGGATTAATTAGAAATCCTGTCGACAGATATTGAACGTGAAAATGTTAAGACGATTATGAGTTCAGAGTTACAGTGTCTTTATCTTTTCTAACTGAATGTTCTGGTTATTGTTTTTTTTTTATTTATTTATAAAAGAAAACAGATCCATCTACTGTCTCGCTCCTCCTGCTCTACACTCGAGGAGCCCCGTTGTGGCCCTTTTGTTCTGTTTTCAAGAACAAGGGGGCCGCATCTCAAACCAAAGAGGCTGCTGGGAAGTGTAGTCTCCATGAGTCTCTTTTATTCCAGCTGCTTCCTTTATCTACTAATCTTTTTCTACCGGATCCTGAAGCCTTATATGTGCTTCTCAGAAGAGGCCGTCTCTGAGGGCGTGTTTGTTTCATTCCTGCTGGTGTCCAGCCGGGTGGAGTTTAAATTACAGGGACTCCACTGACTCAGAACTGTTAAACGGGATTGTCCGGACCGTCGTGTTGCATGTGGGCTGCTGCAGATCTTTGGTATTTTGTATCTGATGTAAACGTGTCTGTATTTATGCATTTGTGCAACACTTCCCTCCTCTGTCCCTTTGTCCTTCTGTGACTGAAATTTGCATAATGTTGTTCGACTTTCCATCTTTATTATTCATGTACTCTTAATGTGTCGCTGTGAGCTCAGTCTTGTCAATAATCTGCCTGCTCTGCCCCCCCTCCCCCACCCCCCCCCAACCCCCAAACTGTATTGTGTACCAGCATCCTTCCTGTCGTCCCTGGAGATCAAATGGGGTTTTTGAAGTCGCAGGTTTTCTGTTTTGGTTCCTCCCCCCCCCCCACCCCACTTGGGTTGACTAGCGAGTGATGCAGCACGTGAGAGCGCCCCCCCCAGCCAAACCACCGTTTGAGTCACGGGCCTATTTAAAGTCTGTGAGCGGCCTCATTTTTCTTTTTTGTTTTGTTTTGCTTGTTTATGAGGTCTTAAAACGGTTGTCTTCATGTCGTCATCAGCTCGAGTTAAAAGGTCACGATCGTCGTTAGGAGCAGGAGCGCGGTCGGGGGGGGGGGGGGGGTGGGCTACAGAAATGGCTCGGGCCTCAACAGCGCGGCACGTTGGCGCCTGCGGTCATGTGACGATCAGGTGCAGCGGACTGAAAGCAGCCAGTGTTTAAGCTGAGAAGAAGTCGGGTCGCAGTCGCTGCTGTGATCCGGAGGTTCTGATCTTCATCTCTGGTGTCGGTCAGAGTCCACGTTGGTTGGCTGCGACCTCCAGGACATGTTTCACGTTTTTATTCTGTCAGAACGAGTTAATGAACGGTGTTTGTTGGACATCTTTGAGCATTAAAGGACGCTGCCTCGGTCCAACGCTGTGATAGTAACGTCTGGTAGAGATTCAGAGGTGTGACGTGGAGAAAAGCTGAAAGAATGACGATGCTGATGATTGTTGATCATGATTTTATTTTCTCATCTTTTTCCATACGCTGAGTAGCTCAAGTCTTATCTAAAGAGGGAACAGGAGGCCAGGTCCAGAGGAGAAGGCCGCTTTTTAAACATCTAAATGTGTTTTAGAGTCACGAAGTACGTGACACGTCTTCACTGTTGGTCACAACAATCGATGCTCTTTCATATGAGATGATTTCAGGCCCAGTTTTCCAACCACAGAGCTCGACGACGCCATGGCTGATGGAGCGGCTGCGATGTCGCTGGATATTAAATGAGCCAAATATCTGGAGCCATCAGGTCGTTTGTATTTAAGCTGCAGCCGGTGAGAGCAAGGTTTCCAGTCAGGACATTAAATGATGTCCTGACTGGAAACCTGCTGGAGTAGACGCACAACCGACTTCTAAATGTGCCGTTGCACAACTGGCATCCTGCATACTAACATGGACCAGTATGTACTGCATACCGTATGTGCAGTGTGTAGTATGTACTGAATACCAGATGTGCAGTCTGTAGTATGTACTGCATACTGTATGTGCAGTGTGTAGTATGTACTGCATACTGTATGTGCAGTGTGTAGTATGTACTGCATACTGTATGTGCAGTCTGTAGTATGTACTGCATACTGTATGTGCAGTGTGTAGTATGTACTGCATACTGTATGTGCAGTCTGTAGTATGTACTGCATACTGTATGTGCAGTCTGTAGTATGTACTGCATACCGTATGTGCAGTCGGTAGTATGTACTGAATACCGTATCTGCAGTCTGTAGTATGTACTGTATACCGTATGTGCAGTCTGTAGTATGTACTGAATACTGTATGTGCAGTCTGTAGTATGTACTGCATACTGTATGTGCAGTCTGTAGTATGTACTGAATACTGTATGTGCAGTCTGTAGTATGTACTGCATACTGTATGTGCAGTGTGTAGTATGTACTGCATATTGTATGTGCAGACTGTAGTATGTACTGCATACTGTATGTGCAGTGTGTAGTATGTACTGCATATAGTATGGCTGAGAAAGAGAAAGAGAGGATCTTATCTGTGTTTTACTCTCTTGGGTTTCTTTGCTCTCAGAGATTAGTTGAGTTTTTTAAATCATCTGAAGGAAATCGTTTCACCTCTCCTGTCATGGTGGTTTCTTCTGCTTTGACTGGCAGAGCAGCTGCTCTGGTTCACGTCCCTGCTGGTCCGGAGAAACAAAAACTAAAAACCATTTACGTCAGGGACCAACCAGATTAACTCAAACTGGTCCTGTTAGATACCCGTCAGCTCCTCCCTCATCCATCCTTCATCCTCTCTGCTTCTTCCAGGCTGGTGAAGTGGGTTTTAATTATTATAATTTAATTATTGCTGCTGGTAACTCCGTCCCTCTGTTCCTCTGTTCCTCTCACCAACACCAACAGAGCGACAGACTCGGTCTAACTCAGTCACTGCTGCTGTTTCAGGTCTTGGAGCGACACAGAGAATTTCTACTCCAACGACCGCAGCATCCTGACGCTGTCGCCCATCGAGGCCACCCACTGCTGACCCCCCCCAGGCCCCCCAGGTCCGCCAGGTCCAAGGACCGCAGCTTTTTTTTTTTCTTTTTCTTTTTGCGTCATTGAATGAAAGAACGACTGAGAAGATCATGGAGTGGAAGCTGGGACTGAACCGGGGGTCCGACTGGCTGGACGTCTCCAGCAGCTGCAGCTGGAGGGTTAAAGCGAGAACGTGAGTCTGCAGGTCCTGGAAGGACCTCAGAAAGGTCCTGGAAGAGCAAAGATCATCCTCGACCTCTCAAGGTTCATCTTCAGTTGCCAAATGTTTTTTTTTTTTCTTGCAACTGGAAGAAAACAGACATAATTCTAAAAGGAGTCGGTACTTTTTTTTTTTTCCTAATAATGTTTGCTGTTACTCGCCGGTTCTGCTTCCAGCAGGAGGCTGTGAAACGACCGGGCCGACCGATCTCACTGTTGGACCGACAGGATCGCTAACGTAGCGCCAGAAAAGCTGCTGCGCCTTCGTCTCATTCAGACCGGAGCGGAAGGAAACCGGAGCGCCGCTGTCCCGTAGCGTCCTGACGCTCTACCTGAGCTGCACCTGGAGGCTCCGCCTCTGCTGCACCTGGAGGCTCCGCCTCTGCTGCAGCACCAAAGACCAAAGGATCCAGACTGGAGTTCAGAGGAAAAACTCTTTATTTTTGTGCCTGATTGTACAGAAGCTTATATTATTATATTATTAGAAGACTTATTTGTTCATGCTGCTTTCTCGTCTCGACGGTTCGAGCCTCGTCTCTCCTGTAAACGTCCCTCTGAAAGAGGACGGACGTTTCAAAAAGCCATAACGTTTGAAGAAGTTATATTATTGATAGATTAGTGGGAGGAGGGGGGGGGGGGGGGTTACTGTGGGACAGAAGCTGTTTGTTCCCCTCGAATGCCTTTTCAATCAGTCCTGACGGCCAGAAGCGTCTCAGCATTACAGACCACGATGGGGGGGGGGGGGGGGGGGGGGGGGGGGGGGGTTAGGGTTTAGGGATTAGGGATTAGGGTTTAGGGTTTAGGTTTCAGACATGGGTAAGGGTTTAGGTTTAGGGATTAGGGGTTAGGGTTTAGGTTTAGGGATTAGGGTTCAGGTTTAGGGATTAGGGTTTAGGTTTAGGACACGAGTTAGAGTTTAGGGTTTAGGACACGAGTTAGGGTTTAGGGTTTAGGTTTCAGACATGGGTAAGGGTTTAGGGATTAGGGTTTAGGTTTAGGGTTTAGGTTTCAGACATGGGTAAGGGTTTAGGTTTAGGGATTAGGGTTTAGGATTAGGGTTTAGGTTTAGGGTTTAGGTTTCAGACATGGGTAAGGGTTTAGGTTTAGGGATTAGGGTTTAGGTTTAGGATTAGGGTTTAGGTTTAGAGATTAGGGTTTAGATTTAGGACACGAGTTAGAGTTTAGGGTTTAGGTTTAGGGTTTAGGTTTCAGACATGGGTAAGGGTTTAGGTTTAGGTTTAGGGTTTAGGTTTCAGACATGGGTAAGGGTTTAGGTTTAGGGTTTAGGTTTAGGAGGTGGGTAAGGGTTCAGGTTTAGGGATTAGGATTTAGGGTTTAGGACATGAGTTAGAGTTTAGGGTTTAGGTTTAGGGTTTAGGTTTCAGACATGGGTAAGGGTTTAGGTTTAGGGTTTAGGTTTAGGTTTAGGGGTTAGGGTTTAGGTTTAGGAGGTGGGTTAGGGTTTAGGTTTAGGACATGAGTTAGAGTTTAGGGTTTAGGTTTAGGTTTAGGGGTTAGGGTTTAGGTTTAGGGGTTAGGGTTTAGGTTTAGGAGGTGGGTTAGGGTTTAGGTTTAGGACATGAGTTAGAGTTTAGGGTTTAGGTTTAGGTTTAGTGGTTAGGGTTTAGGGTTATGGGTAAGGGGTTTATCTTAAATGCTTCGTCTCAGCGGGACGTCGGCGGCTTTAATGCTGAGAAGCTTCTTGGACCGACGGCTGATGCAGATTAACCCAGACAGCAGAATGTTCCGGAGATCAATATATCCAGATATATAGATATAAATATAAATATATATGTTCAACTTTCAGCAGAGAGGAAAAGCAGAACATTTACAAACGTTGCATATCACGATCCATCTTCTTTGTTGTTTTCCACTGAAATCATTGAAATCATGTTTTCTTTTTCACTGTTAGTTTTTTTTTTCCTTCTCATGCGTGTTTCTGGTGTCGCTGTGTGTGTGTTGGTGTCTCGTGTTTGTGTGTCGTCGTCGTCGTCTGAAGGTCAGAAGGTCAGAACCGACCCGGGTTCACCCTCCTTTCAGAACCACGGACAGTTTCTGACAGAAGTGTAACGTTGAATCAAGACAACCGTTTTAACGACCACAGATGCTCCCCAGCAGATCAATCATCTCATATCAGTCCGATCATTGATTATTATTGACACGTATGTTCCCGACGGTACCAGCCGACGGGACCAGAACCCACTTTGCTGTTTCTGTTTTTAACGTCTGTGTCGTTTTTCTGCATCATTGTGTCTGTAAACGTGTCACTTCCTCACCTGGATGTTTAAGAGCATAAAATGAAGATGTTTGCAGCTCCAGAAGAATCAAACCGTCGCCCTCCAGACGTTTGTTACGCAGAAGTTAACTGTTGACCCGCTGACCTCATCATTTCTGTTCTGTTCTGTTGTGTCTGCATTCAGAAAAATACACGTTGGTACTGTTCAGAGACGCCTCGCTGTCATTTTTTTCTTTAAAAACGTCCATCTGTGAAAACGGTCACGTGACCAAGTAGAACTTGAGACGTAGAGCCCTGATTGTGCTGCATTGTGGGTATTATGGGCGGTGATTTTAAGCATAATTGAGGTTCATATGAAACCTCTTTAATACACCTCCAAAAAAAAGGCAAAAGATGAATAAATGGCTGTGAACTTTAACTTTAAAAACCTGAACGTGTGATTAGTGCTGGGCGGTATGACCAATAATTTATATAATTTTTTTTTGTTTGTTTGTTTTTTGAAGGCACAACTGGGTGTTGTCCACATTTTCTAATCATTTAGAGAGGAATCGCTGCAGTAAATTAGATTAAAATGACCTATTTTACTGTCACGAGGAGTGAATATTGTAGCCTCCCGCGGCTACAACTTTAGCTCGGCAACATTTGCAGATTATTGTAGTTTGTTGGACGTCGTCTTTTTTAAATCCACGGCTCCTCGTTTAGGAAGAAGTTCCTCAGTCTCATGTTGCCGTTCTGGAGCTTCCACTTCGGGACTTTCTCTGTCCCGAACTAGAACCTTGTTGCGCCTCCAGTGCAACTGCAAAACAGTCCCCCGTCAAACAATGTTCTGCGGCACTTACGTTCCGCCGCGCGGCGTTCCCAACGTTGTGTACGCTACAGTACATACTCACCGGTATTACGGTATATGAAAAATTCATATCATAAGAAAAAATTAACACCGGTATACCGCCCAGCACTACATGTGATCATCGTCGTGGTCGTCCAGGGGCATGCTGGGTGATGGAGCAGATGGAGCAGGTTCCTCCAGACCAGAGGAAGACCAGACAGAAACACCTGCAGGTCTGGCGCCCCCTGGTGTCCACAGGGAGACCCGCAGCAGTTCACAGAGATGGACAAATGACGCATCTTCAGTTGTTTTATTTCTGTTTGGGCCTCAACATTTGACCATGTTGAAAAATAAAACTGAAAGTAAAGTTTGAGGAGATTGGCAATCTTTTTTTTTTTTTTAAATGAAAATGAGGTTGAGATGAAGCTCTGACGTCATGTCTTTGGATCTGAGGCCTCTAATCTGTTTCTGGACGCCTCAGTCTGTCACATAATTCAGAATGCAGGTTTTATATTTTAACCAGACATTTAATTAGATGTCTTATGTCAGGATCTGCCCAGGTCCGTCTACATATTAAAGACCCTCCGGGTCCAGACTGAACTAAAACCCAAATATCACCTGTCACACAGCGATGATTCAATCCAAGTACCGTCTGCATAATGTGATAAAGATGAAAGGTCTGAACTTCACATTTATGACTCCAGACAGATGACGTCAGCGCAGAAACGCTTTTCGGCGTCGGTCTTTAATCAGTTTAAGGGTTTCCTTGATCAAATCAGTTAAAAAGCAAAAGTCTGGATGAAAATGTCAACCGCTGTGGTGCAGCAGGATTTCCTGCGACTCATCATCAAGAAAGAGAGACGGAGACATTTCTGTCTGAAGGTTTCACTTACTGAATAAATAAATAAATTCTCCTCAGATCTTTTCTTGTCTTGATCATCTGCATTTGTAAATTCAAGTGTCTTTTTGAATTTAAAGCCCAACCTTCATCCAGACAGCCAATAAAAACATGGATTCAGCGCTTTAAATCAATGCAGGTGCTGCCTGGGAAAAGAGGGCGGAGCTACCAACGCTGCAGCCGGCTGATTGGTCAGTTTGGGACGCTGATGGAAAATGGAGGTTAATCTGGGGTCGTTTTATTTTCCAACTCTGCTCCAGTTTCATTTACTGGGCTGCTTTCAGGAGCAGAACCCGGCCGAAGTTACTCCGGACCGGATGGTTTCACCATCAGAGGACTGCAGGTGTTTTAGTGCAGGATACTAGATTTACTGAGAGAAAAGAGATTTAGAAAAAGAAAAAGACTGAACTGGACCTCACAGCTGCAGGTTAAAGACAGAACTGATGTTGGCTGGATACTTTAGAAAAATTTATTACAGTATTTAACAAATTTCATCTTTCCATCATCTACAAACAGGAGATACAGTTTATCCTACAAGGCCTCAAAGCACACGGTTAGTAAGGATCAGAACCGGTTCTGGTGCCGGTGGATTTAAACGGACATCTGTCTCCGTGACCGACTCGTCATCCTGCCGGGTTCATTCTGGAGTCAGAACTGAATCGGGTCACGGAGACACCGGAGATGTGAAAGGAGTCTGGAGTGATTTCCCAACGCCGTCCCGAGAGCCACGTGACACCCCCCCCCGCCCCCCTCAGCTCACGTCATGATTGGCAGCTCAGATCCAGAGGAGGGTTGATGTCAGTCTGGAAAGACAGAAGGAGGATTTTAGAAATCTGACTTTGGAGACACCAAGAGATAAAAGTATCCATGAATGAGGAAAAAAAAAAAAAGTATTTAGTGAATTACACTCAGCAGATGCAGGTATTTAAATGCATCTCTGTTAAACTATAGTGAACATTAAGCATATTTATAGATTACTCTCTTCCTCCTGGACTAAAGACGGTTTTCTCTCCGCTTACGTGCACAAAAGAGGCGGTGAGTTTGGAGGATGAGCTTTGACTAAAGTAATAAACTAGGGCTGGGCAACGATTAAAATATTTAATTGCGATTTATCGCATTATTTCCCTGATTAATCACGATTAATCGCATTATATACGCGAAATCAAATCATGAATTCAAAAGTAGTGTAAAGGTCACTTTTATTTAAATGTTTTGCCGCCATATGAACTAAAGTGTCATAAAATTTGTTGTTCAAACACTTTTAACATCAGCACTTGTCTGTAACATATTTAGTGTAAATCTCATCTTAAAAATTAAAATAAAATAAAGCTTTTTTCCACTGCCAGGGCATTAATGTCATCCTGTTTTTATAAAAAATAAAAAAAAAGTCTACAAACAAAATCCAACAAAATGATTGTGTCTCAGCACAATCAGAACATTAAAACAGGTAATTTGACGGAGGTAACAGCAGAAACTTTTAACGGGGAGTTCAACTTGTCAGTTGTTACAAATAACCTTGTTTTCGTTGAATCCCGTCTGAGAGAACTTTAAAATGAAAATGTCCATGTTAAAGTTCAGTAACTTTACCAATCCGTGTATCAATCATTCTTTCCATTTTCAATTGTCAATCAAAAATTTAAAAAACATTAAAAAGTGACATTTTATTACGTTTTTCGTTTTTAATTTAACACAAAAAAATGAAAAAAAAAAAGAGTTTTTTTAATATTTCAATTTTAGACTTGGATCAAAAATAAGAAATTAAAAAACGGGCCACAGAACTGAATTAGTTTTATAATGGAGGACTGGACTTTCTGTTGTCATTACACATCTGTGCCACTAGATGGAGCTGCACTGCAGTAACCAGCTAGAGAACAGCAGGACAGTGAACACATGGAGCAGATCTGATGGAACATGGAGGAATGACCACAAAGTTTGGTTACAGTCCAGATTTTATTTTTCAGACAGAATTGTTAATATTTCTACCTGAGTTGCTACCTGAACTGTAAAGTTCACAGATTTTTACCGTTCTACATGTCCGTTTTAGCTTTTCTGCATGTTTACCTGCCAATTTTTTTCCGGTTCCGCAGCAGCCAGTAACAGACTTTTCAAAACAAAAGCATGTGAGCAACACGCGTTAACGGGCAATAAAATAAATGTTGGCATTAATAAATTAACGAGTTAACGTGATAATAATGTGTTAACTTGCCCAGCCCTAGTTAAAACGTAACAGAGTGACACTACCTCGTCTCTAATCCTCCGGACCGACAGGAACTCTCCTTCAGAGACGATTTCAGTCCCAGTTGTAGGAAATGTTTGCAAAGAAAAAAGAAACTCAGCTCTCCTACCTGTCAGCGTACCAGGTGTTTTACTGGCTGCTCCCCTCCCCCTCCCCCTCCTCCTCCTCCTCCACCAGTTCAACCAGAGCGGCGTGGCGGTTGGCCTGAGAGCCCTCGCTGAAGAAAACCTTCTTAATCACCCCTGACTTGGGCGCCCGGATTGTGTGCTGCAGAGACACGAAAGAAAGAAAAAAGTCAAAAACCGTCTCAGCCTCAGCAGAGGAAGCGTGTGTGCGTTTGTGCGTTTGTCCACCTCCATCTTCATGGCGATCATCACCATCAGCGGGTCTCCGACGGTCACTTTGTCTCCGGGTTTGACCAGCACCTGAACACAGAACAGAGAATGAAGCCTCTGCAGCTCCAGAGGAAAAACGGAACCAGAGACGTCCGTTTGGGTCGTCTGATCCGCTCTCATCACCGCCGCTGCAGGTAAACGCCGCCGGACTCGATCTGAGCGTGTGCAGCTCCACGCGCCGCCTCTGGTCCCAGCAGCTCTGCTAGCCGTCGGCCCGTCGGCTTCACGGTGAAGAGCTGAGACGCTCTCAACCGTCCCATCGAGACGCAGACGCACCTGAGCGTTTCAGGCCGATGGCGTTTAAAGCCCCGCCCCCTTCCTTCTGCGTTAAATACGCAGGTGTAAGTGAGGACAAACCCTTAGAGTCGAGCTCACCTTCTCGATGGTTCCAGTCATGGGGGCCACAGCTCCACCCTGGGCCCCCGACCCGCTCACGCCAGCCAGATACTTCGGCACCGGGACCGACACCTGGGAGCTCCCCCCCTGCAGGTGAGACGAGAGGCTGTCAGGTAACCTGGAGAGGTGAGAGGCTTCAAAGAGGATTAAATGTCCTCAAACCTGCATTTTAATGTTTGTAACTGGGGTGTACGATAATTATCGACCCGATAACTATCGGGCCGATAACAGGAAATTATGACATCATCCCGATAACTCCGATATCACGACAAATAGCCCGATAACATATTTCTGTAAACACAGCAGTGTCTCGCTCCCTCTGAGCCTTGACTGACCGACAGTGAATGTTATGTTCAAGTGACGTCGGCATAATCAGAAAAACGATAACTCAATCAGGAAAATCAAGAATACCCCCTCATGCCAGAAAACAACTCGTTAACTCGGTCATAATTTTAGTAGTTGCTAACTTGAATTAATATTCGCAGTGTTTTCCCTCATGTTACACATAAAAAAGAAAAAAATAGAAAAGGCTGAAAGAACGACTAGCAAACGAGGGAATGTGGGAATTTACGTTCCACTTTGAATGCAGCCTGCAGCACAGCGCTGATCACAACAAACATGGCGGCGTGGAACTTCGTTAAAGTTTCAGAAGAAGATAGTTTGGTGGTTATTTGTGACGAATCCTCCGAGTGAATTCTACGAGGAGGGAAGCACAAGCTTTAATACGTAAAACCTGTGAGCCACCTACAACATAACAATCACTTCCATGGAGTTTTGAAATCGCGCTAATGTGAGCTAACGGAAGCTAATGCTAACATGCGCAAGCCAGCAGCAGTCTCTCCCCTCCCCTCATCTCTCTCATCTAAAGCTTCCATGAGATTAAAAAAAAAAAAAAAAAAAAAACTACTGGACCTCATTTACTTTAATTAAAGGTATTAATTTAAATGGAACCACAAGCCAAAATCCTTTAAATGTTAATCTTTTTCAGTTGTAATTCTGATGCATGTATTTCCATCAGTTCAAGGAGCCTTTTTTTTTTTTATATCAGTCAGTAATGAACCTTATTTAAGTTAATGTGAGATATCAAATAGGTTTGTTTGATAGCTTTATGAAAATGTTTGAGAGGCTTGACAATAGTTTTTCAATGGAAAAAATAAATATTTGTTCATTAAAAAAGTCAAAACTATTTTTGGTTTTGTTCATAGTATTGATGTAATGATCTTAGGTATATGTGTGTGTTATCGTTATCGGCCTTTAGGAGCTGAAAGTTATCGGTTATCGGTTTTAAATCAGTTATCGTGCATCCCTAATTGTAACTTTAAACTTAAATTCAATTCAATTCAATTTTATTTGTATAGCGTCTGTTACAATGACAATTGTCTCTAGGCGCTTTACAGAGACCCAGAGCATGACCCCCGAGCAAATATCATTAACTAAGATTATAGTATTAAATCCAATCAGTGATTTAATAAGCTGTTATTTTTCCTGCTACTTCCAGTAAAGTTATTTAAACTGGTGCTTCAGCTCCAGCAGAAGGAAAGTACCGTAGAGAACAGGTGCACCGTCCCGTCCAGGATCACCAGTTTGGGTCGAGACTTCACTCCGTTAACGGAGCAGTGCAGGAACGAAGCTCCGCCTTCCTCCTCCACCTCCCCGGTCACATGGTAAACCTCCTCGCCGACCTGAGGGGGGAGAGACGCACCTGTGAGGGATCGGCCTCTACGAACGAGCAACATCAACCCCTGATGAGCTGATGTCAGGAGCCAATTCAGCATCGCCATCATCAGAATCAGCATCTTCATCACCAGCATCATCATCATCACCATCACCACCATCACCACCATGATCACCATCATCATCATCTTCATCACCATCACCACCAGCATCAGCATCATCATCTTCATCACCATTATCACCACCATTATCACCATCATCATCATTTTCATCACCATCATCACCATCATCATCATCTTCATCATCATCATCATCATCACCACCATCATCGTCTTCATCATCATCATCATCACCATCTTCATCTTCATCATCATCATCACCATCTTCATCATCATCACCACCATTATCACCATCATCACCATCTTCATCATCATTATTACCATCATCATCATCATCATCATCTTCATCATCATTATTACCATCATCATCATCATCACCATCTTCATCATCATCATCTTCACCACCATCATCACCACCATTATCACCATCATCATCACCATCAGCAGCATCACCATCACCACCAGCATCAGAATCATCATCTTCATCACCATCTTCATCACCACCATCATCTTCATCATTATTTTGAGGCAACGGCTGCTTGACGTCGGGCTATCGGAACATTCTGTTGGCTGGTTCGATAACTATCTCTGACAGAAAGCAATGTGTTTGTTTTGAAGGCAGCTCATCATCCTTATTAAATCTTTAGACCGGTGTTCCCCAGGGATCAGTTTTAGGGCCAATATTGTTTATCATCTATATGAATACACTGGGCAGTAATATTCCTGATGCTAAACTTCATTTCTATGCAGACGACACAGTGATTTATTGCTGTGGCTCCACCCTTGTCGAATCTCTAACGAAGTTACAGGACTGCATTTAACTTATTAGAACATCAACTTTTTGACCTAAGACTTGTCCTAAATGCCGAAAAAACTAAACTCATCATATTTTCTAATGGCAGAAAGACAACTGAACCTTCTCCTAGCATTTTATCTTTACAGGGGTGTGAAATTGAGCATGTCCCTTCTTACAAGTATCTTGGAATTTTAATCGATGACCGACTGTCTTTTAAATTGCTCGACAAAACCTTTTAAAAAGACTAGCGTTAAAAGTTGGATTCTTTTTTCGTGACAAGTCGTGTTTTTCTTTTGCTGCCAGAAAAAAATTGGTTGCTGCTACCTTCCTCCCTGTACTTGATTATGGTGACCTTTTATACATGAACGCTCCCGCTAACTGTTTATGTCCATTAGATTCTGTGTACCATAGCGCTTTAAGGTTTGTTACAGGTTACAACCTTTAATTTTATTATTTTTACCATTTTATTGTATTTAATGCACAAGTGGATTTGTATGTTTGTGTTTATTTGTTATTGTCTCGTAAGTGTTTTTGGCTGCTGTCTTGGCCAGGCTTCTCTTGGAAAAGAGGTCATTGTACCTCAACGGGACCGACCTGGTTAAATAAAGGCTTAATAAAAAAAATCATCATCATCACTAGCATCATCATCTTCATCACTAGCATCATCATCATCTTCATCTTCACTAGCATCACCACCATTATCACCAGCATCATCATCATCATCATCATCATCACCAGCATCATCATCATCACCAGCATCATCATCATCACTAGCATCATCATCTTCATCACCATCATCATCATCACCACCATCATCACTAGCATCATCAGCTTCACTAGCATCATCTTCATCACCATCATCATCATCATCATCATCATCATCACCATCATCATCATCATCATCATCATCATCATCATCATCATCATCATCATCATCATCACCATCATCACCATCATCATCATCATCATTCATCACCATCATCACCATCATCATCATCATCACCATCATCATCATCATCACCATCATCACCATCATCATCATCATCATCATCTTCATCATCTTCATCACCATCATCATCATCTTCATCACCATCATCATCATCATCACCATCATCACCATCTTCATCACCATCATCACCATCATCACCATCATCACATCATCACATCATCATCACCATCATCACCATCATCATCACCATCATCATCATCATCATCATCATCATCATCACCATCATCACCATCATCATCATCATCATCATCACCATCATCATCATCTTCATCACCATCATCACCATCTTCATCATCTTCATCACCATCATCACCATCATCATCATCATCATCTTCATCATCTCATTCATTTGAGGACAGATCTGCTGGTTTCTTTGTTCCAGCTCACCTTCATGCTGTAGCTTCCATCTTTGTTATACGTGACGACCACGTCAACTTCTAGAGACAAAAAACAACAACTTTGTTATCATCGTACAAACGAAGGACTGATTTCTTGGTCTTACAGAGGAATTTTAATAAAAACACTGAATAACAGAAGTTTATTTATAAACCGTCACAGACCGGAGGGGTCCTGAACTAAATTAAATCTCAGCTGCATCGTCACCATCTTTCATCACGGCCTCAGAAACGCCACATTTATGACGGCAGAGTGATCCTAAATTCACCTGGAACATCAGGTAAGTGTTTCTAGAAACATCCAGCGGGTCACTCACTCTTGTCTCCGAGCTGCAGCGTCATGTTCCTGTTGAGGTGGACGTTGCTCCTCCAGCCGCTGCTGGAACCGAACGGCGAGAAAGGATCTGGAGGAATCACACGCGTAAACATTTAGCTCGACGTCTGATGTCGTTGCTGAGGTAACGACGGCGCCTCACCTGCGGAGGTGTCCGTGAACTCCCGCGTGCTCTTCCTCTCCTGCAGCAGCAGGCCCAGGGCGGCCTGGCAGACGGTGGCGGCGGACGGCGCCCGGGCGGCGGGGAAGAGGTCGGCGTAGTGCTGCGGGATGAAGCTGGTGCTCACGTTTCCGGCCTGGAACTCTGGGTGGTTGGAGAGGCTGAGCAGGAAGTCTATGTTGGTGTTCAGACCCACGATCTGTAGAGGAACCACAGCCGTTACTGACAGAAACTGTTCCAGTAGGAACGCAGTAGAGACGTCAGGTCTCACGTTATACTGGCGCAGACAGTAGCGCAGCTTCTTCAGGGCGGCGGGGCGGTCCCCCCCCCACACCACCAGCTTGGCGATCATCGGGTCGTAATGTGCCGACACCTCGTCTCCTGCAACCACACACAGCTGTGAAGTTCCCGCCTTTCATTTTCTTTCATTTGTGTCCTGATCAGGAAACAAACAGACGGATCTCTGCACGCCCACCGATGTTTTAATGTACAGTGATCCCTCGCCAATTAGCGCTTTAATGTTCCGCGGTTTTAGTTATTCGTGAATTTTTCAGAAATATATAATCCATCCATCCATCATCTATACCCGTTTCATCCTCCGAAGGGTTGAAATATGTAATATTAAAAAAATAAATCAAAAAAGAATCACGGAAACATCACAGGATGTTGTGTATGATGGAGTATTAGGGCCACACTGAGAAAAAAAATTGTGGGATTTTTTTTTTTCATTCCTCACTTACAAGAATAAAGTCAAAATATCGAAAATAAAGTCAAAAAGTCGAGAATAAAGTCAAAATGTCGAGAATAAATACGAAATGTTGAGAATAAAGACGAAATGTCGAGAATAAAGACGAAATGTCGAGAATAAAGACGAAATGTCGAGAATAAAGTCGTAATGTCGAGAATAAAGTCAAAATGTCGAGAATAAAGTCGAAATGTCGAGAATAAAGTCGAAATGTCGAGAATAAAGACAAAATTTCAGGAATAAAGTCGAAATGTCGAGAATAAAGTCGGAATGGTCGAGAATAAAAGTCGAAATGTCGAGAATAAAAGAGTCGAAAAAATGTCGAGAATAAAGTCGAAATGTCGAGAAATTAAAGTCGAGAATGTGTCGAGATAAAGTCGAAATGTCGAGAATAAAGTCGAAATGTCGAGAATAAAGTCGAAATGTCGAGAATAAAGTCGAAATGTCGAGAGTAAAGTCGAAACGTCGAGAATAAAGTCGAAATGTCGAGAGTAAAGTCGAAACGTCGAAAATAAAGACGAAATGTCGAGAATGAAGTCGAAATGTCGAGAATAAAGTCGAAATGTCGAGAATAAAGACAAAATGTCGAGAATAAAGTTAAAATATCCAGAATAAAGTCGAAACGTCGAGAATGAAGTCGAAATGTCGAGAATAAAGACGAAATGTCGAGAATGAAGTCGAAACGTCGAGAATAAAGACGAAACGTCGAGAATAAAGTCGAAATGTCGAGAGTAAAGTCGAAACGTCGAGAATAAAGTCGAAATGTCGAGAGTAAAGTCGAAACGTCGAAAATAAAGACGAAATGTCGAGAATGAAGTCGAAATGTCGAGAATAAAGTCGAAATGTCGAGAATAAAGACAAAATGTCGAGAATAAAGTTAAAATATCCAGAATAAAGTCGAAACGTCGAGAATGAAGTCGAAATGTCGAGAATAAAGACGAAATGTCGAGAATGAAGTCAAAATGTCGAGAATAAAGTGGAAATGCAGTTTCCAGAATTCCAGAATTGGTGTAGTTTCTTTTTCTAAATAGGCGCAATTTCTGACACAATCTCTGTAAAGTATGAATATTTATTATAATACTGTGTCTATGTGATAAAAGCACATAGACACAGACATTATGTTGGTAGAGTAAAGCTGGATGGAATAAATCTTTAAGACAACTTTATTGTGGAAACTGCATTTCGACTTTATTCTCGACATTTCGCCTTTATTCTCGACATTTCGACTTTCTTTTCGTAAGTGAGGAATAAAAAAAAACCATTGCCCACAATTTTTTTTTCTCAGTGTGGCTCTAATACTCCATCATAGTCCATCACAGTTCAGAGACCAGAGGCTGTGAAGGAAACAGAAAGACCACAGTTGAGCCTTTGTCTTGTTTCGCTACTTTTTTGGGGTTTTTAAACATATTTTAAACACATTATTGAGGCTCGGGGGGCTCCGGCTCCAGTTCGTGGATTTAGATTTTCACGGGGGGCGCCGGTCCCCATTAACTGTGAAAAATAAGGGATCACTGTACCAGGTCCTGAGAGATCATCCATTTGTTGAGAGGTTTACTTTAAGACGATGAAAACACGCCCCACCTTCTCTGACTCCCGTCTCTATCCGTGTGTCCCGGTCCGCCGGAGGCGTGGAAAGATGCAGCAGAGGCCCCGCCCCCGGGAGGAAGTCGTTGTTCGGGTCCTCCGCGTAGATGCGGGCCTCGAAGGAGTGTCCTCTCAAGGTGATGTCGTCCTGGAGGAGGGGCAGGCGCTCCCCTGCTGCCACCTGGAGGACGTTTTCCCATGAGGCATCAGCAGGTTGATTCAGGACCGACAATCACAGGTCCGAACGCGCGTCTCTCACCCTGAGCTGCCACTCAACCAGGTCGGTCCCGGTGATCATCTCAGAGACCGGATGCTCCACCTGCAGCCTGGTGTTCATCTCCATGAAGTAGAAGTTGTGCTGGGCGTCCATTATGAACTCCACCGTACCTGCGAGACACGGACAGAGAAGCCGACGTTACGTTACGTGACCCGAGGGTTCGATTCCCTGCTGCAGACGGGCGTTGGTGCGTCTCACCTGCGCCGACGTAGTTCACGGCTTTCGCTGCTCTGACGGCCGCCTCTCCGAGTTTCCTCCGAACGTCGGGGCTGATCCCGGGCTGGGAAAGGACGAGAGTGAAACGAGAGACGTGTTCAGGTGATCCTGTTTCCCACCACAGACCCACATGATCCACGTCTGATAACAGACTAAAATAAAAAAAAAAAGACCCTCTCCGAGAAAAAGAGCTCCTCAGTGAATGAACTGAACAAACAGTCTTGCTTTTGGCAAAAAAAAAAAACAACACAGATTTGATGTCAGATTACTTTTTCAACAAGCTAGTCATTTTAACTCCTAAAGATCTAACTCCACTGGATCTTTAAAGATCAAAATAACTTCTTGTCCTTAACTGTATTTATTTGGGTGTCAAATTACACACACATACATTTATATAAATATATTTATAATACAGCTTTAAAATGTTCCATTAAAAGCTGTTCAGCTGCTAAAGGAGACATATGATGCTCCTTTTTATAATCTATAGTCGGTTTTTACAGCGCGTCATCCAACCAGAAGTCGCCATCTTGGAGGCACGTGGCAACGTAAACAAAGCACACACACTGGAGTAAATCAGTAAATTATTGCCGTGTTTTCATCTGTACCAACCGGACAGACCGCGAGAGACACTTGGAGTTTTATAGACTTCCAAAGGTTATTAAAAATCAGGGAGAACAACGCCAGAAGTTGTCAGAGGAAAGGAGGCGCTTGTGGTTAGCAAAGCTAAACCAAGACCTGCGTGGCAAAAATCTGGACAACATCTGAATTTGTTCGGCCCATTTCGTGTCAGGTAAGTTAAGTGAAATGTTGTTAGCTCTTAATTTCACACATGAAAAAGCTCTTAATTTCTAGTCTAATGATAATATCAAGCTACCACCTAGCTACACTAGCAACACAGTTCTTAAAATGTAGAGCTACAATGTGCTATATTTCTCATCGTATTCCAGGTAAAAGGTCTGACCTTTATCAAAAGGATGACCCAGATTGGATCCATCTGTTGGAATGACGGGTAGAAACCAGGTAGTTTACGATGTCGGGGTATCCAATCGAAGGGAGGCTCTCCGGCTCGTCGTTGCTACAAGACGAGGGAGCTAACTCGTACGGATCGGCACCACCGACAAACTGTAACTTTCCAGAATATCGTTCCCTTTTCCCGTGGACCAAGTCCTTCTCTGTATGTTTTAGCGTCTGTAACGCCTTTTGAAGAGCTTTTCTGTGGTTTATCCATCCTTTATCCACGGTCGTTAGCATCGATCCAGCGGTGCGTTTACATCCGAGTACCTCCAAGATGGCCGCGCCTCCAAAACGTGACGTAGGTGAAAACCCTCTATTAATTGAACATCTACATACTTTGGTCACATCAGCGCAGGTATAAAGCACAACAGCGTCCTGTTCAACCACATCTTCACATCTGTGTTCTCAGCAGCTGGTTGTAGCAGCTGCTCCCGATCAGTCCTGCAGCTTTGTGCTACTCACTTCTGAGTTACGGCAAATGCAGCACGACGTGCACTTGAATATGCGTGAAAATAAGAAATAAACAAAGATGGGGAAGCTTCATAATTCTACTCTGATCTGGATCTGTGATGTCACAGCGAACAACATTTTCAGACTAAAGCAGCCAAAAACAGAATAAGAGGGTTTTGTTAGACAACTAAAATAAACCATCAAGGATGGAACATGTGTTTTTTTTCTTTATAATGTGTCCCTCATCGCTCATCACTCACCCCCGGTGCTTCCTCGATGATCTTCTGATGTCTCCTTTGGACGCTGCAGTCCCTCTCGAACAGGTAGACGGCGTTCCCGTGCATGTCCCCGAACACCTGAACCTCCACGTGTCTGCGGGACAGAGACGTGCGTCCACTCAGAAAAACGGACAGAAAGCAACGTGGCGCTACGGCGCTCTGCTTCAGTACCTGGGATCCTCCACAAACTTCTCCACCAGCATGACGTCGTCGTTGAAGGACTTCCTGGCCTCCCGCCTGGCCGACTCCAGCTGCTCCAGGAAGTCAGAGTCTGAACGAGCGATACGCATTCCCTAAAACACACACACTTATTTAAAGCTTCCCGTAACCACGCTGGGGGTTACTTCAGCTCCACCTGCTCCCACCTTCCCTCCTCCACCACGAACTGCCTTGATCATCACTGGGTATCCGATGCGGACGGCCTCCTCCTGCAGCCTCTCGTTTGATTGGTCCTCTCCGTGGTAACCGCCGATGATTGGCACCCCGGCGGCCGACATGATGTGTTTGGATGTGCTGAGGAAGGAAACGCATTTTCCTACGTGACGCCTCGGTATACGCGTCTGCTCCACACATTTTTAACATCAGCCTGTCGTCCTGAGGACCGGAGGATTAAAAACATTTCGTTTAAAGTTTCTGAAAACGTAGTAAAGTGAAGCGTTACCTCTTAATGCCCATGTCTCTGATGGCTGAGGAGGGAGGGCCGACGAAGATGATCCCTTCCTGTTTACACGCCTCTGCAAACTCTGTGTTTTCTGATAGAAATCCATATCCAGGATGGACGGCCTGCACAAACATCCACATTTACAAGATTTAAAAAAGATAAAACATGTTTAACGAGACATCACGACAGATCTGAGGTGTTCAGTAAAAAAAAAAAAATCTCATTTAGCAGGATTTCTCACATGTGATCCCGACTTCTTTGCCACTTCCAAAACTTTCTCCATGCAGAGGTAACTCTGCTGGGAAGGAGGCGGGCCGATGTGGTAGGCCTCATCTGCCTGTACACAAATAAAATAATAATAATAATAATAATAATAATAATAATAATTATAAGAAGAAGAAGAAGAAGAAGAAGGCGGCCTCTGGGTTCATTCAAGCAGCTGAAACACAGACAAGCGTGCTGATGGACCTCACCATGGCCACGTGCATGGAGTCTCTGTCTGCGTCGCTGTACACCGCCACGGAGCGCACGCCCATCTTCTTCGCCGTGCGCATCACACGGCAGGCGATCTCTCCACGATTGGCGATCAGCACCTTCTCGATCCTTCCCGCCCCTGCAGTCGCAGAAAAGCCTTAAAGTCACCGTGTGTATTTGTAACCCACAGGGCTGTAGCGATACACTAATCTCACGATACGATACGATACAATATGATACGATATATTTGGCTCACGATACGATATATATCGATATTCATCTTACAATACATTTACATCATTTTCTGAAAGATTTTAACGGGAAAAAGTTATTTAAAAAGGAAAGAAGACTTTATTTATTATTTAGTTATTTTAAAAAAGTTATTAAGCACTCTGCAGGAAGAGCACCCCTGTGGGACACGGGGGTTTTGAACAATATTTTTATTGGGTTTTGTTGTTTTTAACATGAAAAATCCAGCAAGGACAATGAATACATTCTTCAACCCCCCCTCCCCCCCCACCCCATTACTGGTATAATGTCTGAAAACGGAAGTCAAAAAGACATAGCCAAATAATAGTAAGTAATAAATATAAAGCAAATAATAAAATAACCAAACTATAGAATAATAGTACAACATAAACCGTCACTATGAGTGGACATACTGTATATGATAAGTACCTAGAGGCACCGTAGAACCGTCCAGAATATGTACAGGTATGTGTGGAAATGAATTCAACATAAATTTGACACTTATTCGTACACATATTTTATCCTACATTTTGGGACACAGGGGTTTTGAAGGGAGCTTAGAATATCGATACCCGCGGCTGAAATATCGATACTCTCTGGGGAAAAAAAATATCGATATATATCGCAGAATCGATAAAATCGCCCAGCCCTAGTAACCCAGTGGTGGTGAACAGAACAGATGACGGTTTGAGATCCACAGTTTGTTTGGGAAAAGAGCTGAAATAATTGAGTCCAGCCTCAGTTGAGTTAATTATTTCAGGCATGACAGAGAGCTCGTGTTTCCAACTTCCCATCGGTATTTTTACAGCATTTGTTTTCACCCCAAAGCGGGACCCGGTCCTCCCAAGGAGACAGACGTGTAGTACATCTGCAGAACCCTCGGTCCAGAACGTACCGGACCAATCTCAACGGGCCAGGACTGTTCTATACGTGGGTTTGGGAGCCGCTGTCTAACAACCAAGATGCCCTTCGTGACATGTTTAATTTCTCTGATTGGATCCATCCTGTCATGTTGTTCACAACCACCTCTGACCAACTGAATGTTGCTGCTGAAATCGAGACTCATCAGACGGGTCAACCGGTCTTCTATGGACCGGTTCTGGTGAATCTGTGTTTCCTGTTCTTATCTGACAGGACCAACGCTGCCGTAATCTATCTGATTCAAGGAAATCATTCCTGCCTGTCACCTTCAAGCTGTTTTAATCTGAAATCTGACTCACCTGGACATTAAGTACCGTGTATACTCACTGATTTTAACACCATATAACTTGCTCATTTTTTCTGAGGTCTTTATAAATTGAATTCTGAGGGTAACGGGTTCTGTATTTGGATGTTTATCTTATTTTATTCAGATTTTTAAATTGTGAGAAGAGTAATTCTGACTCTGAGGCAAGTGGACCCAAACCAGAAAAATCCAACAAACAAACCCACTGGATCACCTGTGTGGTCGCTGTCACGGTCTCGTGCGTGTAAGGACTCCTCACTCACCTCCTGACACGAGCCTCGCGCCCCTCCTGGTCCATGACAGCTTTCTGAGGAGGAGAGGAAACAACACCCTCAGACCCTTTCACCCTTGAACTGAATACTGGGTCGCTGGATGACAACATCTGGGAGGAAAACTCACCAGATGTGTTCAAGCAGCAGCAGCAGCCACTTTAGCGACGTTAGCCGTCAGCCTGCTACCTCTATTTAACCTTGCTCAAGTCAAAGCTCTTATTTTAGCTCTGTCAATTAAAAAAAACCGCCCGATCTCGGTATGAAAGCCTGCTTGAAAAAGAGCATCGCTGAGTATGTCGTAAACCGTGACCTTTATTTACTAATAAACCATCTTTAAAGCACACCTGGATAGTTAGTTCACATATGAGACAGACTGGCTAAGCTAACGGCTAAACTGAACTAACTAAACAGCGCAACGGTGACACGTACCGCTACAAAGGGCGTGATAAAAGCGGTAAATGTACTCACTGTGTGAAAATCCTCAGACCCTGCAGGGTTGGGAAACTCAAGATAACAGCAGCCATAGTTACCGACCGTCCAGGCTAGCTCGGCTAGCCTAGCTGACCAGCTGGAGACGATAAGGCGAAGCTGTAAATTATCCAGCAGCTCGTGCACCGTCTGGTTCGTTTTTTTTAGTGGCTCTGAAGCACTGAACTTGGACCGGTGAATAAAATCCGGTCAACTAAAGTCTTAAACTAGAGGTAAAAGGCACTGGTGAATTATTTTAATACATTTTCTTACATGATTGATCTAACCAGGGACCCGTAGTGGCGACAGCCAATGAGAGCGAGCGGAGAGGAGGCGGAGAAGGGCGCTGCAGTTACCAACGATCACCAGCAGATGGCACCGTTGACACTTAACACGGAGATAATACTAAATACAGAAATACAGTCAATGGAAAAAATTATTAGACCACCATTTTTCCTTCACTTTCTTGTTCATTTTAATACCTGGTACCACTAAACGTCATCATGTGACTAAAACAGACAGAAAAGAAAACACTGAATGCATAAAAGCGTATTTTTGGCAGTACAACGCCATAGCTATTGATGTAAAACTTAAGTGATTTAGGTTATAATCAAGAAAACCATGGAAAATGGTAAGATATCAGCTCTTAAATAAAACTCTTATGAGCAATCTTTGTGGTTATCGTTATGTTTGTCCAAACAAATGTACCTTTAGTTGTACCAGGCATTAAAATGAACAAGAAACTGAAGAAAACAAGGGTGGTCTAATAATTTTTTCCATGACTGTAGATTATTATTATTATTATTATTATTATTATTATTATTATTATTATTATTACTTTGTTGTTGTTATTATTATCATTATTATTATTACTGTCGTTGTTGTTGTTGTTATTATCACAAAGAACAGCCATTAATTAAAACAGATGTTATTCTTTAAATGGCAACTGAAAATGCTTGTAAAAAACAGAGTTTTAAATCATTTTAGTTATAATGACAACAAAAAAGTTGTGAAAATATTATACTATAATAAAAATAATAATAACTAATCAGTCTTTATTTGTATAGCACATTTGACCAAAGTGCTTCACAACTTTTAAAAACAAATAAAAATCAAACATGGACTATAAAAACAATAAGACCTAAAAACTCAGAAAAAAAGTTCCAATAAAAGCTCAATAGAAAAATAAGACAGTGACATAGTTCTATTATGTGCCAAATGCCATTCTAAATAGGTAGGTCTTTTTTTTAACAGGCTGGTCACTGAGGGCACATTGTAATAATAATAATATTTTTTTTAATTGTTACATGGTGCATAAAAAATAACATTTGACCAACATTTAATATTTTACATTGAATATATCTCCATCTAGTTTCACAGGATCAAAGTCTTTCATATCCTGCTCTGCGGCGTTCTCTGATGAGCAGGAGGCTCAGTATGACGATCAGAACCAGACCCACCGCCGCGGACCGGATGATGTGGGGAACGATTCTGTAATAGAGAAAGTCGGGCCAGCACTCCACCTCTGAAACAGAAGACAGGAAGGGACCAGATTTAACCCCCGTTGCTCTGATTCTGACCATCATGAGCAAGAACGGAACCGAATCCAACCTAAAAGAGGATTATTGTCTTTTCTTTTTTACGTTCAGTGAGTCACAAATACATCTTTCTGCAATCCTCTCGAATGCTCAGTCACCTTCTCCACATTTGTCCTCGGGTTCACCGTACACCTGTATCCGCAGGTGAACCAGCTTGATGCTCAGGTTAGATGAATCCAGCTGCAGATACCACGTTGTGCACCTGAAGCTTCGACCACAAGCTGCCTGGAAAAGCTTCGTCCGACCTGAGTATTCCTTATCTGTGAGGAGGAGGAGGATGTCAGACAGAAACAGTCAAGGTGTTAATGTTTTACAAGAAAATATCCCGCCGTCATCCTGAAATCTGCCCTTACTGGCGCATCCTCTGCAAACGGGCTGAGGATGCAAGTGTGCAGTCAGGCTGATGTCGTGGAGGCAGTCCTTGTCCTGGGGACGAAAAGAGGAAAAACCAAGACTTACCCATCATAATATGGACATAATACTCGGTCGTCACACAGACATGAACACATGCAGGGTGTTGGTGAACGGTCCGGTAGACATGAACACATGCAGGGTGTTGGTAAGCGGTCCGGTAAACATGAACACATGCAGGGTGTTGGTAAACGGTCCGGTAAACATGAACACATGCAGGGTGTTGGTGAACGGTCCGGTAAACGTGAACACATGCAGGGTGTTGGTGAACGGTCCGGTAAACGTGAACACATGCAGGGTGTTGGTAAACGGTCCGGTACCTTTCTGACGGTGAAGTTCAGACAGGCAGCATCGTCCGGCAGAGTCAGAGAGAGAAGAGCTGCGTCTTTGTCACAGCGTCCACCGACTCTGACGTCGGACGGGTTCAGGTCGAAATGCCAGGTCTTCTGAAAGCGCCAAGAGAAAAGACTTTATATTTTCTCTATGCAAGGGGATGAGGAACTCTCTTTTGAGGACAAGTATGTCCACATTTTTGGACAGAGAGGACTGAAGGCTTGACGGACGTGTAAAAGAAGTCCTCAGTGCAGCTTTGAACCTCCGACCCAGGCGGTCTCACAACCCTGGTTCAGGTGACTGAGACAAGGCAATTAGTTAAATTAAATCAAACAAAGTCATTGGAACACTCACAAGATGTCACCAAAATCACTTTGTCCCTTTAAAATCTTTCAGAAAATTATATAAATGTATCTTAAGATGAATATCGATATATATCGTATCGTGAGCCGAATATCGTGTATCGTATCGTATCGTGAGATTAGTGTATCGCTACAGTCCTGTTGTTGTTCTGGGGTTCATTCCCACGTTTTGCACGAACGTAAGTTCACCTCTGGGACACGGAATCAACCTCGTTCCCATGGTGACGGCTCCACGCCGGCTGTATACGACTCACCTTCCCTTCAGCGACCGTGAACTCTGCTCCCACGGTGATTTTGATGCACGGCGTCCCGTCACGGTCCGTCAGGTTGTAGCTTCCTGTGAAACGCACACAGCAGCTAAATGCAACACCTGATCAGGTACGAGTCTCTTGGTTTCATGCTTTATTACAAGGGCTGGGCAACGATTAAAACTTTTAATCGTGATTAATCCCTGATTAATCACAATTAATCGCATTGTATACGCAAAATCAAATAATGAATTCGAAAGTAGTGTAAGATGCACTTTTATTTAAATGTTCTGCTGCCATATGAACTAAAGTGTCATAACATTTGTTGTTTAAACACTTTTAACATCAGCACTTGTCAGTAACACATATTTAGTGTAAATCTCATTTAAAATATGTAAAATAAATTAAAGCTTATTGCCACTGCCAGGGCATTAATGTCATCCTGTTTTTATAAAAAATAAAGTCTACAAACAAAATCCAACAAAATGATTGTGTCTCAGCACAATCAGAACATTAAAACAGGTAATTTCTGAGGTAACAGCAGAAACTTTTAACGGGGAGTTCAACTTGTCAGTTGTTACAAATAACCTTGTTTCTGTTGAATCCTCCGTCTGGGAGAACTTTAAAATGAAAATGTCCATGTTAAAGTTCAGTAACTTTATCAATCCGTGTATCATTCATTCTTTCCATTTTCAATTGTTAATCAAAAATTAAAAAAATCAAAAAGTGACATTTTATTACATTTTTCGTTTTTTTTAATATAACAAAAAAAAATGAAAAAAATGCCTGTTTTTTTTTTTTTTTTTAATATTTCAATTTTAGACTTGGATCAAAAATACGAAATGAAAAAACGGGCCACAGAACTGAATTTGTTTTATAACGGAGGACTGGACTTTCTGTTGTCATTACATATCTGTGCCACTAGATGGAGCCGCACTGCAGTAACCAGCTAGAGAACAGCAGGACAGTGAACACATGGAGCAGATCTGATGGAACATGGAGGAATGACACCAAAGTTTAGTTACAGTCCAGAATATTTGTTTTCAAACAGAATTGTTAATATTGCTACCTGAGTTGCTACCTGAACTGTAAAGTTCACGGATTTTTACCGTTCTACATGTCTGTTTTAGCTTTTCTGCATGTTTACCTGCTAATCATCTTCCGGTTCTGCAGCAGCCAGTAACAGACTTTTCAAAACAAAAGCATGTGAGCAACATGCGTTAACGCGCGATAAAATAAATGTTGGCTTTAATAAATTAATGTGTTAATGCGATAATAACATGTTAACTTGCCCAGCCCTCGCTATTACATAACGATGAATTAGTTTTCTGTTTTTTAACTCTAGAGAAGAAGCGGGTCAATGTCAGAGAAATAAAAACTACGCAGACTGAGTTCAGATCTCTCAGCGCTCAGTGGAGCAGTAAAAGCTTCCCCGTTGATGTTGGCTGATCTGATGGAGACCCTCGTGTAAAGTCTATGTTGGGGTGCAGACGGTGCAGACCCCTGAGGACTGGCGTTGGAGACCCCTGTTGTGGTGGATATCTAAGTGTTTAGTACGTTTGCAGTAAACCGAGCTTTGCATTTGTACCTATTTCAGGATCGACTGCGGCGGCGTTCAGAACCGGCCGGTGAGTCTGAGCCTCAGACGGCGTCTCAGCGTCCACCGTAGGCTGGACGGGGACGTCGTTTCTCTGGAGATGGACACCTGGTGGAGGAGGAGAACCGTCAGTCTCACCTTCTGCTGATCCGTGACTTTTTACAGATTTAATCGCCTAACGGCTGAGATTTGGCGCAGCAGCTTGGACGGTGAAACGAAACTTGACGATGGTTCTGTCTGCTTGGATGTGGTCGGTGATTCCCAGCTCACGTCGTAAATATTGAAATGAAGCACAAGACTGAAATGACGTATAAACACACGGAAAACTCACAGAAGCTCAACAAAACTGCTTGAGGCGACGGCACAAATCACGGAAATCAATCACGGGACCAGCAGTCGCAGACAAGGGTTTCTTCTATTCATGACTCTTTCATCTAATGACTCCAAACAAACTCAAATGACAGCGTCATCGGCGTAGAGAGATGCAGTTTAGATCACGTCATCACTAGGGTTGGGAATCGAGAACTGGTTCCTGTAGAGAACTGGTTCCGTGTGTTTCAATTCCATAGAACCGTTTGGCAGTTTATCCAGCGATTCTCTTATCGATTCCAACCAGCACGAATCTCACGTAATTTACGCAAGTTACGCACAGTCAATTCCAGAAAGCACTTACGTGATTAAGTTACGTCGGTTTAGCACGTTAGCATTGCAGTGTAAACAACAATGGCGCCCACCAGGTTCAAACGCTCCAAAGTTTGGCTTCACTTCACCAAAGAAAGATGGCAACAAGGCAACAAGCAGTCATTGTAAAGTGGAGATAACAGCGTCGGGAGGGAACACGGCTAACACGCAGAAACATTTGAACACACAACATGTGATAACGAGTGTCGTGTTTTTGACGCTTCGGACTGATGGATCTCAACCCAGCAGCAGTAGCCAAGCTAAGATCACCTCTGGTAACTCTGGTAAGTAGCTATCCCGCTGCCTATGTGCTTCTTTGTAAAACACGCTATAACATTAGCGCTATGCTAATAAACGAATGCCTTCTGCATTACATTTAGAAGATGACCGTGACGAGAGAGAGAGTCTGGCTGGTTCAGAGGCTGGAAGACATGATTATTTTACTGCTAAAGAATTGTTAATTCTTCATAGTATTTGCAGATTTGTACTATGCACTGTTCCCTTGTATTTGATAGTATTTATCTTTCTTTATTATTATTTTTGAGTGCTTAGTGAGCTCATATATCCTTTTAAAAGGGAGATTTTTTCATTTTTATTAGGAAAAATCTGTTAGTAAAATGTTCCACATTCTTGTGTATTTGCACAGTTACATATTACAACAGTTAACACGTTATCCAGGCTTTGGGCCTCTTTTGACCTCGCTGTTGAGTTTGTAAGGTCGTGACTTCTAAGTAAAAAAAATTGATGCAAATAGAACTGTTTGTTCTCCTTTTTCTCCAATTTAGAATCGATAAGAGAATCGATACAGAATCGAATTGTTAAACAGTATCGATAATGGAATTGGAAAAATCTTATCAATTCCCATCCCTAGTCATCAGCCAAGTTGTTTATAAGAAAGAAGAAGAAAAGAGGAGCCAGAACAGAACCCTGAGGGACTTTTTTTGGGACAATAAGATCGGAAGCTGCGTTCAAATACAAAATTGTGCCTTTAAGTGCCGAATCAAAGCGAGCAAGTTCTTCCAGCTTTTCCCTCTTGTTGGCGTCACTGCAGCCTCCATCCACCACCTGCCACATCACAGCCACCGTCCCTCTGGACCGAAAACGAAGTTCCTACGTTTGTTAGATGTAAGTGTGCAGCGGTTACTCCATTCTTATTTGATTAAAAAACTTTCAGGCTGCTGGACTTGCAGTTGCTGTGCCGTTCAGACTACATGACACGGTGTCAGTGAACGCATCACAGCATGTTGCGTGGCTCTAAAACTGAGCCTGCTATGACTGACGGCGTATTTAAGGCGGGTGGTGGAGAACGGTGAACACGAAAGTACCCCGTCTCTGAACTGATGTTCACATTCTGGCTTGACACGAAGATGTCGTCACTTCACATTTCATCTGGGCGATAGAGGGGTCACGGATATGGAGCCCCGTTTGGGTCATAATTCAATGAATAAATGAGTTTATTATTATGAAATCAGGCGTTTATTATTATGAAATATGTATCCATTATTATGAAATGTTTCCCATTATTATGAAATACATGTTTATTATTGTGAAATGTTTCATATTATTATGAAATATATGTGTATTATTATGAAATATTTCTCATTATTATGAAAAAATGTAATTATTATGAAATATATATTTATTTTTATTTAATCTTAAGTTTAATTCATAATAGTTTATTTCAGAATGTCTTTTTTTTTTTAATCTAAGAATGAGCTTTTACATAATAATGACATTTTGCCAGTGGGCGGGACCAGTGGTTGACCTGCACGCTCATTGGCTGATCCTTCTCCATTCTACGCTCTGACATCGACTAGTTTTGGCCGTGAGGTCCCGTTAGCAGCGGGCCGTGGCGTCATCAAGGTGCGCTCCTAGTCCGATTGTAGCTATGGCAGCTTGGACTGAGCTACGGGAAACCTTGACGTTTCTTAGTCGATGTCAACTTTTAACCGTAAACTGAGGTGCATTCTGCCACCTACTGGCCTGGAGTATAACTGCACCTCTCGCCCACTATCGATATTCACTGTTCTGTTGCTTATGCCTGAATGAAAGAGCAGCCAATCACATAAATGGCTCCGCCCTCTCTGCTGTGATTGACACACAAATCATTCTTATGAAAAACAAAGACATTATTATGTAAAAGCTCATTCTTATGAAAAACAAAACCATTATCATAATAATAGGAAATATTTCATAATAATAAACGTCTACTTTTCATAATAATAGACTCATTTAATCATTGAATTATGACCCAAACGGGGCTCCATACCCTGAAGACCCGACGCCTTAACAAAGTCTCAAAACAGAAAATCTCACACAAAGAGCAAGAAGAAACATGACATGAGTGGTTTTTTAACCTCAGGTCATGAATAATAACATCTGGGAACATGAAGTTAGATCGAGACAACTGTCAGAAAGCAAAAAAAATGATTGAATGCTTCCTACTTTCCATGGCTTTGATTCTTTGTCTATTCCATCTTCAGTTATCAAGAAACCGAGACTTCATATGTATTTTAAGCTGTCATGGCAGTAACACGGCTGTTTTCCTGATCAGGCAACCTCTTCGCTGCTTCAACCACAACGTGAGAAAGAACACGACCCTGAAGACCACAGCATGAACGTGTGGGACAGGAAACCAGCGCGAGCTTCTAACTGGTAAAGGTCACAGTTATACCATGCTGCAGTTACAGGAAAAATGTGCTCTTTAAAGGTAAATGAACGCAGATCTCTCAGGCTGTGATTAGTTAAAAAAAACATTATTTTATGTTGGAAATCTTCATGCACATCTGTGACATTAATTACAGGATGATAGCAAAAATGATCATGCTGCTGCTTTTTTCAGAAAAATAAATGTTGGGTAGTGAGGATGTGGAAACAGTCGGTGCTAATTTATACATAAAAAAACAGTAATGGTAAAAAAAAAAAAAAAAAAAAAATCTGAGTAAAAAGACAAACTTACGTGAAATGAAAGCAGCCAGGAGGATAAAGAGACCGTCCATCATTCAGCACCATCGCTGGAGAAGAATTAAAGTTGCCACCAGACAGGAAGTGCAGCAGAGAGGAGGTGGGCTGAGAAACGCCTGAACACCTCCAGCAATGATGTCACCGACGGTGAGAAGTCAGTTTGACGGCCTCGTGATGGGGTGATGTTCAAATTCACCCTCAGTTAAAAAAGACGTGCAGACATGCAGGATTTTTTTGGGGATGCACGATAACTGTTTTTTAAAACCGATAACGATAACCGATAACTTTCAGCTCCTAAAGGCCGATACCGATAACACACACATATACCTAAGATCATTACATCAATACTATAAACAAAATCAAAAATAGTTTGGACTCTTTAAATGAACAGATATTTATTTTTTCCAATGAAAAACTATTGGCAAACCTCTCAAACATTTTCATAAAGCTATCAAACAAACCTATTTGATATCTCACATTAACTTAAATAAGGTTCATTACTGACTGATATAAAAAATAAAGGCTCCTTGAACTGATGGAAATACATGCATCAGAATTACTAACTGAAAAAGATTAACATTTAAAGGATTTTGGCTTGTGGTTCCATTTAAATTAATACCTTTAATTAAAGTAAATGAGGTTCAGTGATTTTTTTTTTGTTTTTTTATCTCATGGAAGCTTTAGATGAGAGACATGAGGGAGAGCAGAGACTGCTGCTGGCTTGCACATGTTAGCATTAGCTTCCGTTAGCTCACATTAGCGTGATTTCAAAACTCCATGGAAGCGATTGTTATGTTGTAGGTGGCTGATCAGGTTTTACGTATTAAAGCTTGTGCTTCCCTCCTCGTAGAATTCACTCGGAGGATTCATCACAAATAACCACCAAACTATCTTCTTCTGAAACTTTAACGAAGTTCCACGCCGCCATGTTTGTTGTGATCAGCGCTGTGCTGCAGGCTGCATTCAAGGTGGAACGTAAATTCCCACGTTTCCTCGTTTGCTAGTCTTTCTTTCAGCCTTTTCATATTTTTTTTTTCTTTATGTGTAACATGTGGGAAAATACTGCAAATATCGATTCAAGTCAGCAACTACTAAAATTATGACCGAGTTGTTTTCTGGCATGAGGGCGTGTTCTTGATTTTCCTGACTGAGAAATAATTTTTCTGATCATTTAAGACTCAGAGGGAGCGAGGCACTGCCGTGTTGACAAAAATATATATGTTGTCAGGGCTATTTGTCGTGATATCGGACTTATTGGGATGACATCATAATTTCCTGTTATCAGCCCGATAGTTATTGTGCACTCCTAATTTTTTTATTTATTTATTTTTTACCCCTACGTCCACGTTTCATCTCTTTCTTAAAGTGCAGCCAAAGCAAATGTCTCCTTGTTCGTGCTCATGAAGAATCACCTTCCAGCTTCAGTGGAGGCCTTATGTTCTGCTAAAAATTGGGCCTCTACAAAATAAAAGCACCTGCAGGAAAGAAGAGCATCTCCGCTTCATTCCTGACAACAAAAACCTGGACAATCAACACAATTATGCTCACAGGCTCCTCTGCAGGGCCAGTGGGAGTCCAGAGGGGGGCGCTCCCACTTCATTTCTGCTGTCAGCCATGTCGTGTCTTTTAAAACTCCCCCACAGGAGTTTTTATTTTTACATTGAAAACATCTCATAATGTGTAATAGCACATTTTGCATCTTGTTCATCATCACAGTCTGGAGCTCAGCGGGTTCATTTATTCTCTCGGAGCACGTGACGCTCCTGACAGAAGCATTGCTCGCGGTGCACGCGTTCCCGTCTGCGCGACACCCGCACACGGATGGAGTTTAACATCTGAGCGGGTTTCACCTCGTTTGACTCAGTAGCTGTGAGGAAATCAAACTGAGGTCAAAGGTCAGCGGGACAAAGTACCACATGAAACACGCAGAAAAAAACAGGCCGAGCGCTATGGAGCCCCGTTTGGGTCATAATTCAATGAATAAATGAGTCTATTATTATGAAATACAGGCGTTTATTATTATTATGAAATACATATCCATTATTATGATAATAGTTTCGTTTTTCATAAGAATGATTTGAGTGTCAAACACAGCAGAGAGGGCGGAGCCATTTATGTGATTGGCTGCTCTTTCATTCAGACATAAGCAACAGAACAGTGAATATCGATAGTGAGCGAGAGGTGCAACGTATATACTCCAGGCCAGTAGGTGGCAGAATGCACCTCAGTTTACGGTTAAAAGTTGACATCGACTAAGAAACGTCAAGGTTTCCCGTAGCTCAGTCCAAGCTGCCATAGCTACAATCGGACTAGCAGCGCACCTTGATGACGCCACGGCCCGCTGCTAACGGGACCTCACGGCCAAAACTAGTCGATGTCAGAGCGTAGAATGGAGAAGGATCAGCCAATGAGCGTGCAGGTCAACCACTGGTCCCGCCCACTGGCAAAATGTCATTATTATGTAAAAGCTCATTCTTATGAAAAATGAAGCAATTATGTAAAAACTCGTTCTTAGATTTAAAAAAAGCCATTCTGAAATAAACTATTATGCATTAAACTAAGATTAAATAATAATAAAAATATGTTTCATAATAATTACATTTTTTCATAATAATGAGAAATATTTCATAATAATGGATACGTATTTCATAATAATAAACGCCTGTATTTCATAATAATAGACTCATTTATTATTATTTATAAATAATAACATAAATAAATAATTTATTTATTTATGTATATTATTATTACATAAATTATGGCCCTAACGGGGCTCCATAGAGCGCAGCGCTGTCCGTAAATGCGCACATTTACGGTCGTTTCTGTCGACGCTAAAAAGTTCCATGCGCTTTAATACGTGCGCTCATGCGCGTTTGCGGCCTCTTTGCACGTGGAGGGAAGCTCTTCCATCTCCGTTTATCTCGTCTCTGATACCGGAGTATTGACTCAGCAAACAGGAGAGCAAACATGTACTCTCCTTTCATCGACTGGACCTGGTTGGGGTTATTGTGCGTGTCCCCACAACACACACACACACACACACACACACACACACACTTAGTATGTATGTGTCACTCTGAGTGTCATCATCCTTCCCAGGATTCTTCCCAACATTTTCAGTCAGTCGTGCGTCGCAGCGTGGACAGGAGTCAAAGTCTCGTCCCTCCAGCAGGATCAGCAGCAGCTCCACCTTCACCAGCTGTAAGTTCTGTAAGCTCTACACTCAACGAGCTTTATTTAAATTTAAAAAAAGAAAAAAAACTTCCAGAGCGAGTCTCTCCCGCCGGTGTTAGGAGGTCACCCGGATGCGCGCAGATTGTCGGCTGCTTTGACATTTGTCATTTGTGTGATCCGCACCCAGAACCAGAACCAGAACCAGAACCAGGACCAGAGCCAGCGGGATCAGAGGATGAGGAGCGGAGTGGGCTTGTGTGTGCTGGGTCTGCTGTGCCTCCACGGCTCTGTGCTCGGGCAGGTAAGGAGGTTGTGGAGTCCGTCAAGATAACAAAAAAAAAAAAAGAGCTAAAAATCAGGACTAATTAAGTTTTCTTTTCTTATTTCTGGTTGATTTTCAAACTAAAACCTTTTGGATTAAGCTCCTGCTGCCCTGATAAGAGACACGTCCATCCATCCATCTGTTTTTATTCCTCCTCATTCCTCCGCAGGAGTCTGATAAGAGACATGTTGCAATGAAAACATGAAAACAGCCAAAGTCAGTCAAGTCAGCATTGTTTCACTTTTTTCAGCGTGCTCTGACTTTTGGTGTTTCAAAGTCAGAGCACACTGAAAAAAGTGAAACAATGCTGTCCTTCATTGAATTTGTTTTTTCTCATTCCAATAGGTTAAAAATATCAGTTTGCTCATTTAAACTAAGTTTTCTAATTTATGTCTGTGTGTGAATTTATTATTTTTTTTACTTTACGACAATACAAAATGGCAGCAGATCATCAAAGGGATTTTTCTCATTTTGATCAAAGCAATGTTTTTTAGATTGAATCAGTTTGCGCATGCGCAGTCTTCAAAACCTCTAGCGGTATAATTGTACTTCTGCGTTCCGTTGGGACATTAACGCTGGTTTGGGAGTGAAGATTTACATTCTGGTAACGTTACTTCAAGTCATTTTCGTTCCTGTCCTGGTCTAAACGTAATGTTCAGCCCGATGCTCAGTTCGAAACAAGGAAGGAAGGAATGAAGGAAGGAAGGAATAAGTTCACTGCAGTGAACTTATTCCTTCCTCTCCTCTCAGCTGACCTGCAGAGGCGGCTGAAGCTCAGTAGTGAAGATTATTGCTGATGATGGCTGATATCAGCAGCTTATATTCAAATATATGTGCGTCACGGCGGGTGCCGCGCTAATTATAATCAAGAAAGCAGCACGTTTGAGTCTGTCAGCTCAATGAAGTTGAGCCCCTAAATATGAGTGATGGATTTCAGTTATCTGTTTCAAAAAAAAAAAAAACTAAAAAAGGTGCATTCAGGCCTTTACGAGATCACTGGTTACAGAAAACAAAACTGCAATGGTTAAGTTACCATCAGCTGACCCAGAACCCGTATCCTCTTCGTGCAGGAGCCGGTGGAGGCCGAGGCCGGGGTCCCGGTGCTCTGCGACGACCCATCCGTGGAGAAGGCCGTGCACGCCGCCCTGCACAAGTTCAACGGGAGGCTGAGCATCGGCAACAAGCTGGCGCTGTTTCAGATACAGTCGGCCAGAAAGGTACGGTTGGTCAAAAAAATACTCAGAGATAGAAGATCAGAGATAGAGACAGAAAGATACTCACAATAACTGAATGTAATTTAAAACATGCAGGGACTCAGAGAGATCTGTAACTGAACGGTGTTGAACAGTCTATCATGTTACATGTAACATGCAAAGAAGCTGTTACAGCTAACTTTTAATGCAGCAGATGAGCATTATGACTCTTCTTTCTAATATGACCTTCATCTGTCAAGTACGACGGAGTATTAGGGCCACAGTGAGAAAAAATGTTGTGGACAATGATTTTTTTTTTTTGATTGTTCACTTAGAGAATAAAGTCGAAATGTCGAGAATAAAGTCGAAATCCAGAGAATAAAGACGAAATGTCGAGAATATAGACGAAATGTTGAGAATAAAGTCGAAATGTCGAGAGTAAAGTTGAAATTTCGAGAGTAAAGTTGAAATGTCGAGAGTAAAAACGAAATGTCAAGAGTAAAGACAAAATATCGAGAGTAAAATCGAAATGTCAAGAGTAAAGAAGAAATGCAGAGAGTAAAGATGAAATGTCGAGAGTAAGGTCGAAATGTCGAGAGTAAAGTCGAAATGCCGAGAGTAAAGACGAAATGCTGAGAATAAAGTCGAAATGTGGAGAGTAAAGTCAAAATGTCGAGAGTAAGGTCGAAATGTCGAGAGTAAAGTCAAAATGTCGAGAGTAAAGTCCAAATGCAGAGAATAAAGTCGAAATGTTGAGAATAAAGTCGAAATGCTGAGATTAAAGTCGAAATGTCGAGAATAACGTCGAAATGCTGAGAATAAAGTCGAAATGTCGACAGTAAAGATGAAATGTTGAGAGTAAAGTTGAAAAGTCGAGAGTAAAGTCAAATTCTGAGAGTAAAGTCGAAATGCCGAGAGTAAGGTCGAAATGTCGAGAGTAAAGTCGAAATGTTGAGAGTAAAGTCGAAATGACGAGAGTAAAGACGAAATGTCGAGAGTAAAGTCAAATGCTGAGAGTAAAGTCGAAATGCCGAGAGTAAGGTCGAAATGTCGAGAGTAAAGTCGAAACGCCGAGAGTAAAGACGAAATGCCGAGAGTAAGGTCTAAATGCCGAGAGTAAAGACGAAATGCAAAGAGTAAAGTCGAAATGCCAAGAATAAAGTCGAAATGTTGAGAATAAAGTCGAAATGTCAAGAATAAGGTCGAAATGTCGAGAATAAACTCGAAATGTCGAGTATAAAGTCGAAATGCCGAGGACAAAGTCGAAATGTCGAGAATAAAGTCCAAATGCCGAGAATAAAGTCAATATGTCTAGAATAAAGTCAAAATGTCGAGAATAAAGTCGAAATGTCGAGAGTAAAGTCGAAATGTCGAGAGTAAAGTCGAAATGCTGAGAGTAAAGTCGAAATGCCGAGAGTAAAGTCGAAATGCCGAGAATAAAGACGAAATCTCGAGAGTAAGGTCGAAATGTCGAGTAAGGTCGAAATGCCGAGAGTAAAGACAAAATGCCAAGAGTAAAGTCGAAATGCAGAGGACAAAGTCGAAATGTCGAGAATAAAGTTCAAATGCCGAGAATAAAGTCGAAATGTCGAGAATAAAGTTGAAATGCCGAGGAAAAAGTCGAAATGTCGAGAGTAAAGTCGAAATGCTGAGAGTAAGGTCGAAATGTCGAGAGTACAGTCGAAATGCCGAGAGTAAAGACCAAATGTCGAGAGTAAGGTCAAACTGTCGAGAGTAAAGTCGAAATGCCGAGAGTAAAGACGAAATGTCGAGAGTAAGGTCGAAATGTCGAGAGTAAAGACAAAATGCCGCGAGTAAAGTCGAAATGTTGAGAATAAAGTCGAAATTCCGAGGACAAAGTTGAAATGTCAAGAATAAAGTCGAGAATAAAGTCGAAATGTCGAGAATAAATTAGAAATGCCGAGGACAAAGTCGAAATGCCGAGAATAAAGTCAAAATGTCGACAGTAAAAACGAAATGTCGAGAATAAAGTCGAAATGCCGAGAGTAAAGACAAAATGTCGAGAGTAAAGTCGAAATGCTGAGAATAAAGACGAAATGTCGAGAGTAAAGACAAAATGTCGAGAGTAAAGTCGAAATGTCGAGAGTAAAGACGAAATGCAGAGAGTAAAGTCGAGATGTCGAGAGTATAGTCGAAATGTTGAGAATAAAGACGAAATGTCGAGAGTAAAGACGAAATGTCGAGAGTATAGTCGAAATGTTGAGAATAAAGTCGAAATGTCGACAGTAAAGACGAAATGTCGAGAGTAAAGTCGAATTGTCGAGAATAAAGACGAAATGTCGAGAGTAAAGACGAAATGTCGAGAGTAAAGTCGAAATGTCGAGAGTAAAGTCAAAATGACGAGAGTAAAGAAGAAATGCAGAGAGTAAATTCGAAATGTCGAGAGTAAAGAAGAAATGCAGAGAGTAAAGACGAAATGCAGAGAGTAAAGTCGAAATGTCGAGAGTAAAGTCGAAATGCCGAGGATAAAGTCAAAATGCCGAGAACAAAGTCGAAATGTCGAGAATAAAGTCGAAATGTCGAGAATAAAGTCGAAATCTCGAGAATAAAGTCGAAATGTCGAGAATAAAGTCGAAAAGAAAGTGAAATGTTGAGAATAAAGTCAAAATCTAAAATAAAATCTGAAATGCAGTTTTTTAGAATTCCAGAATCCGTTTAGTTTATTTTTCTGAGTAGGTGCAATTTCTGATACAATCTCTTCAAAGTACAAATATTTATTATAATACCGTGTCTATGTGATAAAAGCACATAGACACAGACATTATGTTGGTAGAGTAAAACTGGTTTGAATAAATCTTTAAGACAACTTTATTGTGGAAAATGCATTTTGATTTTATTATCTAAGTGAGGAATGGAAAAAAAAATTATTGTCCACAATTTTTTTTTCTCACTGTGGCCCTGATACTCCGTCGTTGTCAAGAGATTAAAGCAGTGATGGGGAAAAAAACGTAATGGCCTTTAAAAAAAAAAGATAAAACAGTCGAGGCTGCATTAATCTAATGGCACAAAGGACATTAAGAGCTGAGACAGAGCAGATACGACAGTAAACATGTCGGTCATCAAGTCAACGCTGTCCCAAAAACATCCAGTTATGTCAGTGACATGCCAAAGATCATCTGGGGGCCGTTTCCCCTCCAAAGGTTCATTTCATTTCAGCGCAGTGAAGTAATGAACCGAGGTTCAGCCTCCCCCAACGGAAAAACATTTTCCTGGAAAACGTCCAGTGACCCTTTGACCCCATGTACGCAGCCACCATGTTTGTTTGCGTGCAGGTGGAGAACGGCTCGGAGCTGCTGTACTTCCTGGACTTCACCAGCAGGAGGAGCGACTGTCCGGCGGGAAGCAGCAAACCCTGGACCAACTGCGACTACCTGCCGACGGGACCCAAGGTAGCGGCGCCGACGCCCACCGGACCGGACACTCGTGCGTGAGCAACGTCGGTGTTGATGGGGACACTGATGAAGCTGTACCTGTGTGTGTCTCCTTCCGCCAGGTGCCGCTGTCCTGCAACGCCACGGTTGGCGTGACTGAGACGGAAACTGACACGAAAGAAGTGAACTGTCAGTTCGGTGAGTGAATGAATGAATGGTTTCAGTTACTCACATATGTGCACGTTAAACACATTATGTAATGCTCTTCATTAGCAAACACGCGGAACTTCGACCCACCGGAGACCACAGTTCACTCAGAAGATGTGAGGATGCGCTCAGATTTTAACCCTTAATTATCTACCTGCACAATTATAAAGAGGCGGAATAAATCATTTTTGCTTTCTCTAAATGTTAGCATCCAATCCTCAGTGCAAGAACAGTCATTTAGGGGTGCAAAGTGAAGTGTGTAGATTTATAAACACATAAGAACTAGGACTGGGCAAGTTAACGCGTTATTATCGCGTTAATTTATTAACACCGACATTTATTTTATCGCGCGTTAACGCATGTTGCTCACATGCTTTTATTTTGAAAGGTCTGTTACTGGCTGCTGCGGAACCAGAGAACAATAAACATAAGGGAAAACTAAAACAGACATGGAGAACGGTAAAAATCTGTGAACTTTACAGTTCAGGTAGCAACTCAGGTAGCAATATTAACAATTTTGTCTCAAAACAAAAATTCTGGACTGCAACAAAACTTTGTGGTCATTCCTCCATGTTCCATCAGATCTGCTCCATGTGTTTCACTGTCCTGCTGTTCTCTAGGCTGTTAATCTGTGCAGTGCGGCCCCTCTAGCTTTGGTACCAGAAATTTGTGTAACGACAAGTTCCGAGTCACGTCCCAAAGTCCGGCCAAATTATAAAAACAAATTCGGTCCCGTGGCCCGTTTTTAATTTCCTAATCTTTGATCCAAGTCTAAAATTAAATACGAAAAACAGGCTTTTTTTTTTTTTTTGTTTTTTGTGTTAGATTAAAAAGTGAAAAACGAAATTTTTGATGGACAGTTGAAAATGGGAAGAATGAATGATACACAGATTGATAAAGTTACTAAACTTTAACATGGACATTTTCATTTTAAAGTTCTCCCAGACGGAGGATTCAACAGAAACAAAGTTATTTGTAACAACTGACAAGTTGAACTCCCCGTTAAAAGTTTCTGCTGTTTACCTCAGAAACGTTTTAATGTTCTGATAGTGGCTCAGGATTTTGTTGGTCGACTTTTTTTTTTTATATATATAAAAACAGGATGACATTAATTCCCTGGCAGTGGCAATAAGCTTTATTTTATTTTAAATTTTTTAAGATGAGATTTACATTAAATGTGTTACTGACAAGTGCTGATGTTAAAAGAGTTTGAACAACAAATGTTATGACACTTGAGTTCATATGGGAGCAGAACATTTAAATAAAAGTGACCTTTACAATACTTTTGAATTCATTATTTGATTTTGTGTATACAATGCGATTAATCAGGAAATCATGCAATTAATCACGATTAAAAAATTTAATCGTTGCCCAGCTCTAATAAGAACATAAATGCATCTACATATAAGTATGAAATGGACTTGTCTGCAGCATGTAGATGAATTCACACTATTTGTGTTGCATCAGCGTAAAGGTTGCTGCTGTTGCAGGAAAATTAAAGTGCATATTGGTCAAAAAATAAAACACATTCACTTTTGCTTTCTTGGTCTCAGAAGAAGTAAATAGCAAAATTTAAAATGGACCAAAATTTAAAAAAGTCTTTGTACTCCCTTTGTACTCGTTGCCTCTCTTCCAGCTGACCCATGATGACTCATCGTGTAAAATGTTTCAGCATCCATGTGTGTGCGTGTGTTTTATTTGTGAAGAGCTCCTGTGTCATTAAGGAAACAGAAACTATGCACCGGTGGGTGCAGGGAAAACAGAGGTTGTGCAACAAATCAACATCGTCTGCAAATACAGAAAACACAGCCCCACGTAGACTTTAATCTTTTTAATCCTTATCAGCTGCAGCGTTGGTGTACAGCAAACACGTCCACTCATTCCTCTGCTTTTGCAACTTTTAAGTCTCTGCTTGTAAAATTCCTTTGTAGAAAATGGCTGTTTCACTTCCACGTTTTTTTTTTTTTTTTTCAAAATAATTTCTAATTACTAAATAAATGTGATGTGACAGAACCGCTCCACTGGAGAGCAGATGGGTCTGGAGCATCAAAGCTCCCCTGATCTGGGTAGAAGCTGTGGTTTGTCCTCAAGCGCCCCCTAGAGGACTTCCTTAATCATTACTTGTTAGTTTGTTAGTTTGACTGGGTTTGGTGTCAGAGTGCAGCATGATGGGATGGGGGGGGGGGGGGGGGGGGTATCTGGGTGCTCTCGGGGTGCACTGTGTGTGTGAATATGCAGAGTGAAGTAAAAATTATTAGACCACCATTTTTTTTTTTCTTCAGTTTCTTGTTCATTTTAATACCTGGTACCACTAAACGTCATCATGTAGTTTAGATATGATATTTAAGATATCAGCTCTTAAATAAACTCTTATGAGCAATCTTTGTGGTTATCGTTATGTTTGTCCAAACAAATGTACCTTTAGTTGTACCAGGCATTAAAATGAACAAGAAACTGAAGAAAACAAGGGTGGTCTAATATTTTTTTCCATGACTGTATATGTAGTATATACTATAGTATATATTATAGTATGTACTGTAGTGTGAATGTGTGTGTATCAGTATGTATGTATGTAGTTAAATGTCTATGTCTATCTGGATATGAAATTACAACTAAAATTTAGGATAAGGCCTCAAAAACCGGATCAATTTTAAGGGTAATCATGGAATACTGGAGAAGGGGTAGGATTAAATAAGTTTTACTTCTTCCTATCCCTTTTCAGACATGTTAAACCAGATGTGTTTTGCATATTGATATGTATATGTATGTATATAGATCGGTGTGTATACATTGGGTATAAATTTTGTTTATTTTTTCTTTTTTTTTAATATTTTGATTTATTTACAAGAGGTTCTATATGTTTCTAAATTATGGTTATGCACACGTGTATATTGATTTATGCATTATTATATTTTATTAATATATTTATTTTCAGATACATAGATTCATGATAGCGTTAAAATTGTCTATGCTTTAAAAGATTGTTTTGACATGTCTGGAATGAATCAATAAATGAAAATGAAATGAGTTTTACCTTTTTTCCCCCCGTTGACACCGATTTCCCTCCTCTTCAGACCAGTTCGTCGTACCGGAGAAGGCCGCCTGTCTGGGCTGCCCCGAGGACATCGACGAGAACTCGGAGGACCTCAGAGTTCCTGTCGTCGCCTCCCTCTCCAAGTACAACTCCGGGTCAGACTCGACTCACCTTTTCACCCTGAACGAAATCGGCCACGCCACCAGACAGGTACGGACGGCGGTTTGAGCCAAGGCCCGGCCTCAGGAAACCCCTTTTTAACCGTTTGTAACCGGCGTGCATCTCCGCAGGTGGTCGCGGGCTTCAGGTTCAAGCTGAGGTTCGATATGAGGAAGAGCACGTGCGCCAAGGCCGAGCACAACGACCTCAACGAGCTGTGCGTCGCCGATGACGAGAATCTGGTAAACGAAGCGGGACTCCAACTGTTACTTTAAAATGAGGCGAATACGTCAGACACGACAAAAGTAAATTTTTATTTATTTATTAACAATAAATAGCCTCCTGGCCAGAGGTTTCAGAAAAGCTTGCTGCTCAGGAACTTTTAGGTTAACACAACGCCAAGAAGGAAAGACATCAGCAGTTATCTCAGAGCAGCTGCCCGTCCACCAGGGAAGGACTTTAAGGACATTTCAGGACAATCGTCACCAAGAGGAAAACAGACACACCTCCCCGCAAGAGAAAAAAAAAAAAAACTTACGAGCTACATTTGAGGCTCTATAGTTGATGCTTAGACATTTAGAAAACTGCTGTGCAGGTTCGGCTCGTTTGGACTAGTTGTCAGGAGAAAGCTTCGTCTCTATAAAGACGTATATGGCAACGATGATATTTGCAAAGCTGAAACCACAAAAAAACATAAATATTTGGTCATAAGACCAGAGCAGCTGCAGATCAGCTTTGCAATCACTGGCCACGGTTACACATTGTTTTCAATTCGGAATTAATTATTCCGAATTAAATAATTCAGAATTAAACTATTTTCCTTCGGGTTTACATGGAAATAGTAATTCTGAATTGAGGTTTAGATGGAAAACACGTTTGATCAGCTTTATCCAATTCCGCTTAAGATCTGGGGGTTGGGAAGGGTTCTGATTGGATGGGGGGGGGCATCTTTACGTATTTACGTCTACCGGAAGAAACCAAACTTACTCGATTAGCAACAACATGGAGGACTACATTATTAGCATCCTTTTTGGATTTGTTTTGATTTTATTTTTGAAGCAGCAGCACAACAACATCATGTCGATGATTTTTCTTTGAAAACAAGCCCAGCGCGGAATATAAGCGTCATCGCGACAGACGGGCAAGAGAACTAGCATGCGCAGAAAGACCGGAATTAATTTAAAGCGGAATGAGTGTTTACATGACCGCGGAATTATTCTATTCGGATTTAAAATCAGAATAAACCAGCCACTTACTTCGGAATTAAGTTTAATTCGGAATGGACATTTTCATTCGGAATTAGGTGTTTACATGGTAAATTTTAATCATTTTAAATCGGATTTAATTTTAATTCTGAATTAAAGAGGAATTAAACTTTGTAAACGGAGTTGATCCTGGGGTCCATGTTTCATGGTCTTTATAGTCCTGTCACTTCCACCAGGGATCTTTCTTTTGTCTCAACGGGCCAGCCTTTAGGAAAATGGCAAAAAAAAAAAAAAACAAAAAGAAAAATCCGAAAAAGGTCTCAACACGTTTAAGAGGCCTGAATGAAGTGAAAAGCGAGATGTTCGTTCAGAAGAAGCGATGGATTCATGAACTTTTCCAGTTTGTTTTTTTCCTCCACCTGATTTATCAGGGTTAGTTTTCTAGAAACGTTAATGTCCTGGTCAGAAAAACTTGAATAAAATGATTAAAGCGAGGGTTTCTTTGACTTCAACGTGGTCGTCACTGTGCCTTTTGTGCCTTGCAGGAGTTCGTCAACTGTAACTCCACAGTCGATGTTGCACCGTGGAGATTTGAACTTCCAGCGGTCCAGATGGAGTGTGAACCAGGAGCCCTGCCTACCACGGTGAGACGGTCTTTTTAGGTCAGGGGGGTCGGGCTCAGTTTCACTGAGGGCCACATCAGCATCATGGTTGAAGGGCCAGATTAACAGCATGATGTAACAAAATCTAATGTAAATCAAAATATATTTAACTACACCTTATTATATTGTTAAATAACGGATTCTGTATTTATTTCCATGTTTTCTGTCAAAATGCCGACGTAGATTAAACTCTTTCATGACTGACACCACCTCATAACACAAACATACTGTTTTTTTCACCTTGAGATACAAACTTGTATTCGGTTTCCGTTGATGATGAAACTTCTTTCTTCCTTGTGGCATCAATTTTTCTTTTCTTGGACATGTTGGGATTAGTTTGTAGAGGTTTTTCTCAAGTCCATCAGTTCTTGCTCATGGTGATATACTGTTATCGTTGTGGGTAATGACGAAATGCATTATGGGAGATGTAGTTTATTGTCAATATGTGCTTTAAAGCGGCCTAAGCTTATTTGAAGTCTTAAAATATCGGTTTAAAATTTAAGCCAATAGTGCACAAGCCCTCGAGGGCCACATAAAATGACGTGGCGGGCCACATTTGGCCCGCGGGCCTTGTGTTTGACACACGTTTTAGGCCGCACCTTACTGATCGTTCGTTCATCTGATCGTAGATCGTTCATCTACCCTGTTTCATGTCTTCTCCACAGCCCTTCAGCAGACGCCGTCCTCCTGGTTGGTCTCCTCTCAGGAACTTCCTGTACAGGCCTCCCTCCAGCGCCCCGCCCGCGGCGACGGCTCCGCCCACGCAGCCCCCGCCCACGAACCCTTCGACCAAACAGGAGTCGTCTGAGGAGGACACCGGCGCTTCCGCGCCCTCGGCGTCGCCCGACGCCCGGGCCGGCAGCCCCACCCACTGCCCGTCTAAGCCCTGGAAGCCCTTCCAGCCGCTCAGTCCCGCCGTAGCCCCCCGGCCCCCACCACAGACGGCGCCTCCCCGGCGCCCCCGGCAGAGGGGGCTTCACCGACACAGACCTGCTGTCTTAACGGAGCCACGTTTATACTGAGAAAATATCACCCGTCATTTTTTGTTTTTACGTTTGTAGGCAGACCAGCTCTTCAGGGATGTTATTGTGGTTGGTGTCGTAGGAAGAGAAGGCAGAAATAAACGAGATCAATACGTGAATTGGTGAGAAACCCATAAAACTCTAAAAGGAAAGCACTGGAAGTCTACGCTGTCGTAGCTGCTAAAAAAAAACCCCAATCTGGTATCAGTTTCCTTTGAGTAAGTCGAGGTAATGTGTGTTTAAATTGTCTTGGAAACAGAAATAAACCCACGCTCTCTTCTGGTATCGTGTGCAAATATTACATTGCTTCATTCTCAATTAAAAAAAAAAAAAAGATCTGAAACTGTTATTTTTTTTTTCCCCTTCAACAGTGTCCATAACAGCCCGTTCAAGAAAAATAACATCTGAACAAATATGTGAAATAGTTTGGAAATCATTAGTCATAATTCCTGGGAAACGAGGCTTCTACGGGAAAATAAATTCCTTTTTCCAGAAATCCACTGATGAAGCCGGGCAAAGGCACCCGGCGCCCGGCACGTTTCAGCCGTCAGCGGGGGAAAAAAAAGGGTTTTGTAACGAGGTCCGGACAAACACACGCCAGTGAATGTTTAACAAATTTATTTGTACATCTTCACAGGACACTCAGGTGACCAGTCAGTCAGGGCACAGACCTCAACTCCGTGACCGGAGAGCCGAAAACGAAACGACATACATTCATAAATAAAAAAAAGCCAGTTAGGATCGACTCGTCCTGGAAAACTACAGGGAGCAAACTTAAGGCATTAATCTATAAACATCTGTACGGCTGCCTATCGGACTCAACGGGAGGGAAGAAATAAAATATAACGAGAGGAATATCCATCCTGACCCGGTCTCATGCAGGGAGACATTTCATTGGCCCGTTTTACATTCATTAACAGTACATGTTAAAGTCCTGACAGTAATGGTATGTTATAGAAATATATTAGCACGTGTGATGTCATAATTTAAAAAAAAAAAAAAAAAAAAAAAAGAAGAATGGCATGGATCCAGAGATCATTTTGTCAATATTTGTGACTCTTCAGAAACCATCTGAAATCATCACTTTATGCTTAAAACAAACAGGTTTTAAACTCTGTTCATCACGGGAATAAAAAAAAAAAGGTCTTTTTTTTTTTTTAAAGGAGGACACTTTAAGTTTCAGAAAGGCAGCGTTTACTGCAGATATTGCACTGGACTGTGTTACATCTCGTGGGTGTTTGTGTCGTCATGAGTCACAGCTGAGATTCAGACGATTGTATTAAAGTTTACCTGTCGGTACTTCAAACGGCTCATGGAGTAAAATATTAGATATCATGCAGCATCATGTGGTTCCCCGTCTCCTGCTGATCCGCTGCGGTGCTTAAAAACACCTGCAACACAGCTGGAGACGAGAATCTCTGAATGAACGCGCTCAGGAAACGTTTGACGACGATGACGACGGGCTCAGGATGCAGAGCTGAGATCAACAAATGTTATTAGTGTTGAGTGGGTCATTTTTCACAACTGTCAAGTCACCTGATCCCACGAATTTAGACTCGAGCTCGACTTCAGTCCTCCGTTAGTTCACGAGACGGCCGAGTCTTCGCTCTGAAATGTAGGACTGTGGCACCAAGGACGTCCACTGCAGGTATCAAACAGCTGCTTCACAATGCTTCAGCCATCGGTGCTGACATACAGTAGAACACACGCACACTTACTACGACTACACGCACACACGCAACTCAGCTTTACACCAACAACATTCAGCTGTTGTTCCGATTTGCAACATTTCAAGTAAAACCTGTATAAACTCATGTATGAAAAAAAAGAAGAGTTTGAGTTTCCCCTCGTTTATGTTTCCTCACAAATAATGCAAAAAAAACCCCAAAACAATCCTTTTCGTTTTCCTCCTCATTCACAGACCTGCCACTAGGGGGCGTTTAAAACATGACAGACACCATCACCACCGACATAAGTAAGTTTTCATTGGGACCTGCCAATGAAGCTCTGCAGCCTGCACAGAACCACAGCTGGAGGAGTTTTATATATATATATATATATATATATATAATATATATATATATATATATATATATATATATGAAAGAATAGATGAGATAAGGATAGGACAGGTGCGTCACGCGCTAAGCCTACCATGGAAAAGAGATCAGACCACAGCTGCTCATACGTGCTGATCTAAAATCACATACTGGTTAAACTGCTTCAGAAACATGCATATTAGGTCAACTTCCTTCCTCTGGAAAAAAAAAAAGGAAACGACCGGTTTGAAAAACACGACAATATGAGAGCGCATGCGGTCCACGTGAGCTCTTAAATACATTCAAGCCACATAAATGTAGCCCACATGCGCCGCTCCTGAGGGTTGGCCCTTCGGATCAGAACCGCAGGTGTTGTGAAATTTCTTCCTACTCATAATATCTTACTAACTTAGTTGACTGCGCATGCGTACAGCAGCAGCTTCTGAAGGCCATAATATTCTGCTGCCTAGCTGTTATCACTGAAGAGAAAAGGTTAGTTTCTTGTATTTTTAATACTTTGTATGCACAGTATTTATATTGCGTAGGTGTGACAGAATCAGATGCACGTCTTTATGATGTATATACCTGTGTGTGAGTGAATGTGCTTTTCCAGCTGGATTAAACCTTGTTCATTAGGTTACTTTACAGGATTTGTCGTATATTCGTTGGCAAGACGATAAATCTCAAACGTAATTGTAATCTATTACATTAGGCGAGAAAAATGCGTAATTAAATTAGTGACTTATGATTACTTTTTAAAGCTACATCTGAACATTTTCTGCAAAAACCTTAAGCTAAATGTTTCATTTTTGTTGCTACTAGGGATGCACATTTTGGATTTTTTTTATGACAGTTAACCGACGCCCTTTAACGATTAATAACCGTTAACCGGTAAGTCCGGGGAAGGTTGGCTCTCGGATGTTGTGCGCGTTGTCGTGGACGCAAGCGGTCGCTTCCCCGTGTATACTCTCGCGGCAACGTGTCGCCGTCAGCTTGTCGCAGAGATGCCGCTGTCACTTTTGATTTATACTAGCGTGGTCTCCGCTATGTTATTTCCACGCCACAACGCAAGAGCGACAATCACGAACTAGCTAAATTTACTAAACTTATCTTTTTTTTTCCACTTCCTCACCGTCTCGGCCGTATCCAGACCCACATTCATCGCTATCTCTCCCTCCATGAATTACTAGAATATGTGCTGTCTTTGTAGCGTGGAGAACCAGAATCGTACAGATGTGGGTACTTCCTCATTTTTTCGATGACGCGCTCTTTTCTATGCAGATGTAGAATTGACCAATCAGAGGCCTGTTGCACCTGTCGACACGCCCCCTATGAGCTGATTGAATTACGTATCTTAAAAACAAAATTGACCGTTAGTATTAATCGGTTAGAGTTACTGTTATCGGCTAACGACTAAACGGTTAACCATGTGCATCCCTAGTTGCTACCAGCCAAAACACAGAGGAGAGCAGATATAGGTGCTGGTAGGATGTTGTTACGATGTAGGAAAAAATTACAGATGAGGCTATAATTTTCCGCTACGGTAGGAAGAAATTTCAGAACACCGGCGTCGGAAGATGGTGATCCAGATGTGTGCGCGCGGGGGGGGGTCACATCCTGAGCAGCATGCGCCGCTTTCACATATAAAAATATCCAAACATTTCAGATTATTTTTCCCCCCTGTTGACGGTCCCTTTTCGTGCCCCTCCCTCCCTCTAGAGACGCGCTGAAATAAATTTTTTCGAGTGAGAATGAGATTGTGGATTTTAGCGTTTTAGGGCTGTGAAACAGCACAAACGTTTCCACCTCCAGCCTGTGACGCTGAATCAAACGAGTTTATCTCCCGTCGTCTCTCCTGACAGGAGGACACCGATGACGGAGGTCTGGCTGGAGAACAACCTCAGCTGGCTTTGACAACCAGCGTCTACGTGGAAACTTCATCATATTTGAGAGACTCGCTGCTCAGCTACGGTCAAATCTACCTTTTCCTGGAGACGTCAATGCTTCTTAGCTGAACGATAACGATGGTCATCATCCTCCTGTTGGGGTGTGTAGTTCAGAGTTTGGGGGGGGGGCTCAGCTCAGATGTGCAGCGCTGTGGAGAAGCCAAGGCGTTTTATCGAGAGGAAGACGTGACATCCCCCCTGGGTCTCTGCTCACCAGCAAAACAGAAAAACAACACAAAACAGACGAAAAGACAGCCGGAGGCTAATTAAAGGTCCCATTATTCATTCAAATGTGAAACTGGCACTTTCGCTCTCTGCATCCCAAAACGATTCGTTCCAAACCGGGCTGCGAACCAGCCAGGACGAAACAAACCGGGCTACTGATTAAGGCCAAGCCAGACGCTTCGAGTCACGAGAGACGGAAGCTGAGAGGAAGAAGGCGTCAGCAGGACTGAGAGCTGAAGATGAGGAGGCAAACTTACGTAGAGGAAGAAGAGACAGAAAGCTGTAAATAAATACATAAAACTCCAAACATATTTACACAAACAATAGATTTTGACGTTAGGGGTTTTTGCCTTTGTTCAAATGTAAATAAAGTAGGTACATAAATAAATGTAAAAAGTCATAATAAACTCGTATATTACTCTATCATTTATCTAAGTGCTGTTTTCAATGGAGAGGCGTCATCACCCTGAAAGTTCTGCGAGAGTTCGCGCCGGCGCCTTTCGTTCGCCGGCCGCGGGAGGACGTGCAGCTGTGCAAAAACAGTCCAGAGGCTTGGCTGCGGGCGTTTTTAGCCCGCTGGTGTTTCTGCGCCAGACCCGGAGAGCCCGGGGCCGGAGAGCCCAGGACCCGGAGAGCCCGGGGCCGGAGAACCCAGGCCCAGAGAGCCCAGGCCCGGAGAGCCCAGACCCGGAGAGCCCGGGGCCGGAGAGCCCAGGACCCGGAGAACCCAGGACCCGGAGAGCTGGATCACACTGCGAACCGCAACGTCACCAGGATGGCGGAAGACATCGTAGAAGCTCCCAAACGACAGCAACGCTGCAGTTCAGCGACACGTGTGACTTAAAACATAAAAATAAATTCAGAGCGTTCCTCGCGCCTCCTCAGCAGCGATGAGACCGGACCGAGGTGCAGCACTGATGCGGCCATGAGGGAGCAAGCTGAACTCACTTTGTGGCTACATTAATACCTCGGCGGACTCTTCAGCCCGTACGGTCACACTTGTGGTTTTCATCTGGGAGCAGCAGAGTTCATGATCAGGTTTCCTTCGTTGTTGAAATTGTTCCTGGTGGTGAAGAAAACAAATAAAAAAAAAAAAAAAATGATAGCAGCCGGGAAAACAAGCATCACGTTCACGGGCTCATGATGAAGATGCTTGTAGACGCTGACACGAGCAGAGAATAGAGAACAGTGCACGGGCATCGTCAAAACTGCAAAACGAGGCAGACAACAAAAATAAAAAAATAAAAAAAAAATCCAACAAGGATGTAGAAAACCAAAAACTGGGAATTTGGCAAAAGAGGGGAAGTGAAGTTCCTTAAAAGAATCTCCTGCTTCTGCGGGAGCTGAATAAATACTCCGTGGTGGGACTGGTCGGTTCTGTGTGCGAGGTATCAGTTTAGTGCGTGTTGTCTGATGGTGTGGAATATCCAGTCCATTTTGGTGGTCCACCCTCCGTGGTGAGCATCGTTCATCTGCTTCATAAAATAGTCCAAAGCCTCCTGCAGCGTGGACACAACGAATAAAAGCAGAGTCACCGCAGGTGGAGGAATAACTAGGGATGCACGATAACTGATTTTTAAAATACGGATACCGATAACTTTCAGCTACTAAAGGCCGATACCGATAACCGATAACACACACATATACCTAAGATCATTACATCAATACTATAAACAAAATCAAAAATAGTTTTGACTT
>JAGFBZ010000559.1:0-281328 GCA_018398805.1 Hirundichthys speculiger
CCAGCTGTACGCAACCATACGCAGTGAAGTGTTCTTGACCATCACCGCTGCTGTTACAGAGCAACGGGTCTGTGAACGTCCACATCGACATGGACCAGCCGGTGCAGAGCGAGCCGAGACTGAGGCTGGTCCTCGCCGAGAACCTGCTCAGAGACCTCAGTGATGTCATCCAGGGAATGGAGGTGAGAGCTCAGACTGCTGCGGTGCAGAGAACATCTCCTCCTCATGTAGAAGAGACTGACCCGCTGACCCGGATCTGTTCTCAGGGCCGGTTGACCGACTCCCAGGCCTCCCACACAGAGACCACGTCTGCTGCTGCTCCTCCTCCTCCCTCGTCTTCATCCACCACCTCCACTCCTTCTCCCTCTGCTCAGCCCATGGACACCTCCCCACCTCCAACAACTCCACCGCCCTCCCCCCTCCTCATCGGCTCAGTCTGAGGGACCAACACCACAGCCTGGACCCCAGTAAGACCAGTTCTTCCTCAGATTCATCTCACTGGTTCTGAAAAGAATGTTAACTAGATTAGTGTGAAGATCATTCCTGACTACATTTTTTTTTTTTTTTATAGAATATTTTGTTTTAAATTACAGATGTGCAAAGGTTACTTCCCCCTCTTTTAATCTCTTTTTTTCCTTCAATAACAAAACACAAGCATCTAACCATAGTGGCTGTTGGTATGAGGGAAAATAAACCTCAAACAACTATTTTAAAATCACAAATATATTTAGTCTTTGATTAGAAAAAGATCCTAGTTTTAATACTTGAGCGTAACATTGACCTGAACAGGGAACCATCTGGGGGGTCTTCATCAGAAACTTGGGGAACTTCAGAAAGTTACCTGACTGGTGATAAATTAAGCCTAATGTCTGCCATTCTATGTTTTGTTGTTGTTTTTAGTTTCAGATCAGCAGAATGAAGCCAGCTGGTGAATGTAAAGGGGGAAATCCCCTGGTTCCTTAACCAGCTGTTTCAGTGGAGGGCTGCCCCCCCGACTCTGACACATGTGACATTAGTGACTGTTGTCGAGTCAGAAAAGTGGCTTCAGCTGCCTCGCTGGTCTGAAACGGCCTGCTCTGATCTTAGCGTGCAGCCTGAGGCCTGGAAAGATGGATTCTTTCATGAAATTTGCCTCAAACGGTTAAAAACAAAAAGGTGCATCAAAAATGATAAATACCAGTTCAGATGCAGCCTATAAATGTAGAATATGTTCACAGTTCAGCTTTGGCTCCAGACAGATTTTTCTGTTGCAGTGTGGGTGTTCTAGTCTGTAAACCAGTGGATTTGTAGATGACTATCCCTTCATCCGCACCGTATCTGTTGCCATAGTGACTTAAAGAAGAGGCCATGTTTTAGCTGCTACTGTTACAGCATCAGCTGAATGAAGCCTCCATGTTTGGTGACTGCGGATTGTCCTGCCACTCTTTCGGGGGGGGGGGGGGGGGCATGGGGGCTCTTTGATAACAGGGGAAAGACTAGTTGACAGCAGCACACTGATTATCCTCCATGCTGCAGTTAAACCTGTGGAAGAACCTCACATGTTGTCGCTTCCAAAGATCGCAGACCGTCCCTTTAAACAAACCTGTACATTTTGCTTGTATCCTGATGTCGTTTGTATTTTTCTTTCCTCTTACACACTGGTGTTGTCTCTCACTGTTGTGCATTTTGGATTCTCACCAGCTTTGCCTTTCTCTCCTCCCGTAGTCATCCCAGCCCGACAGAGCTGGCAGAGATGCTGTCTGAGCTGCGGAGGGTGGAGGAAAGACTGCAGCCATTCATCCAGAGAGCTCACGCCATCCTGGAGACGGCCACCACTGCAGAATACAACAATAACACAGTAGGAGTCTCGAGCTGAACAGTAACCAACCCCTCATCAGTGTTGTGTGGCTGTGGTTTTTCAGCGTGGCAGGATATCAGTGAGACGTGCACATTTATCAACGTTAAGAATGGACAAATATTTTGTCCAAATCAATCCCAGTCAGCTCTTCAATCTCACGCGTTTCAGCTTTTTGTCAGATCTGTAATCCTTCAGAAACAATCAGCCGACCATGTGCACGACACTGCTGATTGACAGATTGACAGAAAGACATGAGAGTAGGGCTGGGCGATATGGCCTAAAAAAAAAATCTCCGATTTTTTCAGAAAAAATCCCGATTCACGATTTAAATCGATTTTTTTCACCCCCTACCTAAAATCAATTTGTAGATGACAAAGAAATTGTTCAAAACAAGTTTCAGTTTTATTTTGTTTAAATTTTCCCTTCTGGAGTTTCAGTTACATAAACAAGCCACAAAAAAGAGATGGCAAGCCCTGCCTGCCATTGTGAACAGTGACAATGTAACTTTTCAGTAATCTAGTTTCGAAATGACACAAAAAATAAGTAAAACATAATATTATAAGACCCCTTTTTTGAGGTTGACAAAATAAAGTGCAAACAAAACTCTCAGTTACCTGAACATGTTTTGCATAATAAGGAGGTGCTTGTGTGGTAAACAAAAAGTATTTGGGCACTATTTTGATTCCCTGAATCATTTTAACTTAAAACATCTGCATCAAATAAATTAAAAATTAAATTTTAGGCTTCCATTCTAATTTACGAGGCAAGGCAACGTCAGAAAAATATTTGCATTGCAGCCTGGTAGCACGTACCTGGGATCCAAAACTTTGAGCAGGTGAATAAACCCCGGCTTTTCCACGGTGTATATGGGCACCATATCTCTTGCAATATACATCACGACTGCATCCGTGACAGCTTTCCACCGAGCTCCTTTCTCATCATACGGGATACAGTTTGTCAACGTTTCCAAGACGGTAGGTTGTTTTCTGGTGGCGGTGCTTGGGCTGCCGCGGTCGTTCTTTTCGTAGGGAGCAACACTTCTCCAACTTTACTCAACAGTAAATTGTAGTACTGCTACCTTTGGTAGCAACAGCCTTTAAACAGACTTGACAGCGAGGTGCTGTTTGTTCTGTGTCTGACGCCACGAACCCGAACTAATTCCAAATAACCGAGGATACGTTTCTTTTCTTCTTTTTTGTGTAAGATCAGCATGCTTGCTTGTTTGTTTTGTACCTAGCGCGGGTGGGGAGGGGGGGCGCGCACTCCGCGCTCTCTGACCTACGGGAGCCCAGCAGGCAGGCGCTGGTGGCGGATGTTAATGAGAAAATCGATTTTCATTAAAACAAATCGACATCAAGTACAAATTCGAATTAATCGATTAAATCGATTTATCGCCCAGCCCTACATGAGAGATATTAAAACACCAGTTTGGATTCTCAGATGGTCTTTTTTTTTTTTTTTTTTTTTGCTCTCTGTGATGAGGGATTCTGGTTGGTTTTACCTGATGCTTTTACCAGCTGCAGGCTTATATAGAGTTGCGGTCAACACTAATGTGAAAAGGAACCATCTTTGGAAGAGGAGCAGGGATGAAGCGCCCCCCTGTGGCCTGTCAGGTCCCATACCAGTGAATTTAGACTTGAGGCTGTTTCACTGTGTTGTAGCTGTGATTGTGAACCAGATGCCTGAAACACCTCAACAAGCTCCTCTACAGAAGAGCTGCTGCTCTTCTCTCTGGACCAGAGAGTCCTGCCTTTACTACTCTCTCCACCAGAACTGGGTTAGTTACTGAGGGCAGCGCACCGATCCACCTGTTCATGTCCCTCATCATTCTGAAACTCATCTTCTTTAAGCAACAGCTCCTCCCACACAGTGATGAGGAGGTGCTGATCTTCATCCCCACTGCTTCACACTTAGCTGAAGACTTTAACTACGAGACCTGTTTGAAATAAAGAGATCCAGAGAATAAATGAACAGTGTGTGGGAACGTTCCTGTTCATATGCTGTTGAGTAATAGTTACAGTACAGTTTTTCAAAGCTGCTGTCTTTTTCTTTTTTTTCTCACACAGGAAAGAGAAGACGACCAGCGCACTCTCGTCCAGATGTGCGAGGGTCTCCGTCTCCTTGGAAACGCTCTGGTAGCCCTCAGTGACCTGCGACTGAACCTCATGAGCCCCGTGCCTCGCCACCTTCACGTGGTCCGGCCGTTTTCCCATTACGCCAGCCCCGTCTCTCTCCCTGGAGCCGTGCATCACCACATCCCAGTGCAAGTACGTGAAATGGAGCGTTTGACCTGAAAGCCGTTCTCGTACAGCCCTCGCCATCAGACTGACTCCTCCCTCTTCACCAACAGATGAACCTGGGTGCCACAGTGACTGTTGCCGCCAACAGCACTGAGGGACAGGCCCCGCCCTCCCAGCCAGCCGGCCAGTCAGAGCAGGCAGGTCAGGGACAGACCTCCCCCTCACAGAGTACCCCGTCCAATCAGCAGGCTGGACAGGGACAGGCTGGCCCCCGGGTCATCAGGATCAGCCACCAGGCAGTCCCGGTGGTCATGATGCAGATGAACACGGACGGTGTGTTGTCCCCTACCCGCCACTGATTGAATGCAGCAGAAAACTGTTTGTGCGTCATGTTGCTCAGTTGCAGTTGGTTGGAGTTAACAGAGTTACTCCGTTCACTGCAGTATTTACCGGCAGAAACGAAGAGTGAAACTTACCTGTTCACAAGCCACATGTTTTCTCCTGTCGCTGTTGAATGACTGCTCTGGTGTCCTAAAGGCATTTTTGTGGACTCAATACACTGAATTCTGTGGTCGGAGTGTAATTTATCGTCTCTTCTTGTGTATTGTCTTTGTTTGCTCAGGACCAAGTGGAAACTCTGCAGCAGGTCCTCAGCAGATGCCTGGACAGTCAGGTAAAGGCCAGTTAACATGCTCTAACTGTTGATCTCTTTTTCTTTCTTTTTTTTCACCTTTAGGATTTACAGGCAGATGGAGAAGTTAACATGCCCTCTGTTAATATTTGTTCCTTTTAGAATTGTAATAAAAATCATCTGATCATAGTGGGTTGTAGTATCAGGTCAATATAACTTCAGATGAGCACCACTGTATCATGTGAATGATAAATGATAAAAAAAATCATGTGGTGTACCCACATGATTTTTTTTCTTTCCTTGATTTTTGTATGATGATACTGTTTATATATATTTATGACGTCATTCTGCTAAGTCCGATATCATGTAGAATAGCCCCGATAACATATTTATATATTTTTTTTAACACGGCAGTGCCTCGCTCCCTCTGAGCCTTGAATGACCAGCAGTGAATGTTATGTTCAAGTGACGTCAGCATAATCAGAAAAATGATTTCTCAGTAAGGAAAATCAAGAATACCCCCTCATGGCAGAAAACAACTCGTTAACTCTGTCATCATTTTGGTAGTTGCGGACTTGAATTGATATTCGAGTATTTCCCCTCATGTTACACATAAAAAATAGAAAAATAGGGCGAAATAATGACAAGCAAACGAGGGAACGGAGGAATTTACGTTATGCCTTGAATGTAGCGTTGCGGAACAGTGCGCTGATAAAAAAAAAAAAAAAACAGCGGCGATGGTGTAGAACTTCGTTAAAGTTTCAGAGGAAGATAGTTCGGTGGTTATTTGTGACAAATTCTCCAAGCGAAGGAGGGAAAAATAGCACAAGCTTTAATACGTCAAACCTGATTGGCCACCTGAAACATAACCGTCGCTTCCATGGAGTTTTGAAATTGCGCTAACATGAGCTAACGTGAGCAAGCCAGCAGCAAGTCAACCCCTCCGCTCCGCTCCTCCCCATCATCTCTCTCATCTAAAACGTCCATGAGATTAAAAAAAAAAACTACTGAACCTCATTTACTTTAATTAAAGGCATTCATTTGAATGGAACCACAAGCCAAAATCCTTTTAGATGTAATTTCTGTTACTATTTAGAGCACTTTTTCAATTTATTTACACAGACAAGTCTAACTTGTGTCAGTACATTATGACCTGTGTATTATTTTAATAATAATGTAATTCTGATGCATGTATTTCCATCAGTTCAGTTATTATTCAATTATTATTTTATATATCAGTCAGTAATGCAGCTTATTTAAGTTGATGTGAGATATCAAATAGGTTTGTTTGATAGCTTTATGAAAATGTTTGAGAGGCTTGCCAATAGTTTTTCAATGTAGAAAATAACTATCTGTTCATTTAAAGAGTCAAAACTGTTTTTGGTTTTGTTTATAGTATTGATTTAATGATCTTAGGTATATGTGTGTGTTATTGGTTATCGGTATCAGCCTCTAGGAGCTGAAAGTTATCGGTTATCGGTTTAAAAAAACAGTTATCCTGCATCCCTAAAGATTCTATGTTGGTGTTTGTCTGATGTGATCTTTGCCTAATGATGAGACCCACAACAGTCAGATGATGTTTATTGATCTTTTATGGATCAGTTGATGGTGTGTAAGTTTTGGAGATGACTGCAGTCAAATCTGGGTTTTGATGCTGATCCTTGTTCTGATGTGTTGCTCCCCCCATCCCCACCCCCTCTCTAGGTGCCCTCCCACCTGACTTCATGCGAAATCTCATGCAGCAGATCAGCCAGTATGCAGCCGCCGTAGCCACGAGCACCGCCACCGCTGCTGCCACCGGCCCGCCAGTCCCGCCCCAGCCCACCCCCCCTGGTTACGGCTCTACCCCCAACTCTTCAACCACTACCACCGGTCCCAACACACCCACCACCACTCCCACTGCTCCGCCTCCACCTTCCCACGCCGGCCCCCAACCCCAGGCCAGGGTTGTGTTCACTCGACCCCCGTTTGCAACCAACATGCCCCCTCCAGCTTTCGGGACCCGGGGAACCACCATCAATGTGAGGGCCGCCATGCCGGGCCAACAGCCAGGACAGGTGATCAGTCTCCTTTTATCATCATCATTTGATCTTTTTCTGGATTATAAACCCGTGAGACTAATGAAACGCCATCCGTCACAGGCTTTCAACCCTGCAGCTCTCAACCAGATGATCAGTGGACTGGTTGGACAACTTTTGCTGCCAGGACAAATGAGTAAGCAGTTGTTAGATTTAGATCTGAACATGAACTCAGGGTGTCTCAGTAGTAATAATTCTGCTTTTGTTTTTTTTTTAAACAGGTCAAACAGCCACATCTTCTTCGTCCTCCACGGCCACTCCCACCTCTTCATCCTTCTCATCCTCCTCGTCCTCCTCCTCCCAGACCACTTCCTCCTCTACTTCCTTCTCTTTCTCTGCGTCGGGTCCAACGCCACCTCCCACTGCAAATGCTTCTTCTGCCCAGAACCAAACTGAGACCAACACCAGTGAGCCCCAGCCCCAGGAGATGCCCCCCGACCTCGGCCAGTTTCTGAGCTCCCTCCTCGGTGGAGCCGGTGGAGCTGCAGCTGGAGCCGGCCACATGGGGGCCCCCTCAATAACCGTCACCACATCTGGGGTTCCAGCCTTCATCCAGGGAGTGACTGAGTTCATGCAGCAGGTCAGAGTCAGACTGGCTGACAGGAATCACAGTTTATAGTTTACACACCACTTTGTCGTTTCAAGCTCACAACACACAAAAGATCATTCAAGCCATTTTATGCAAATGAAACATGATACAATAAACAAGGGAAACAAATGAGAAAAAGCTAAGACCACAAAGACCATTTCCACCTGAATGAAGTGTAATTCTAACACAAAACAGCCGAATGTACAAACTGCAAAGGGACAAAAATAAGATGTGCCACAGAAAACCAGAACTAGTGGTCATCACGCTACAAACAAAATCCTGCAAACACACGAAACCTAAAACCCCATGGATTGCAACAAAAATGTACTGAGCCAGTACACCGTGGAAGCGCCGCTGGGACGGACGTATGACGCCTCTGTGCGTTCTACATGTGGCTTTGTCTGCACTGCTGAAGCAGCGGGGGATTTTTGGTTGTTTTTAAAGTCTTACTGGTTTCTCCTACATCTCCTACCCACACTTTTATTTTGCACTTCTGCCGTAGTTTCACCAGTTACCTTTTAATTTGGAATCAGATTTCTTCAAATACATTTTGCAGTTACTGAGATATGCACCTTTTGAAACTGGTTGCTTTATTTTTGATCAGGAATGTTAAAAATGGTCCCGTTAGAAATAGGTAATAAATGAGTCAGCTGACATTAAAGGGTTTTTACCCTGCAGGAGCATGCCCTCATGTCTTCTGTTAGGCAGCAGCAGTTTAAATTTTGTAACATAATCACTTATTCTGCTCTTGTTTTTATTCCTAGGCCTCCCAGCCCATCTTCTCTCCACCTCCACCTCCCTCTGGGAGCACTCCAGCTCCCACTGCAGGGACCAACTCCACAGCCAGCCCAGCACCCAACCCAGCACCCAACCCCACCGCAGCAGCAGCCGAGTCCCTCAACCCGGAGCTGTTCACTGGCATCGTCCGTGGCGTCCTCAGCACCATGATGGGCTCTCTGGGCCAGGCCCAGAACGACACCGAGAGCATTGCCCAGTTCATGCAGAGGCTGTCTCAGGCGACCAACATCTTCATCAGTCCTGAGGAACCTACAGGTGAGTCACACTGACGCACAACATGCTACATGATGAAATTATAAATGAGCTCGTCAGATGTGTCTACTCCTTCTCAGTTTCTTGTTCTCCTTTCTGTGGTTGTCAGGGTTCTTTGGGGAGCTGCTGATGCTGGTGTGCCAGACGTTCACCATGTCGGACCTGGTGGTGCTGCTCCACGGCCAGCACCAGCCCCTGACCCGCATCCAGCCCCTGCTGTCCCAGTTCTTCAACGAGAACTACCTCAGCGGCAGAGAGCCCACCGACGACAACATTGCAGTCAGTATCCCTGTGTTTCTAATCATTTGTTTTTTTTTTCTTTAAATGTTGTTTGATATTTTTGAAGGAAGTAGTAGTTGGCGACCGTAAATAAAAAGTCCCAAGATAGTTGTATTTATTGTCATTTACCTGCTGGTGTTTCTGTCCCTCCTCTGCAGGCTGCTGCTGACACCCTCGTCAACGAACTGGAGGAGTACATCACTGAAAGCTTTGTGAGTCAGTCACCGAAGGGAGCTACAACCTCCTTTCTGGTGGCTTATTTATTTTTTATTTTTGACTGTCCTTAATTAACTTCAAACCACAGATCGAGCAGTATACCACTTTAACTTTAGCGCTTTAGCTGTTGCAAACTGAAACTTGATTTAGATCTCAGTTGGATCATGAGTTATTATTGAGGATGAAAGATCAGAAAAGTTGGTGTTTTCCCAAAGAACCCCATTCTGATGGTGAATACCTGGATTTGTTAAGTTTGGATCGTTACATCACAAAATACAGATGAAAGAGCATCTCTGGGCCACACTTACACATTTCATTGGTTTGTAGGAAATGGACCATCCGATCTAAATTCACTGACCAGCTTTTCTTCACAATAATCTGTAGATGGAACGTACCAAGTCTCAAGAAAATAGGATGAGCAGCCTCAAGCTAGTTCATTTTAGTTTCAGTTGGTTTTACAAAAATTACAGGAAAGTTTTTTTTTATTTAAGGTGAGAATTGGTTTGATTAGGAGCAACCAGACCTGACTACTGGGCTGATTTATGCTTTTCCGTAGCACCTATGCACGTAGGCTACTCACAGCCCCGACACCGTCTCAGGCATTTATACTCTGTAATTACACCCCCAACCACTAGAGGACAGTGCAGGTTCTTTCCTGCAGCGCTGTAGCTGCGACTGGTAATTATGACTGTCAGAGATTGTTCAGGAATACTGAATATGTATATGTTTTAGGGTGTGATCTATAGTTCTTGCTGTTCAGACACCTTTCTTGAAGAAAAATGCAACAAGTCCAGAACCAGTGGAGGTTGCATTGCTGCTACTCTGCTGCTTGGAGCCAGCAGAAGAAAAAATAGTGTTAAATATGAAGAGTATGGAGGTGGTTTAATTGTAGATGGAGCTGTTGAACATAATTTAGATGCTCCTGAGATAAAGTCCAGTAATTCAACTGTAAACAGCTCCTTGTCAACCCCAACAGAGAGAGTCGTCGGTGTCGGTGCTGGACGGCGTCGACATCACCCAGACCAACATGTCTTTCTTCAGACATCAACTGATGCACATCGCCACACACATTCTGCGCTGCAATGGTAAACTCGACTCTTCTCCAGCTTCACTTTTATCTGTAACTGAAATCATATTCTCATCATTTATAGAAGAAATAACGACTTGGTATCATCGAATGACATTTAAGATGCTGTAATCTGATCTGTGACCTTTTCTGTTTCTCATCAGACGACACATTTGGCCCCACGCTGCTGAGGATGTGCAACCGGGCGTTGTTTGAGTGTCTTGCTCTCAATCTGCACTGTCTCAGAGGAGACCAGAGAGCTCTGACTGCAGTCATCAACCACAGAATAGTGAGTGAACTCCACGTGACACGTGTGGGACACATGTGGGACATGTGTCCAACACGCTGGAGCTACAGGAATCACTGCCAGATTAAGGATTAAACGTGTTTCTGGCTGTGGAAGGGAAGGAATAACGAGAAAAGAAGTGTCATTATCAAACAGTTCAAGACAAAACTAGCAGTTATTGTGAACTTTTTAAAGCAGTTTTCCTTTGCGTTGAAAAGTTCTTCCTTTACTGTTTTATTGTTCACTGTTCATCCTCTGTCACTGCGTTTAATTCACTCATTCTTAGCAGACATGTCAAACTGGACCAGATCTCCCCCCCACCTCACTTTTTATTTTATTTAATTTATATTCTTTTATTTGGCCCATCAGAGAGTGCAAAGGCAATCAGATGTAGCAAAACTACATGTCCCATCATACATCTTGATTTTGGTTCACTCCCCACTGAGTGGTACAGTCTAAAATCAGCAGTTTTGGCTGGTTCGTAGTGGGTTTAAAACAAAAATGTACAAGAAAAGAAAAACTTATGAAGAGGAAAATCAGTTTAAAGAGAGCTGAAAGCACGTACGTGTTTCTGCCCATGATGCATTTGGACAGAATACGTTGGTTCAACTCTAAAGAGGAGCCAAGTGTGCTGATCTTTGCCACCAAGAAAAGCAGCAGCACTTTCTAGTAGCCTGAAAACAGAATTCTGCCACACATCTATAAAAGTAAGACAGACACATATATATTCAATAATTCAATTTCAATTCAATTTTATTTATATAGCGTCTGTTACAATGACAATTGTCTCGAGGTGCTTTACAGAGACCCAGATCTTGACCCCCGAGCAAATATCATTGACTAAAATTATAATATTAAATCCAATACACATAAATAAAATGCACGTAGTGCACAGTTTGCAAAAAGACAGCACGTACATCAAAATAATGTGTTTTATCTTCATGTAATGCAGTCAGGTGTAGTGCCAGGACCATGACATCACTTCCTGCTGTCAGGGACAGTGGTGTGGAAGGAAACTACGTGATAGTTCACGTCACAACGTGGTGACGTGTGTTCCAGCGTAGGAAGGGCTGCGATCTGATCTATGAAACATCTCGTTAAATGCAGAGGCAATTATGTAATATGATTTTAAAAATAAAAGTATGCTAATCTAAGTCTCGCAGTCGCTATATTTAACAGCTCTGCTAACCAGACCACGACGTGGCCCAGCATGATGGAGACTGGTACATGTTCAGGTGGACTCTGCAGGTGCTGGGACCCCCCGGAGCCACTAGGGGGCCCCTTGATACATCAGGCTCAATATTCAGTCGGGCTGCTTGACGTTAGGAAAGAGCGCGATGATGTCATAGTTGAAAATTAGGATGGCGGTTTGATAAATGAACCAAGATTACTGATGACATTTAATGTTACTGGTGACCTTTAATGATACTGATGACCTTAAATGTTACTGATGACCTTTAAGACTCCTGACAGTAAAAAGCCTGTGCAGACACAAAAAGTTAAAGGTACTTTTTCTGCTTCATGGTAATAACACCATGGTTTTATTAAAAATAAATTTAGAAACTGCACTCTGCAACAACAGAAACAACAGTCATGGTGCTACTTTAGATGCTAATGTCGTACAGATTAAATTCTAAATAGTTCAGACATCTGGAGGAGAAGCTTCCAGAATGACTCCCAGCAGAGGTGTTTGAGGCCAGTCCAACCAGCAGAAGGCCCCGGGGCAGAACCAGGACACGCTGGGAACATCCCAGTGTTCTCCTGGAGGAGGTGGCTGGACCTCTGCTGAGGCTGCTGCTCTGTGGCTCAAACACAGATGACCAGAACATGACACACAGACAGACACATGTTCATGTCGTGATAGCAATATGTTTTTGATACATGTTATTAGAGGAGAGGAGTAGAGGAGTTAAAGTTATTAATTTATGGCTCATTTTATTTCCTTGTGGCATTTTTATCTCCAAATCTGCTGCAAAGTATATGTCCTTCCTGACAGGTGGCAGGTTCTTTATTCAGGCCTGCTTTATTCTTAAATGACAGCAGCCTGTGTTTTAAGGGTTTAAGGCTGAAGTTGGAGCTGTGTGGTAAACCTGGCTGTGCTCTGTTCCAGCGGAGGATGTCCAGTGACATCAGCCCCAGTCTGGTGAACTGGATGACCAGCATGATGACCATGAGGCTGCAGGTCATCCTGGAGCACATACCCATATCACAGGAGCAGATCCAGAACTACATAGTCCACACTCAGGTACGCTGAACTCTGATTCTGGACGTGTCCGTCTGTTTTCACTGGTCCGGTCCACCAGTTTGGAGCTGAAACCCAGTCAGAGGGTGCAGTCCTGCTCATCATGGCTGTTTCATATCCTCTTACTGTGGACAGCCTCTGAAATACCAGATAAATAATAGATGTCACTCTTTCACAGAGAGATCAGTCTTCAGCTACCGCCACACAAGAGCCAGAACGAGCACAAAGTGCCACGGTAACCGTGTGTGTGTGCGTATGTGTGTTCGTGCGTTCAGATGAGCATGTTTTGACATTTTCGGGGGTCCTCTCCTCACGTTTCTGTTCTCCGCCTCCTAAGATCGGGGACACGCTCTCGCCGGCGGCGGCCACCACAGCAGAGGAAGCCATGTCGGTGTCCCATGACACGGCCGTGTCGTCACGGGAGACCAGGGTGTTGCCGGGAGACCTGGGGACCTCCGGCGGAGCCGCGCCAGTAGGTGGCGACATGGCGGCGGCCGGAGCGGAGGGGGGAAGCGAGGAGTCTGCTGGAGAGTCAGAATCCTGGGCGGCGTCTGTTCCCCCAGTAAGACCCCCCACTGCTTCCAGCCTTTTCCAGTCTACAGTCCAACATGAGCAGGAGATGGACGTCCCCCTTTCATCTTTCTGATCCCAACATCTGCTGCTTGTCTGTGTCCCGCAGGAGTGGGTGCCCATCATCAGGTGTGACATGATGACCCAGAGGAAGATGAAGGCGCAGCCTCCGCTGTCAGATGCGTATTTGCACGGCATGCCAGCCAAACGCAGGAAGGTCAGCGCGTCAGCCGCGAGTTCCTGTTCTTTCCACCCGCCTGTCACACGTTCTCTTGGTAAAACGCTGAGTTTGTGTGTGTTTTCAGACGGGACAGGGCAGCGGGAGCCTCGTGTCCCTCTCTGACGCAGTGAGTCAGGCAGCCAGGACGGCAGGAGTGAAGCCCATCACCTCCACTGAGCAGCTGCAGAGCGACCTGGAGACTGAGGAGGTGAAGGAGGCCTACGCAGAACAGGTAACAGCACATGTACACCTGTATGCTCATCAAGGACACGCTTTCATGGATTTTATTCCACATAAAAGGGGGGGGGGGTGACCATAGCTGGTACAGAAAAAGAAAACAGTCACTCTGGACAGACTGGATTTAACTGTTTAATTCAGGGGTGTCAGACTCATTTCCACTGAGGGCCACATCAGCATCATGGTTGCCTTCGAAGGGCCGGATTGACAGCATGAGTGTAACAAAATGCAATATAAATTTAAAAAAAAATTAAACTACACCTTGTTAAATAACGGTTTCTGTATTTATTATGTATCCAAGTGTCAAATATTTAACTCATTATTATATTTAACTCAGGGTTTGTGGTTGTAAAACTGCTCTCGCACAGGTGATGGTAAGAAGCGATTCTTTGTTTTTCTTGCAGGCTAAATTTAGCATACTTAGCTCTAGTGCTGGGCGATATAGAAAAAAATCTATTTTATATCACGATAACGATATATATCACGATATACCATAATAAAGTATGTTTTCAGTTATTCTCTGAAAAGTTTGACAAAAATTTCATTGCTTACTTTTCAACTTTATTTTGAAAGGACATTTAGCTGAACTGTCACAAACATACATTTTAGTGCAGCAAAAACAGGTAGGTACAGAGGTACAGTAGCTTTCACATTTTTTTAAACTGCACCACAGTTTCTGAGAGGAAAAACACATTTTTGCACTGAAGTTCAGCTATAAAAAATAAACACAAATTATTTTTCAACTTTCTGAAATCTGTAACCTTGTAGTGCAAAGTTTGCAAACCAATATAAAGTGTCTAAAGTAAACATCAGGGTTGAAGAGAACTCTGTTTAAGGCATTAACCAAGAATAAAAGTGCAAACATAAAAGGCTACTTTGTAGAAGTAGATATGATTCTATCAATTTATCGTTGCAGGTGCGGTATTTAATTACATATTTGCTGTAATAATTGATAAAATGAGGTTAGAAACGATAGAAGAGAAATGGCACGATACACACTTTTCTATCGTCTTCACGATATGTATCGTCATATTGTGCAGCACTACTTAGCTCCATGTTTGCTGTCAAAACGCCGACGTAGTAGACTCTTTCATCTTTCATGACTGACACCGCCTCATAACACAGAAGACAGGCCTACTGTTTTTTCACCTTGAGGTACAAACTTTTTCCCATCGTTCATGAAACTTCCTTCCTTGTGCATCAAAATTTCTTTTCTTGGACATGTTGGGGTTAATTTGTAAAGGTTTTTCTTAAACTCGTCAGTTCTGAAAATCGTCTTGATGTCTTCCTCATGGTTATGTACTGTTATTGCTGTGGATAATGATAAAATGCATTATGGGAGATGTAGTTTATGGTCAATATGCGCTTTAAAGCGGCGTAAGCTTATTTTAAGTCTTTAAATATTGGTTTAAAATTTAAGCCAATAATGCACAAGCTCTCGAGGGCCACATAAAATGATGTGGCGGGCCACATTTGGCCCGCGGGCCTTGTGTTTGACACAAGGTTTAACTGAAACCAGGTAACTTGGCCACACATACCCAAAGAATCTCCCTCCCTCTCATTCACAGCCGTGTCCGCCGGTACAGAATATACCGAGCCATCTGTGGTTGAGGGGCGGGGCTTATGTGATGACTCACACAGATTGTATTTTTACAGCTAGGCCTGTGACGGATCGCATACCTCAGTTTGAATCACATCACGGTTTAAAAATCCCAATCAGTTTCTAGACCGCCGCAGGGCGCTTCTGGTGCAACCGCTGTCATTGACTCGAATGGCCACAATTCACAGCAGCGAAGTCTGGACCACGTCAGGAAATCTGGCGATCACGATTCGAGTCATGTACAACACAAAATTAGTTTACAGGCAAATGACTGATTTTTTTTTAAATGTTATTATTATTTCTCTTCCACAAATTCAGCTTTTTCCTTTTTAACAATACTGTAGTGTTTTCTCTTTCTTCAATACAGTAGATTAGAACTAGCAGCAAATGGAAAAAAAACTCTTCTTCTTATTCTCTTTATACCTGCATAGCAAATGACTGGAAAGTGAAAAATGTTTTATCAACTCTCAAATCTGTCAAATCCTGTTTTTTTTTGTTTGTTTGTTTGTTTTTTACAATAGTCCTACTGCCCTCTTTTCAATAAATCAGTACAGTATCAAGATTTCTTTTCCTTTAGTGCAGCCATTCCCAAACTTCACAATACCAAGGCCCAATCTGAAATGTGAAAAATCTCTGCGGCCTGTGCAATAACATTTAAACACCACTTTGATCAACATACAAGACTAAAAGCTACATACCAACATTAATATAAGGGGTTAACAAATAAGGTGATACTTGTCATATTAAGTTAAGATGACAGTAGAATAACACTTAATTGGTTCACTTTATTATCTCTAAATGTCTCTCAACTCATGTAATAAATATTTTACACTGATAAAAAACTTTTTTTTTTTTAAATCAAGTATTTAAAACTCTGTTTATTTTGAATGACCTCTCACGGCCCACCTGCAGTACCACGACGGCCCACCAGGGGGCCACGGCCCACACTTTGGGAATCACTGCTTTAGTACATAACAAGTCAACTTTACTTTAAGCCAGGCATAAACTGAACAAAAAAATGGAGTTGTGCTGGGTGGGCTCCAGGTGGGCTTCAGGTGGGCTCCAGGTGGGCTCCAGGTGGGCTCCAGGTGGGCTCCAGGTGGGCTCCAGGTGGGCTCCAGGTGGGCTCCAGGTCCATTTTCAGATGACCTGGGCTCGGATGGCATCAGCTCCTACCAATATGGTGCCAGTTCTTTTAGACAGTCTAGACGTTTCCCTCGGTCACGGTCACAGCTGTGGTCACATGACTCCTCACTGAGCTCTGGAACATGTTTGTGTGTCCCGTTAACCCTCTGCCATCAAATGTCTTCCAGGTTAAAGCAGACATGAAGAAACGAGTGAGGGAGGACCCGGATTTCAACTCCCAGCAGTTCCCCAGCGCACACAGAGCTTTCTCATCGGACTCATAATCACATCCACGCGAGCATTAAAGCTCTTCTCTCCTTCATCTGCAACATTTTGGATCTTCTCTTGACTTCAGTGACCTGGTGCAGCTTCAGACCACCTGTGTAACACCACAGACATCCTGGGGGTTTCAGCCAACAGAGAACTGGTTTGGGTCTTGTTTGGGGGGTTATAGAACAACAGACTGGTTCCAAATGTGAACTGGGAATCATGATGTTAGAAGCAGGTCTGTCATAAAACAGAACCGGTGCAGGAACAAGAGCCATCCTGGTTTTCTGTTGATCAAACAGCCGCTTCAGTTGACGTTTCTGCGTGACGCTGATCAGAACGCAGGAGGCGGAGCTTCTGAAGACTCAAACATGTTTAAATCTGTGAATCTCCTCTGTAACTAGTTAAACAAATATGGGCCAGAACGTGTTACTGCTGATCACCGTGAACTCAGAGGAGCCTCTGTAGAGCGACATGAACATTTCAGCTGTACCCGACAGTCACGGCGCCCTCTGCTGGTGGAACCATACACTGAACAACACAAGAGATGAAGAAAATAGTGATTCTCCGATAAATGACCCAGATGTGGAGTTGACCAGAGGAGGGCGCACCACAATAGTTTTAACTCAACGCTGATGTGTCAAAGAAAACGGGATTTTACAGTAAGAGCTGTTCATGACTCAGTTTACACGTGAGGAGTTAAAGGGCCATTCCACATAGTCACATCAGCTCCAGCCCTTCCACCGGGAGGAGACTAGTGTCAGGGACAAATCAAAGCAGCTTTGAGTTATATTATTAAATATACATTTGTATCAAAACAGCAAATAAAATCAACAAGATTGAGATATTAATGTCTAAACTGGTATGAACATGTTCTGTTTCCTCCCAAAACTGCTTTGATTCACGTTGTTTGGGTCCCTGACAAACGTTTACACGTATCACCACCGTAGAGCTGGGGTTGATTTAACTCCAGAATGTTCCTTTAAATGAGCCTGCTTCAGTAATCATCAGACGTGCTCCTCATGGAGACTGAGACAGTTCCTGAGCTCCAGCTGACACCTTAGATGTCCACTGATGATGCAGCCCAGGAGGAGCTAGAAGAAGCCAAACCCAGTCATCTTAAATCTGCGTCCTGATCATTCTGTACAGCCGACTCGACCACCTGTTTCCTATTTATTGCTTCGTGTTTACTGCGGGTCCATCGTCTGCAGAGAACGTTCCTTTTATTGAGATTTAATTTCAACTAATTTCTTATTCTGTCTCTGTGTGTCTGTGTCTCTTTTGTCTCCGTAACCTGTTGCCTCCTGCTACCTGAGTCTTCGTTTAGCTGACTTCACTTTTCTTTTTGCAGCGTCTGAGCGCGCAGGACTTTCATGTGATGCTGATTGGCACATGAATGTACAGTAAGCTTAATAAAAATCTGACTTCAAACACAGCTGCTCTCTTTTTGGATTTTTTTTTTTTTTTCAAGCAGATCAGTATCATAACATACTTTACATTCTTAGATGTTTCAGCATCCAGGATGTTTTTCTATTTCCTCCTTTACAATCCTGCCTTAAAATATGAGTCGACTCCAAAAACGGTTAAAGTCACCTGATCAGTGGTTAAATACAGATTAACATCATAGAACCTTTTATTTTAATTTATTTAACAAAATGCTGCCAATAATCAGCCCTTAATGAGCTGATCAGTAGATGTGCAGACATCTTTGGCAGGTCTGGAGCATTCAGGTATGTGTTAATGCAATGCAAAGAGGGAAAGACATAAGCAAATGTCTTAAAAAAGCATCATTGCAGCACATCTGTCTTAATATGGTTAAAAGGGTTTTGTGTCCTGCAGTGAGAAAAGGGATTCACTAGTGGGAGAACGTTGAAGGCGGTGACCAAGACCAGGCAGGCAGACCAAGCAAGAGACAAAAAAAACATACAAGTACTGAAAACTAAGTGTCAGAGCCTGTTTAAATCCACAACAGCGAAGAATAACGACCCCGGTTTGTTAGGAAGGGTTACCTGGAGGAAACCTCTTCTGTGTGAAAGAAACGTGCATCTGAATAAACTACAAGACTTCTGGATGAGACCAAGGTGGAGCTGTAACGACGGCAGAAGCAGCTCACGCCTGCTGCTGAGCACGGCGGTGGGAGGGTGATGACCGGGGGGTTTACGAGGGACAACTGTGAGGACGTCTGTCTGAAACTGGGTCGTGCATCGGGACGACGATCTCAAACAGCAGCAAATCTACAGCAGAACGGCTGGAAGATAAAAGGATGAAGGTGTTGCAGCGGCCTGGACCGGTCCATCAGCGGAGACCCAAACCCCTCAGAACCAGAGCAACGACGTCAAGAAAAATGGACCAAAATCCCTTCAGAACCATGTGAGAGACAGAGACAGGAAACAAGACCAGATATGAATCATGCGTTTATGCAGCACAGCCTCACATGAGGAGCCACTAACGTCTACATTTCATTTTCTTACAGCCACATAAAAACATTTCTTTTTTTAAAAAATTTATTTTCTTTATTATTGTTATTCTCACACATGACATTACACCAGCTGGTATTGAATTCTTGATTTACAATTATTGTCAAGAAGATAGAAAAACATCAGCATATCAGAACATAGTCATTGCCATATAGTTGCGTAACGTTAAAAAAAAAAAAAAAAACCTGCATATATTTAGGTTATATTTTTAAGAAAAAACAAACAAAACTAACTTAAGACAAACAAGAAAAGGAACTGTGAAAAATCGAAACGGGATGTATGATTATACCAGCGACTACAATCAGTTGTAGGGAGACCAAACAACAAAATTATAAGAGTTTTGAAATACATACACATATAAATATGTACGTATAAAGCACATAAGATCTGGCAGTGCTTCAGACCAACAGGGAAATAATCAGGAGAGTCATTTAGTTTCTAGGATGAGACCGTGTCGTTTGTACATAGGAGGCCCATTTTGACCTAAGTGAGAAAGTAATCTTTTCCATTTTATATATTTCATCAACAATATCAGTCCATTCCTCTATTGTGGGGGGGTCAGGAAGCAGCCAGTGATGTGTGATGGTTTTCTTGCCAGCAGAAATCAGAGAAAATGCAAAATGAGCTTTCTGTTTAGGGGTTACAAAAAAATCTGGTTAAACATTTCCATGTTAATTCTCTCCATTTCCACTGAAAACTCACAACTGTACCACTCCTCCTCGGGCATTTCAAAGTTACCTTCCTTCTCCCAGTTATCTTTAATGTAGTCTGTAGAGTAGGTTTTTTTTTAAATCATGAATCCCTTATAAAAACATAAAAACATTTCATGCCTTTGAAACATCATTCCACAGCGTTGTGGTTTCCGGTCCGAGCGGTTTCCCTGAACCCGACTGCCCTGTGAACAGGTTGGACCGCCTGGCAGTTCCTGGTCCACATCCTGTTAGAGGAGAGGAATGTGAGGCGGTCATGTGACATCCTCCTCCTCCTCCCGGGTATCAGCGCCACATCTGACAGCCAAATCACAAAAAAAAAGTTCCCATGACACGTACTGCAGTTCAGGAAACATGTACAGACTTAAAACCAGTGAGTTTAATCTGAAGGATTCAAACATCCGAGGCTCTCCTGACACACACCTGCGTGGCAGCTGTGGGAGTGGAGGGTGTCGTCCAGCCAGTCTGCAGCTGACGCACTGTTTGCTCAGGTACTGTGTTTGCTCAGGTACTGTGTTTACAGGTGAGCAGCTGCTCCTCCGTCAGGTCAGATTTCATGATCAGATCTCCTCAAGGTTCTGGTCCAGATATGATCAGCAGCTGCTCTTCTTATCCAGCGGCCATCGAGGCCTGAGATCCTCAACCGTCCAGGTCTCACTGACTCTGAGGGACTCAAATACAGGCAACCGGACTTCCTTTAAGACCCATAAAAAACAGGAAGTCCAGTTTCCCAAGGCTGACATGATATACTGAAGTGTTACTGACATGACTGATGTGTTTTTGTGTCCAACATGCAACAGGAACGCAGCATGAAAACACCTCTCAGCCATGTCTCTACAGCTCCGTTCACAGCAGGCTGTGTAAAACCAGTTAAAACAAACCTGATTTGGTTATTTGTCGAATCCTCTGGACTCCTCTCTGATTTCCACAGATCAGTATCAGCGGACGCAGGAGAACCTTTCTGCTCTACAACCACAGACGGTATGAGAAGAACTGGACAAACCATCTGTGACATCATAGGTTTTCTGAAAAGTAAACGTGAAGCCTCTTTCTCCTGCACGGTGCCACGTTTGTAAAGGGGTGGAGCCAGCTGGAGCACGCCCACCTTAGTTCAGTAACCGTTAGCTGTTTTAGCTTAGCTTATGCTAACATCTTCATCACGAGAGCGCCCTGCACGGCGGGGTGCGTGCAGTACAGATGATCTTTGCCCACGCCAGCGAGCAGCAATGCTAACATGTAGCCCACCAAACTGACGGGGAGAAGCTCGGCTACAAGCCTCTGCTGAGAATCAACACGCACGAGAAACACAACTCAGACCGCAGGCAGTTATGTGGAGATGTAACAGAAACACAAAAACAGCTCATGTCCACTTTAGTCCCTGTGCTAATTTCAACGCCTCGCAGAAACGAGATGTGACGTGAAAGCAGAGACAAACATGTCTGTCTCATCACTGTGAGACAAAAACACAGCGAGCTGTTAGGAGTTAAACTGAACTCCTGATTTCTGTCTGGTCTCATCTGAACGGGTGCAGGTGTGGAGGTCTGGGTGAGTTTTCTAAATGCGTCAGAAACAGTTTAATTTGGAGGGAATGAATGAACAGCAGAAACTGCTGTGAATGAGTGTAGGCTCTTGCCGATTGTGCTAGCATAATTTTTGGCATAATCTGAGGAATTGAGCATAATTTTTGCCCTTTTTCCAAAAGTAGCACTGCTAGCATAATCCGTATATTTTCTTGTCTTAATAGCACAATTTTAGAATAATTCAAGAAAACGAAGATCTCAGCTACTAAAAACGATAGATTACCATTAACATTTGGTTTCGCTCCTATTTTGCGATTGCTTTTTAGTTGTGTTGAGATACCGCGGGAATTCGATGAAACGGAACCGGAAGGACTGCGTGGTTCAGAAACGAGCGAGATTATTCAATGTTAAATTTGTTATCCAGGGCTTTGTCAGAAACTGCATGGTTTAGTTTTCACTGTATTTGTTTTGAAACCCAGCGCGCGCTGCTAGCGCGCACACAGTTCGTTGTTTACTCGAAATTTGCATACTTTACCATGGTAACTGGAGGCCATTTGAGTGCAAAACCTTGCGCAAACTGTGTCACGCTCTGCTACACTGGATGGTTAGCTAGCTATCCGCGGATAGTTATCCACCACACTATCCAGGGTTTGTGCAACCTATTTTTGTTCGCTGGATAGCAGATTTATCCGCCGTATAGGCCTAACCACCGGATAAAGTTACCCGGGTTTTGAACAACCGGGCCCAGAACGTCAGGCCAGGGTTAATAAAATACATTTTCAAACTTGTCTTGTGAGTTGTGAAGTTTGTGCACAGAATCATTTTTTTTAAAAAGTAGCATAATTTTGAAAAGCGAGCATAATTTGGGCAAAAAACGAGCACTGCCACTAGCATAATATGCCACTTTTACTAGCACAATCGGCAAATGCCTAAATGAGTGGGGTCTCAGATCCATTTCAAAGTGACTGCGTCTCGCTGGATCAGCTGATTTAATGTGAAAAAATTACGCTTTAAATGTCGTAACTATGACGATTACAAGAACAGAGTTTCAAAACACCAACTTCCGTTGTGTTGCAACTTCGTCTCTTCGAAGCAACAGTCATGACTGCTGTCACTTCAGTTCGGGTAAAATGAGACGTTTCAGACCTAAACTTAAACCTCAAATACTCAGAAGTGAAGTCAGAAAAAAACAGTAGTGGTTTGTTCAGAAGAGGAAGAGTCATTTATGAGTCTATATTAAGAGGATTTTACCCACAAACAAACATAAACAAAATAAACCCAGTAACACCAAACAATCATCAGTGTGTCAGGCACATATCAGAAACTGTTACAAAAACAAAATCATTTACACCGTTTGAATCATGAAGCTTTGTGCAAACGTTAGTCTCATTTAAATATTAATCAGCAGGTTTATTCAGATGAGGGTTTACAGGAAGGCTCCAGGGTTGGACCGGGGGTCCTTCAGGTTTCTGTAGCGGTGCGTGAGCCAGACTCCCAGGATCTGAAACCAGCAACAGAGAGAAGCAGACGTCAGCCCCCCTCAACACAAACCTCCCCCCCGACCCCCGACCCAGAAGGCCGCGGCCCCCCGACCCAGAAGGCCGCGGGCCTCCCACCGACCTCGGTGAAGCTGAACAGGAGGCCGATGGCGCCCACGAACTGCAGCACCTCCCCGGTGTACTGCTGCAGGATGCTGGAGCAGGTGGAGCAGCTGGACGGCCTGGCGAAGCAGCGCTGCGAGGGGCGACAGGGCAGTTAGAGGACGCGGCGCCGGTCAGGACGCCACGGCGGCGGCGGCAGAGAGAGAGGAAACGGCGTTTGACTCACGGCGGGACAGGAAGCGTTGTAGGGAACGGAGGAGAAGCCGCAGCAGTTGAGGGTCTTCTCCACGTCCTGCTGGGTGGCCTCAGATTTGTTCCAGCCCACCTCCAGCAGCTGCTTCTGCAGGCGAACGTCACCATTTCAGACTGTTAGAAACCACTTTTGTTCAGCTGTTGTTGCTGCTACAGAGCGTTACTATTAGCATGATTGCTACTCCTCATTCTGCACCTGTGGACAGGAAAACACCTGACAAACACCTCTGCAGGGGTTTGTTCGTCCAGGCTCTGGGTATCCATGCTAGCAGGGCTTGATGCTAACGTTTTTGCTCACCAGCCACTGTGGCTAGTCTTTTTCTTCAGTCATTAGCCATTTAGTCTTTATGCTAGCCACAGTTTTGTTGTCAATTTTTTTCTTCTTCACAATATTCTTGCATTTACATTTTAAATACAAACAATTGGTGCAACTATTGGGATGTGTCATATCATAAGTTACCAGCCAAAGTTGCTTGTGAGACAGAAATTGTTACTGGCCACAGCCAAATTTTACTAGCATTTGGCCGGTTAGCCGGTGTCAGTGTCAAGCCCCCCCCCCCCCATTAATGCTACTGTCAACTGCTACACTGTGGTTTTCATGAACAGAACCTTGTTTAGGGGCCATAATAAGATAGAAATGCTCCGGATTAAATGTACATACAGTCATGGAAAAAATGATTAGACCACCATTTTTTCTTCAGTTTCTTGTTCATTTTAATACCTGGTACCACTAAACGTCATCATGTGACTAAAACAGACAGAAAAGAAAACACTGAATGCATAAAAGCAGTGTTTTTGGCAGTACAACGCCATAGCTATTGATGTAAAAACTTAAGTGATTTAGGTTATAATCAAGAAAACCATGGAAAATGGTAAGATATCAGCTCTTAAATAAAACTCTTATGAGCAATCTTTGTGGTTATCATTATGTTTGTCCAAACAAATGTACCTTTAGTTGTACCAGGCATTAAAATGAACAAGAAACTGAAGAAAACAAGGGTGGTTTAATAATTTTTTTCCATGACTGTATTAGGAAGAACTTAACGAAAACATCTGAAGTTCCAAAACCATCAAAATAATCCAGATCCTCTAAACCAGTGGTTCTCAACTGGTGGGTCGCGACCCAAAAGTGGGTCGCAGACCCATTTTCAGTGGGTCGCGGGCCTTTGCCTTTTATATTTGTGCATAAAAGCGCTGTTGAGTCTTAAAAATGACTGTTACTGAAATGTTCAGCTTTATGATTAATGCTTAAATAAGTGACCAGATAGTTTTAATAGGAAATTGTTATATATTCAGGAAGTGGATACTCAGCAAATGCTACATATTTGAGTTCTTTTTGAAACTACTGCTCAGTGGTTGCACTTTTTTATTTCATGTTTGTGCATGTTGAGTCTGTTAAAAAAAGGCTGAAGTTACTGAAGTGAAGTGTTTTGGATTTAATTAAAATGCAGCTAATTGAGCATCAAAGGGAATATTTCCCACTTGAAGCCATTTTGGTTTTTGCAGTTTTGGTTCACCAATAAACATTTTTTTGTGTTGACATTCTGTGATATTCTATTCTATCTCTGATTCAAACTGCACGATCTTTTCATTCAATAAATTTGAGAAGTTGGAAATTTTCCTTGATTTGGGTCACGGTTTGTCATTAAGGGTGATGGTGGGTCCTGAACCGGACCAGTTCAGAACCACTGATCTAAACAGGTAACAGTGTCTACGGACCAGGAAGTGGACCCACCTGCTGGCCTTCGTTGAGCGCCAGACACGCACAGGAGATGGAAAACTGCAGCACGAACACCAGGAAGAGGATCATCATGTACTGGAGGAGGCTGAGGAAACCGACGGCAAACGCCTCGGCGTGGCGCCGCTGCACAGGAACAAAGACCCGCCGCGCGCAAAGGATACGAAGAAGAGCAGCACCTGGTGGTGCTTCAGGGCGCCGCACAGCCCCACGAAGGCCACCAGCAGGAGGAAGACGCCCACGCCGATGACGCCCGCCACCACACTGATGCTGGACACCAGGCCGAACCACTTCCCCCAGGCCGCCACGCCGATCAGCAGCAGGCTCACCATCTGTGGAGAGACGGCGAGACATGGGACGAAACAAAAACTGATGAGACCAGAGAGGACTTATGGTGCTCCTGTCCTCTGACGGACTTATTTCAGCCATATGAGACCAGAGGTGTCCCACTCCAGTCCTCCATGTCTCAGATGTTTCACCTGAATGGATCCCCATCAGCTGGTCCTCCTGGTCTGTTAACGACCCGTTCATGTGGATCAGGAGCCCTGAAGCAGGAAACACCTGAGACATGCAGGACAGCGGTCCTCCAGGACCGGAGTTGGACCCCCCTGATGTAGACGTATAGAGACCCCAGAGACACAGACGTGGACAAAGTGGCTGAAAGGTCTCTGTAGAAGAAGAAGCTGATTCAACGGGAGAGGAAGGACGTCGACGTGCTCAACTTCACCAGAACTTCCAGGCTACGTTCATGTCAACAAGGAAGAGATCAGAACTGATCCGGTCCGCTCTGCCTGGAACAACTCAATAGATAGTGTCACATTCTGGCTCCGTAGTTGATCCGACACCAGAACAACTCAACGATGCTGCTGCTGAGTGTCCACCTGTCGGTACCGACCGATCCAATTCTTCTTTTTGCTCTAAAAGCCAGAACAGGAAGTTCTCACACATTTAGGGAGCCATGACGTGAAAAAAAATGATAGTTTATCAAGTTAAAGGGGGAAGATGGACGTACCGAAGCAGCAAACTGGACCTTGATTTGATCCAGAAACCAGAACAACCACAGACACCTGAGCAGCTGGAAATGTTGGATTTCGCTGCGTAACTGCGGTCCAGTTTCCCGCCCAGACCAACATCCCTGAAACCGTTCCGTCAACACGGCACGAGGCCGAACACGTTCCACATCAGCTCCAAGACGCTCACAGTCAGCTGGACGGCACACAGCTGGACGGCACACAGCTGGGCCTCAAACGTCCAAATATGAATGACTTTTTATTCTAAATATTTCTTTAATAGATATGCTTTGATGTTCATTTTAGACAAAAACAACAACACTGGTATCAAATCAACACTCAAAGCTCAGCTATTGAAAATGGAGAGAAGAAATCAAAAGCATCTCCAGTTTTAGGGGCCCAGAAGAACCAGAGACACTGACCCGCCCCCCCCCCCCCCCCCCCAGACCTCTGGGTCTGGCTTTTCTTTCATCACAAGCTCCTTTCACTGCTCTCACAGCCACCTGTCATCAGCTGAGCTGATGAAACAGCAGAAACAAACAGCTGAATCCCTGAGCTCTCACGGTGACGGTGACGTCATTTATTGGAGCCAAAGTCCTCATGAGAGGAGTGAAGTCAGATGGAAGATGTGGCCGAGTTTGAAGAAAGAAAAAAACACCACGGGAACTTCTGACAGACAAAGCTGCTCTCTGAGGATGAGAGTAAACCCAGGAGATCCAGCTGATGGACCCCGAACACCAGCTGGCAGAGGAGCGTTTGAGCTCCACGGTTCCCCAGACGTTTAAATGCGCTTGTTTTCCTCCGATTTTAATCCGATTCAAGGTGTTTCCTCCTCATCACATCACTGAACACATTAAAGATCCGATGAGGGGAACAGGTGTCATTAAATCTAAAATATCAGAGCAGCTAGTTCCCTGTTTCGGACCAGAAACAAAACGGAAACGCAGTCATTTGCTGCGTAATGACGCACAGCTGCCACCTGTCCGTGCGCCCGTTTATCTCTGTCGAACATTAACCGACAACAGATCAGCCGTTCAGATGGAGGTTTAACCTCCTCCCAGAGGAAGAGTTAAAAAAAAAAAGAACCCTGCGTGACAGATATAAATGAATTTTTACTCACAACATAGACGACATTGAGCGCAGAAAGCGCGTTCTTGGTGCAAACGAATCCTCCGCAAACCATCTCAGCTCTGCGGTCGGTCTCCTCTCAGGTCTGGAAACGTCTCCGCTCCTTCTTACCTGCACGTCTACAGGTGGACGCCCGCGGCGGCGTTTCCTGGACTCGTCCTGTGCGCTGATTGGTCCGCCCTCTCCTTTGCTGGTGACGTCACCCCCTCAACGCAGCCGGCTACTCGCGGAACTTCAGATTAACTTCTTTAGAAATATATATTTCAGTTTCTTCGTTGAATTTGTTTATCAAAGAGGGACAGCACAGGTCGATGAGCATCAAAGCAATGAAAGAAGATGTGATTATGGCGGGTTATTGCAGAACTAATCATTTATTAAAATGTTATTCTCAAAGCAGGTGAAGATAAACGTCACAAGGGTTTCCAAATGAAAGAATACACTAAATAAATGATGCAGTCAAAGTTGGAAAAGACAATAAACTGTACATAAATACAAAAAATAACCTGATTTTTGTTTGTTATATAAAGGTGATGGAGCTGCTTCAGTATTTACTTCCTCTCACTGACATGACACAATAAAATTATGTGGCACGTCCATTTGGCGCCTCACAGCTCCCTCTGGTGGTGACTCTGCGCTACTACAACTGCCAGTCCTCTGATGATGGAGCCCAAAGGTCCATGCACAGAGGCGTTTCTAGTTTTATCTGGGACCTTTGCAAGGTTCTGTTTGGACGACCACAACCCCTTTATCTCTACTGGGGGAAAACAATGCACGCTTGTTTGTTTGTTTGTTTGTTTGTTTGTTTTCTTCTTCTGGTGGTGGTCAGGCAGTACTTCAGCAGCATCTTCACGATCAGCTTTTCTTCTGTGGTTGACACATTTACCACCAAAACAGGTTCATCTCTGGGACTCAGAACCGTCCCATGGTGGTTCCACTTGCCAATATATTTTTTCTTCACTTAACAACTGTCTGCATATATTAACTGTTAGTGCCAAAATCTTTGTTTTTATTTATACGCATATATAATAAACCTCCTGCACAGAAATTCAGTCTTTACTGCCAAATTTAGTTAAAAATGTTTCCTTTTAAATCGTGTAAGAACGATGACTTCTGACGTTAGTGAGGGGAACCTGGAGTTGTGAATAAAATAAAAGAATTAACAAAAAGCTTACAGCTGATTTCTGTGATATTTGATGAGAGGATTTCCTCCCAGTCGACTGTGTTTATGAGCAGGAAGGTTCCCCCATATGATCCAGGTCCTGATCAAGGTTTCTTCCTCTTTTTTCTTGCCTCTGTTTGGCTTAAAGGCTTTTTTCTCCTCCTGTAGGAGTTTTTAACTTGCCATTATCCTTGATTATGATTTAATATTATAATTTTAGTTAATGATATTTGCTCGGGGGTCATGATCTGGGTCTCTGTAAAGCACCTAGAGACAATTGACCTTGTAACAGATGTTATACAAATAACATTGAATTGAATTATTGAAAATGTCTTCATTCTCTATTTATTTTTGGTCAAACATCTTGGAGAAAATTAAAGTTAATGTTGTTGCTGCTGCCATGTACTGGTCAGTAAAATATAGATCTCCTTTAAATTCATTCAGAATTGTTTTCAGCTGAAAACAGTTTTAATGAAGAAGCAAAAATGGAATTGGGATTGTAAATGTACATTTCCAAAAACAACAAAAAAAATGTTACTTTTCTGTGGTGGTGTTTTTGTTTTCATTGTTTTCCTGGTTACAGATGTTAATATTCTACAATCTTGGATACTTTCTTGTTAAATTGAATTAATTAAAATAAAGTGGGCCTAGTAGCTCCAGTAACGATACTGTTACAGTCAAGACATTGAGACAGAAACACTCCTGACATGAATGAAGTTTATCTGCAGTAAACTGTCACCTCATCACCTGACTTACCTGCCATCACCTTTATAGATCAGCTGTTTCTGATCAATAATATTGAAGAGAAACAGACAGGACAAATTCCTGAGATCAATCAAATACCATCCTTCCTAAAGTCCGTCACCTTTATCATTTTAACCAGGACTGGACTGGAGAAGATGATGATCTTCACTAATCTTAACTAACTAAATGAGGAAACATACACACAGACGTTTGTGAACAACTTCATTAAATCTATTTCCAATCAGAGCGACGTCTGGAGAAATCAGAGCATCAGGATTCAGAAATCCTCTTATCTTGAACCATGAACCCCCCTAAACACCAGGGGTGCATCTAGGATTTTTAAACTGGGGGGGACTGAGCTGATATTAGACTTGTGAGATTTCTAACTGAATTAACATCGGTAATCAAAGGCCTATCCCCCTGAGACTGAATTTAGTATACAGTCATGGAAAAAATCATTAGACCACCCTTGTTTTCTTCAGTTTCTTGTTCATTTTAATGCCTGGTACAACTAAAGGTACATTTGTTTGGACAAACATAACGATAACCACAAAGATTGCTCATAAGAGTTGTATTTAAGAGCTGATATCTTACCATTTTCCATTGTTTTCTTGATTATAACCTAAATCACTTAAGTTTTTACATCAATAGCTATGGCGTTGTACTACCAAAAACACTGCTTTTATGCATTCAGTGTTTTCTTTTCTGTCTGTTTTAGTCACATGATGACGTTTAGTGGTACCAGGTATTAAAATGAACAAGAAAGTGAAGAAAAAATGGTGGTCTAATCATTTTTTCCATGACTGTATCTTTAATGTTTATCTCTTTAACCCTGTATTCCAGTAATCAAATTTCATTTTTCTCTTTCATGACGCCAGCACACAGTGCAGCTGTGCATCAATCAGCAACAGCTGTTAGCGCTGATCAATCAGTTCCTGCTGCACTGAGGACCATTTAAAAGCAGAGCCAGTACACACCAGCAGTACCAGTGTCTTCTGATCTCTGTGTTATTTTAGGTACCTAACTTCTGGTGTAGTGATTGTGTCAGAATGAGGTGAGTATAAATATGAACTACTGAATTAGTCGTAGTCTGAACTTTATCAACAGGAACATCTGTGTCTACAGGGTGTTGTGGATTTCTTTCCTTCTGCTTGGAACCATCACCTGCTCTCCTCCACCACAAGGAGGTAAGGAAACCCAGATAAAACCACAAACCCAATGACCATGTAAATGACTCTAAATGCTGGTTCTTTATCTCATTTGCCCTCAGGCAGTACTGATGATATTCCCTCATGGCCATACTGGAGTCCACTGTCAAAACCAGACTCTAAACCTCCTGGCCAGGCCAGTGGGTCTGCTGGTGGAACTGGTGGTTCCAGCAGCTATCCAGTCTCCCACTATCCCAGCACTGCTGGTGGAACTGGTGGTTCCAGCAGCTATCCAGGCTCCCACTATCCCAGCTCTGCTGGTGGAACTGGTAGTTCCAGCAGCTATCCAGGCTCCCACTATCCCAGCACTGCTGGTGGTTCCAGCAGCTATCCAGTCTCCCACTATCCCAGCACTGCTGGTGGAACTGGTGGTTCCAGCAGCTATCCAGTCTCCCACTATCCCAGCACTGCTGGTGGAACTGGTGGTTCCAGCAGCTATCCAGGCTCCCACTATCCCAGCACTGCTGGGGGTTCTGGTTCCTCTGGTCATGGACCGCAGCTGTACGGTGGTCAGGATGGTCAGCCCTCAGCTCCAGGAGGCCAACAGGTAACTCAGGAGAGCTGGACCTCACCTGATGGGGAGGAGCCTGTCTTCACTCATGTAGATGACGAGGATCAAGTGTACGCTTTCAAGTCTCGGTCCCGCTACGGCAAGAAACGACTCCTGTGGCGTTGGTTCCGCTACACCCCAACAGAACCACTTTATCCCGAGGAGCCAGTATTTCAACACACTGGCAAGACGTCTCAACACAGCAAGGGAGTCTACTGAAGATGCTTCTGGTGAGGATCCCTCCACTCAACATGTCTCTGTAGCTTCTGTTGTCTGACCCTCATCTGTCTTCCAGGTCTCCATCTTCTAGAAGAGACGACCAGCTGATTATTCAATAAATGGTTTTAATTGATCATGTACAACTGCAGACTTGTAACTTCATTTAGCTTTAGATGAACTGGGGAGTGATGGCTGACCTGCCTCTAGCTGCTCCATCTGAACTGATGAAGGAAGCTCAGAGCAGCACTTCAGCTGTATCATGTTCTAGCTCCAAAGATCACATGGGGCCCATGTGAAACGCTGAAGTATAGAATGAGCTTGACTTGCAGTCAAATGTAGCAGATTATCCACTTCTGCAGAGAAGTGTCTCTGTTCCAGCTGCAACAAAGGATTTCTGAAATTCAACTTGTACTACATGAACTCTCCTCTTACAAAATCTGGAACTTCAACAGCTTAGAAGACCAGAGTCAGATCAAGGGACATGAAATCAACTCCTGACTTGAAGTCAGCCTCTATTTTTGCACAGGAAAAGACATCTCATGAATAAATGCAACTTGATAGGTTTCTAAGCTCTTCTTGGGCTTGTGAGTTGTGCTACTAGCGCAGTAAGATGAAATCACATGACTGTCATAGGTGTTTAAAACTGATTTAGTCTTTGAAAGCACAACTGGTCCAAAATGTCTTGGTTTCATACTGTTTGCTTGGACCCAGACAAGTTCAACTTCGGAGACTTTTTTTTTTTGTATTGTTTCCTATTATGTCCTGGGCCACTGCAGCAGAAGCCAGTCCCAGCTGTCACATGGTTGGGTGCTAGCATTGGCATGCTACTTGCTAGCAACAACTGCTACATCAGTCTGAAGAACATCTTTGTTCATGCAGTTTAATGTAAATTGATGTGCTGCTGCAACACTAACTCCCCTGTGGGATCTATCTTATAGTAGAGATGGAGGAAAGGATCTGCCTGTCAATCACCAGTGTCTGGATCAGTGGTGGTGCTGTTATCTACCTTTTATAGGAAGTCCCAGGTTCAAATCCTGATTGCATTAGTCGGTGACCCTGAACAAGGAGCAGCCAGATGGAAGTTTATCTTGATGTTGATGGATCACATTAACAGATGGGATGTTTGATCTGAAGTGAAATGGGTCTGTGTAAACTGGGACTTTTCATTTCATAGCTATGTCAAGATAGTGCCAGTATAGCATTTGTACATGACTGAATGTGCTTTATTTTGAAATCCCACATCAGACTGGGCTGATACTTGGTGAGACTTTCCTAGATGGGATCCTCTAAGACTGAAGACAAGAGTCTCTGCAGTTTTTCTACTGGAGGACATGTCATGGCTCAGTTGAGACCCCCCCCCCCCCCCCCCCCCCCCCCCCCCCAATATTCAGTAATGTGGCATGTTTGTCATAAAACAATCATGTTGCTGTAGCGTTATTACCGGTTTGCCCGGCAGCTGTAAAACACAATGGATCGCTAACATGCTAACGTTGGATGAGAGAATATGTTCATGACATGTCCTGACCGGTGTAGGCTATTAGTGTTAGCAGTTGCTACCAATAGCATATGTATCCACAAAGAAAATAACATGGATTTACTGTAGTTTAGTTTACATCACGTAGCCTATGTAGCAACTGAACTGGGTAGAAGAAGTAAATCAAGTTTGATTCAACGGGGTCATCCCTATGTTCCCTCATTTCTAAGAATTTTTTTTTCACTGAAAATTTTGAAAATTAGTCCCTATGTTCCCTCAGCCCTATGTTCCCTCAGCCCTTTGTTCCCTCACTTCCAAGATTTTTCTCAAAATGCCACTGATTCAGCAAGGGAAAACTAGCTTCTGGAGGGCATTTGGCACGAGGTCATGGTGCAGGACCCTAGGTTGAAATTACTCTGAACCATCCCTTTAAACATGTACTGGGTGCAACCCAAAGCGCATAACTAAAAAAAAGTAAACCAAAAAAAAAAACATACAGAATCGAAGACACAGACAGACATCCATTATCTATACCCATTTCATCCTCTGCAGGGTCACGGGGATCTGCTGGAGCCTGTCCCAGCCGTCTACAGGCGAAAGGCAGGGGTCCACCCTGGACAGGTCGCCAGTCCATCGCAGGGCCACACATAGACAAACAACCACTCACACTCACATTCACTCCTACGGGCAATTTAGAATTACTAATTAACCTAACATGCATGTCTTTGTACTGTGGGAGGAAACCCACGCAAGCACGGGGAGAACATGCAAACTCCACACAGAAAGGCCCCTGCCAAGGTTCAAACCAGGAACCTTCTAGCTGTGAGGCAACACAGTAAGCAACCCACTAAGCCACCATGCTGCCCGAATTGACTAATTGACCAAATTGGCAGAAATGGGGATAAAATCTGATGCAAATTGCTGATAGAGGAAATGTGGGAACATAGGGCCTAATTTTGGAAAGAAAAATAAAACCTTAGAAATGAGAGAACATAAGGCTGAAGGAACATAGGGCTGAGAGAACTAAGGACTGAGGGAACATAGGGCCGAGGGAACATAGGGCCGAGGGAACATAGGGCTGAGGGAACATAGGGCTGAGGGAACATAGGGCTGTGGGAACATAGGGCTGAGGGAACATAGGGCTGTGGGAACATAGGGCTGAGGGAACATAGGCACGCTTCCGATTCAACACTAGACAACTTTTAACATGAGCAACTATGGGCTGGATTGTCTCGGTTCTATTCGGGTATTTCTGTCAAACATGTCTGATTTGAAGCAGGTTTAGCTGAAATACAGGAAGGTGGATAAAAACAAGAATGCCTTTTCAGAATAATGAATAATGCAAAAAAATGTGAACTGTGCAAATAACTTTTATTGAACAAAATTACAAGAGTTTTTCAAGAATAATCTTTCTCCAAGATTGTCATCGGATGACTCGTCGCTCTCGGGGATAGTTGAATAAGTGGGGACGAACTTCTTCCTCTCGCTCCTCACCTTCTTCTCCTCCTTTCTTCTCTCTATTATCCTTCTTTAAACTATAAAAAATACATATAGTGAAGAATGACCATAACCACTGTATCTCCAAAAGCCTCTCTGAAAACTAAGTGTTACGGACTATGTGATTACGATGCCAGATAGGAAAAAGAAGTCGCGGGTGTGTCACATAAATATGTAGAAGCCATATTTTGTTCGTCAGGCTTCCGCTGTGGCAGAGACCTGGAACCATCACCAACTCCTGGAGGTGTTGACAGACTATCTATTTTACCTGGAATAGCCAGCACGAAGTGATGTGTGCAGTTTGATTCGTGAACACATACAGCTGTTTGGTGATAGGCCCACCCAGACAACTGTGTTGCAACATGATGTTGATGTCGGTGATCACCGACCGATTAAACAACATGCCTATCGTGTCAACCCCATTAAGCGTGCGACTATGAGTAAGGAGGTAGTATATCTCCTCCAAAACGGTTTTGCTGTGCCAAGTTCTAGCCCATGGAGCCCTCCCTCTCTTTTAGTGCCGAAATCTGATCAAACCCTTCGGTTTCGTACCGATTACCGCAAAGCGAATGCCATCACCACGTCGGATTAATTTCCTCTGCCCAGGATGGACGATTGCGTTGCTCGGGTTGGTTCTGCCACGTATGTGACCAAGCTTGACCTCCTAAAGGGATATTGGCAGGTGCCTCTCACGTCTCGTGCCTCAGAAATATCTGCTTTTGTTACACCAGATCCCTTTCTTCAGTACACCGTTATGCCCTTTGGATTTAAAAACGCTCCTGCCACCTTCCAACGGCTCGTGAATACAGTGCTCTCTGGTGTTAAGAGTTGTGAGGCGTACTTGGATGATATTGTGGTGTATTCGTCCACTTGGGCAGAACATATGTGCACATTGTGTGAAGTTTTTGGTCGCTTGAAGAAGGCTTCGCTTACGTTAAATCTAGCAAAGTGTGAATTTGGAAAAGCTGTTGTTACATATCTGGGAAAGCAGGTGGGCCAAGGAGAGGTGCGCCCTTTGGCAGCCAAGGTGCAGGCCATCCTTGATTTCCCTGTGCCAGTGACACGGCGGCAGCTCCACCGGTTTTTGGGGATGTGTGGGTATTACCGTGGCTTTTGTAAAAACTTTGCTAGTGTGGTAGCACCATTGACTGCTCTGACAAGTCCTTCTCTGAGTTTTGGGTGGACTGATGTGTGCCAGGATTCATTCGATGCTGCAAGGGCATTGCTTTGCAGCGCCCCTGTTTTGGCTGCTCCGGACTTTACTCGGCCTTTCAAGGTCGAAGTTGATGCCAGTGCACACGGCGCACTGGCATGTGGGTTTTTTTCCTGTTTTTGGCCAGGGAGGTTAGTATATGTCATTTTGTTTGTTTCCTTTCTGCAGGTAAGACGGGTGGAAAGTCTCTTTGTTTATTATTTTGGCCTTGCCTCCCCTGAAGGTTGATGCTACGACTGCTCATGCTGTGTTAAAATAACATACTTTTCTGTCTCAAACCGTTAATGCATGGTTATTCTTGGAGGCAGGGAGAGAGGGGTGGGGGCTTTATGCTCTGCTCTGGTTCCCCCCTAGGCTGGGGCGTAACAGAGGAGTATGGACGCATCATCAGATCACAGGAGGAGGATCAACTAGGGACAATTGTAATTACTCCAATAAAATCCAATGAAATAATGGCTACGCATCATACAGATGTCCTTTTTCTTGTTTTATTCTTCACCTTTGTTGAATGACACCTAGAAAACTAAAAAAAAATAAACATATGAAGTACATTATGTTGAAATACATCAGTTTACATTTCCTTAATTAAATGGCCCAAACAATTTAGTGTACACCAACATCCTTTTTTAGACAGGTCCCAAAATATCATCGCTGCACCAGAAAGTGTGTCACACGTCTACGTTAAAGAACTCCAACAAACCATACAAAAATACAACACGGCAGAAAATACAAGGGGACAAGGACCAATTACAGTGTGAACCAATACTGTTCATCTGAGTCTGTACAGTTTTCTTCTGCAGCCACAGTGGCTCTCTCTCTGTTGTATTGCTTCTGACCCACAATGCAACAGGTTGGCCTATCCATGAACTCTGGTCCTTTGACCTATGACCTCATCATCAATGTAAACTTTGAAATAAAGAGCCTAAGATTTTTAACCAAAAATATTTTTTTTACAGTAGGACATTTTAAGGCAAGGCATGTTTAAACTTTAACAATTTAAAGTGCTTTACATAAAATATTGAAAGCATCGCAGAAAAAAAGAAAGCATAAAAAAGTAAAAGAATAAAAGCATAAGAACAGATCCAGATGATCTGAGGGGTGTGGAGGAAATTTTTATTTGCTTTATTCGTCTTGTAATTTTGTTCATTTTATTTGTCTTTAATAATGTGTTTAAAAGTAATTTGTCTTTCTTAACAAGACCAATAGACATTGCTGTCAATGTAAATCAAAATAAATTAAACTACACTTTAATATATTGTAAATGGTTTCTGTATTTATTATGTATTCAAGTTTCAAATATTTAACTCATTATTATATTAAACTCAGGATTTGTGGTTGTAAACCTGCTCTCGCACAGGTGATGTTTAAAAGGTCCGTTGCCATGGTAACGGACTAATTATCCATTACCTTGGTTTCAGAAGCGGAAGTGATTCTTTGTTTTTCTCGTGGGCTAAATTTAGCATACTTAGCTCCGTGTTTGCTGTCAAAATTCCGACTCACACCGCTTCATAACACAAAAGACACACTGTTTTTCAGCTTGAGATACAAACTTGTATTCGTTTTCCCGTCGTTCATGAAACTGTCTTCCTTGTGCATCATTTTTTTCTTTTCTTGGACATGTTGGGGTTAGTTTGTAGAGGTTTTTCTTCAGTCCATCAGTTCTGAAAATCATCTTGTCTCGTTAATGGTAAGATACCGTTATCGTTGTGGGTAACGACGAAATGCATTGTGGGAGATGTAGTGTAAGTGACAGTAAATTGTTTGGACCGCCATCTGGTGATCAGTCTGTGCTGGTGTAGCTTCAGCTGGGAAATGCAAAGGTAGAAAAGGGAGGGGGCCATTATGCTGTGTAAGCTCCACCTGTAATTCCCCACACCTGTGCATCTCACCTGTTGGCTCCTTTGTTTGGCATGAGGTCTGTGCTGCTCCATGTCTCCCTTTGTTTGGAGATGCTTCATGGTTCATACTGAGTAAGTTTCTTAACAATGTTTCTTGATTATACATGGTCCTTTTTCCTTTTTTTTTTCTCATGTCAATTTGGTTGCTGCTGTTTACATTAAGTTTGGTTCATTGGTGTTGGGTTTGTTAGGAGGCAGATGGTTTCCAGATGACATTTACATTGAGATTCTTCTAACAATGAGCTCCCCTTGGTAGTGGAACGAGGTATGTGGACCTCAATTTCTGTAATGTTATCTGTATAAGTCTAAATCCTTGGGATGTTCTGGGTTTGTCTTTTAAATGATGTTGCTTACACTATTTACATATTGAATATGAATGAATTGTTGAATTTTATTGCTAATTGTAATGCATAATAAATGTTTTTATTTTTCTATTTACTGTATTTATGGTCATGGCATTTGAAGCCTGAATGTGAAATATGTGCTTTGAATGCTTACACTAATCCTTTTTTCTTTTCTGTATTTCCTTGTTATAGTTTTCACGGTGCTGAGACAAGAAATAAAACTAAAGCACCCGTATGAATCTCTCCGCTTCATTCATTGTTACCAAGGGTCCGCTACAGTGAAAACTCGCCCATCACATTTGAGCCATCTTCCTTTGTCATCGGATGTCAGCAGCCAACGCAGCCTACATCTTTGCACACAGGCAAGACCAGTAAAGGGACAATATTCAACCTCCAAAGGTACAGCCGAAAATGCAGTGAGAGACACTGGGCTGAAATAATAAACAGAAATGGAGTAATACACCACATGTTGCCTTGGAGTTAAATATTAAGAAATAAGTTTGAAGTTATTAAAGGTTTTAAGGGTTTAAGAGTTTTAAATGTCTGGTAAAGGCTACAGCATGGTTTTCTATCCTTGAGAGATATATTTACAATATCTCTTTAAATGAAAAGATTGAAGGGGTAAAGTAGTATAACCTTTATGTTCATAGCATTTATGTGTGTTCATTTTAGCGACTGTTTTTATGACATTACGACATTTTAATGTAAAACTTTGTGAGTGTGTTAAGGAATCATTTTGTGAACTAAAAGAACCATAGCCCAGAAAATTGAACAGATCTTTAAAGTAAACAAGCAACCAAATGTCATTCAAATCACAAGGGGTGGATAATATTAAGGGCCAACCCTCAAGGGCCAGCTCCCGTGAAAGATATTTAACAGACAAGGGCCGGGAGCTACGGGAAGAGAAGGCTAAACAACATGAGAAAGCCTTCAGTAATGCATATGATTCCTGGAAGCAAACAGCTAGGGACTCCAGAACAAAATTGAAGGCATTCTGTGCACTGGATGACCTTGACAGTATTCAACAGAATGTAAAATCCAAATATGACACAGTGTGTGAACTCTATGAGCCCATAAGACGTAATTGCACTTCCACCCCGGAAATTACTAAGAAAATGGATGCCTGTGCCTCCCTCACAGTTGAGATTTGTGACCTTGTGGGTAAAGAAAGGAAAATATCGAAGAGGTGTTTTAATGATGAACTGGAGAAAGAGAGGGTGAGGGCAACACTGGATAAAAAGAATCATGGCTCTATTTTTGGACATACCAACACAGAGACAGTCACTTCAGAGACGTCTTCAACCCATTCTTCCTTTCGCTCCACGGTTTCTAGCAAACGAGTCGATGCTGAGGCAGAACTTGCAGTAAAATTGGAGCAAGCAAAGGCAACACGGAAAATCCAGGCTCAACAAGCAAGAATGTGCAAACTGGAAAATGAATGGAAATTGAGTGAAGCAAAAATGTTGGCCGAACTAAAACAGAAGGAAGCTGAAATGCACCTAAGGCGGGAAGAGGAGAAGTTGAGGTTAAAACAACTAGAAGCAGAAAATGAGGAGGTAGAAGTAGCAGCAGCCCGCGTGAGAGTTTATAAAATCTTTGAAAGCAGTGTGAAGAATCATGAAGAAGAGAATGAGCCTGCTGAGACTCTCTCTGTTCCCCTAAGGATGGAATCCAGAGATTCACTAAACCCAAAGGCGGTGCCATTCCAGCCTCAGCCCCCCCCCTGAAATAACAAGCCAAGATGCAGTCAGCCTAGCTCAAGCTATTGCGAGCTCCTTAAGTATAAGCCGGCTGTGTCCCCCCCTGAACCAACAACATTTTCTGGTGACCCCTTAAAATTTATTGATTGGAAGATCTCCTTCATGGCCCTCATTGACAAGAAGCCCCTCCCAGCTTGTGAAAAGATGCTCTACCTTAAACACTATCTTGCAGGAGAAGCACACAAAGCTGTGGAGGGATTCTTTTACAGGAACTCTGAAGACGCCTATCAGAGTGCTTGGGCATTGTTGCAGGAAAGATATGGAAATCCATTTATCGTCCAAAGGGCTTTTCGAGACAAACTTATGAAATGGCCCAAGATCAGTGGAAGTGACCCTTTTGCCCTCAGAGAATTTGCAGACTTCTTGAAAGGCTGTGCTGAGGCTATGCCCCATGTTAAAGGGTTAGCCATCTTAAATGACTGTGAGGAAAATCACAAATTACTTAAGAAATTACCTGATTGGATTGTGCGCCAATGGAGTAGAATTGTCATAGATGAGCTAGATGCATCTGGCGACTACCCAAGCTTTTTACGTTTTACAGATTTTATACAAAGGGAAGCCAGGATCGCATGCAATCCTATTGCCTCCCCATTTCTGTTAAATCCCAAAGCTGTGGACGATAGATTACCCAAAAGAGCTAATACTCTGAATACAAGTACCCAGTTCAACAACTCCTCTGCTGGGATGCATGGAGCAGCCTCTTTCAAGCCAAAGATACCTTGCCCAGTTTGTAAGGATGTGAAATGCATGGCATAGCTAAGTGCCTACCTTTGCAGAGAAATTCTATTGAAGACAAAAAAGACATTCATTCGAGAAAACCAACTTTGCTTTGGCTGTTTGTGTAAAGGACATGTCTCAAAGGATTGCAAAAGGCGTCATACGTGCAACACATGTGGCCGGCGTCACCCAACCTGCCTGCATGAAGAGAGGGAAAATGTGTCTGTGGCAGCATCGGAGCAAAAATCCTACTCATACAGAAGATGGTTGTAAGTCAGGAAGTTTACAATGTATTGTCCCATGCTGTGACTCAAAGTTCTTCCTCTACCTCTAACATTGTACCAGTATTTTTGTCATCAGTGGAAGAGCCACATAAAGAGATACTTACCATGCTTTACTCGATACACAGAGTGACTCAACCTTTATTTTGGAAGATTTGCTCAAAGAGCTTAATGTGAAAGCGCCATCTGTGCAATTAAAGTTGAGCACAATGACGGCTGTCAACACTATTGTAGCAAGCAAGATTGCACATGGCCTGCAAATCAGGGGAATTCACTCTGAAACCCATGTCCAGCTATGGAAGGCCTATTCTAGGGACTTTATCCCAGTGGACAGATCTCATGTCCCAACTAACGAGACAGCGCTGCAGTGGCCGCACTTAAGACACCTGGCTGACAAACTATCACCGCTGCTAGACTGCGAAGTGGGACTGTTGATTGGATATGATTGTCCTTCAGCGCTAGCACCTCTGGAGGTCATCAGAGGTGATAAAAATGAACCTTTTGCACAAAGAACCGAGCTTGGGTGGAGCATAACAGGATCATCTAATCCCCATCTTGATAGACTGGGAAGTCAGAGCTTCATACACAGAGTTGCAGTGAAGGAAATGCCAGCACCGTCAGCTGAACTTTTGAATTTCTCCACTGAACTGCTGGTTGGTGACCCTGAAATTAGAGCAGTTCAAGTGAATACAGCCACTACCATGATCAGTGATTCTAACAACATGCTCAGCAGATTGAGCCGATTTTCATCTTGGATAAGGCTCCTTAAGGTTGTTGCAAGAATAAAGAGACTGGCATCCAAGCGAGGACACCATAGTAATCATGTGACTGTTGAAGAACGAGAGAGAGCAGCTGAGGTGGTCATTAAGCTTGTCCAGCAGCAAGCCTTTTCCCAAGAGATGAAAACACTTGAAAGAGGAGGCAGCCTCCCTCGTTCCAGTCCTCTTTTCCGCCATGACCCTATTGAGGATAAGGGCCTACTTCGGATTGGTGGGAGGCTAAAGCAATCATCCCTCAGCAGAGAACTAAAAAACCCAGTCATCCTTCCAAAAAACTCTCATGTTACTAGGCTTATTTTGTCTCATTATCATGACAGAATTTGTCATCAAGGCCGAAGCCAAACTCAAATGGAGCTCAGAGCCAATGGGTTTTGGCTCATTGGTGGGAGTAAATCTGTCGCCAAGCTGATATACAGCTGTGTGAGGTGTAGGAAGCTACGACGCCCAGTAGAGGAGCAGCGAATGGCGGAACTCCCAAGGGAACAAGTCGAGGTGTCAGCTCCATTTACATACTGTGGCATTGATGGTTTGGTCCGTTCATCATTAAGAGAGCACGCAAGGAATATAAAAGGTATGGGTTGATCCTAACTTGTCTCTCTTCTCGAGCTGTTCACATTGAAATGCTCGAGGATCTGTCAACAGACACATTTATCAGTGCTTTGAGGTGTTTCATCAGCCTTAGAGGAGCTGTTCGTCAACTCCATTGTGATCGTGGCACAAACTTTGTGGGAGCCAGAAATTAGCTCAGAGAAGCACTCAGGCAGTGTGATACCAATCAACTTGAAGTTTACCTGGCTGATAAACAATGCGAGTTCATCTTCAACGCCCCTGCAGCGAGTCATGCCAGTGGCATCTGGGAACGCCAAATCCGGACTGTGCGAAATGTGTTGAATGCCACTCTCTCTCTCTGTCCGGGTAGGCTTGATGATGCTTCACTTCGAACTTTGTTCTATGAAGCTATGGCCATTGTTGACAGCCGTCCACTAAGCATAGATGGAATCAATGACCCTACATCATTAGAGCCTCTTACACCTAACCATCTTATTCTGATGAAGTCCAAAGTCGCTCTCCCGCCTCCTGGGAAATTTGTAAAAGAAGATATGTATGCAACAAAACGGTGGCGACGAGTGCAATATTTGATCGAACAGTTCTGGAGTCGTTGGAAGAGGGAATACCTCTTGAATATTTCTACACGGCAGAAGTGGCATGTGTCTCGGCGCAACCTTAAAGTGAATGACGTTGTCATCATCAAGGACGACTTTCTTCCCCGAAACCAGTGGCAGTTAGGACGAGTGGTTGAAACCATTCAAGGAAGTGATGACCTACTTGGAGATCGGAAATCGTCAGGAAAACCTTCAGTCATTGAAAGACCCATCCAGAAGTTGGTGCTCCTGTTAGAGACTGAGTGATTTGGTGGTTGCAATTATTATGCCAACTGATCAATATTAGTGAGTCAATACAATGGGGTCAAAGGTATTATGAACTTAAGCCTTTCAAATTGTATGGGTTATGTTAATTATTATTTAGAAATCATGTATGATTCTTGTGGTCATAAATTCATCATAACATGATTGGTGGGAGTGTAAGTGACAGTAAATTGTTTGGACCGCCATCTGGTGATCAGTCTGTGCTGGTGTAGCTTCAGCTGGGAAATGCAAAGGTAGAGAAAAGGGAGGGGGCCATTATGCTGTGTAAGCTCCACCTGTAATTCCCAACCTGTGCATCTCACCTGTTGGCTCCTTTGTTTGGCATGAGGTCTGTGCTGCTCCATGTCTCCCTTTGTTTGGAGATGCTTCATGGTTCATACTGAGTAAGTTTCTTAACAATGTTTCTTGATTATACATGGTCCTTTTTCCTTTTTTTTTTCTCATGTCAATTTGGTTGCTGCTGTTTACATTAAGTTTGGTTCATTGGTGTTGGGTTTGTTAGGAGGCAGATGGTTTCCAGATGACATTTACATTGAGATTCTTCTAACAATGAGCTCCCCTTGGTAGTGGAACGAGGTATGTGGACCTCAATTTCTGTAATGTTATCTGTATAAGTCTAAATCCTTGGGATGTTCTGGGTTTGTCTTTTAAATGATGTTGCTTACACTATTTACATATTGAATATGAATGAATTGTTGAATTTTATTGCTAATTGTAATGCATAATAAATGTTTTTATTTTTCTATTTACTGTATTTATGGTCATGGCATTTGAAGCCTGAATGTGAAATATGTGCTTTGAATGCTTACACTAATCCTTTTTTCTTTTCTGTATTTCCTTGTTATAGTTTTCACGGTGCTGAGACAAGAAATAAAACTAAAGCACCCGTATGAATCTCTCCGCTTCATTCATTGTTACCAAGGGTCCGCTACATGTAGTTTATTGTCGATATGCGCTTTAAAGCTTAAATTAAGTCTTAAAATATCGTTTTAATATGTAAGCCAATAATGCACAAGCTCTCGAGGGCCACATAAAAAGATGTGGCGGGCCACATTTGGCCCACGGGCCTTATGTTTGACACATGTGCTGTATAGCAATCAACTTCTCTTTGTCTTGGTATAAAAGGAAACATCCTCTCTGTAAAGACAGAGTCTCATTCAGAATTCTGTGGAATGCTGACTGACAGTTCTCCTTATGTGCCATAAGTTTGTTTCTTTTCTCTTTGATAAATTATAATTTAATTTTCTCATCGAGATCAGATCTTATTTTTTTTCCATAACAAGGGGTCTGGTGGATTCATACTGGGTCAGGAGGTCACTGATGTATTCTGGTCCTAAACTAGAAATTTAAAAAATGTTAAATTCAACTATTTGATATTCCTGTTTGTTTTTCAACATGCTGTCACTGTTTTCTTGAGTTTGTCAGCTGAATCAGTCAGAAGAAACAACATATTTCACAACACGGGGCTCCAGACTCGACCCGTCCAAGAGAGCTGGGAGAGGCTCCAGCAGATCCCCGTGACCCTACGGAGGATTAAAACAGGACTAGATAATGGATGGATGGAGCTCCAGACTTCATTCAAATTTCTGCCTGCAGTTCTCTGAGTGTCCAGCAGAGGTCACACATGTCCTACATGCTGCTCCTGCTCCCTCTACTGCATCACTGCCTCAACAGCACCAGGCTTGGGTCACCACCTCAGACCTCAGATCCACCTGAGGATCCGTACCACCAGTACATCACCCACGACTGGGCGGCAGCAGTGGTCCCGTCCCGGGCCGTGGCCGTGGCCCTGCACAGGTTCTGGACCAGACTGAGACACCAGACAACCCAAACATCTGAGACATTCAGATGTGAAACTCACTCCAGACAACTCATCTTAAAACCACTTTAACTTTTAATGTCACATAGCAACCAGAACCTGCAATTTCACAGAAACAACTTCCTCCAGTTCCTCCCACATCTGTGGTAGTTTCCCCTCAAAGATCCCAGTCCAGCAGCAGAGTATTAGGACCATCTAGAACAGGGCTGCCCGAACCTGGTCCTGGAGGACTGCTGTCCCACATGTTTGACAGAACACACCTGATTCAAACAAATGGAATCATCAACTTGTCATCCAGGTCTGCACAACCCAGTTAAAGACCAGTTCATCTGAACCAGGTGTGCTGAAGTAGGGAAACATCAAACACCTGCAGGACAGCAGCCCTCCAGAACTGGAGCTGGGTTCTACTAAGTTCTACTTAATTATTCTGGATGAAACATCTCATGGAGAATCTTTCCAGCGTCCTGATGACCACAAACTCCATCAGTCTCTGACCAGTTTATCATCAGAACCGTTTCAGCGCTGAACCAACCCTGAGCTGCAGGTGTCTTGGGCTTCGTGGTCATGTGATATGAGCTCATGATGGTCTGGACTGGACTCTTCTCCAACAGGGAATTAAAAGACTAGTGTGGATAAGTTTTGTTTTACTCCAAAGCTTCACTAATGTGGACGTAACCTTAGACGGTTCTAAAGTCTGGTACCATGAAGAACTGCCCACCTGGGTCAGGATGAGTTTCTAATATCGGAGCAGACTCTGCACCCACGACACGAGTCCTCGTTTGCTGCCTTGAGTCTTTGTTGCAGCGTAGGCTCGCTTCTTCTCCTCCTTCCTCCTCTCGCGCTCCTTCTCTCTCTCCCTCCGCCGCTCCGCTCGGTGCTGCTCAGCTCCTTTCACGGCCCGCTCCACCTCCCGGGACAAACTGAAGTGAACCATCTGCATGTTGAGCATCGGAGCAATGAGGTTGTAGTTGTCCACCATCTTGTTGAGCTTGGCCAGGTCCTCCTGCACAGCTGCACACAGCTGCTGCCACTCCCTCTGCTCGGCCGGGCTCATCTGCTCGCCGAGCCGGGCCCTCCCCTCCAGCAGCCGGCGTCGGATCTGAGCGGCGGTCTCTCTGATGTCGCGCTGCGTGATGACCCAGGGGGGCTGGTAGCCGTTGTCGATGAGGATGCGGTTGAGGTTGTGGGTCATGGGATCGGCGTAGGGGTTGTGCTCAAACTTGTTGAGGGGTCTTCCCGCCCCGCTCAGGTTCCTGAAGTCTCCCCGGGCCATGGACTCCTGGATCAGGTCCTCCACGAGCCGCTCCACCGCCTGCGTGATCTTGATCTTCTGGCTGCGCTGGCGCACGTCCCGCTCCACCAGAGCGCCGTCGCCCGCCGCCGCCCTCTCGTGCTCCCTCTGCCGGTAGTTCAGAACCTGCTCGGACGCCCGGTCGACGCGGACCTGCCGGTACTGGCGCTCCCGCTGGCTGGGCGTGCCCGAGCCCACGCCCTCGTAGCTGAGGTAGTGTCTGTGCTGAAGAGCCGTCCCTCTGGACTTCTCCTCGTCCTCGTCCTCCTCCTTCCCCCCGTCAGTTTGTCTGATCCTGCTCTGATGGGCCAACACGGCCCGGTAGGCCTCTTCGAGGCGGGCAAACAGCACCGGATCTGCCGTCGCTGCCCCCGAGTCTGGATGGTACCTCTTGGCCTGACGCAGGTAAGCCTCCTTCACCTGTGCAGGGCTGCTGCAGCCCTCGTCTGGCAGCTGCAGGAGTCTGTAGCTCTCCTGCAGGCTGCGGCTGATGCGTCGAGCAGAGCAGAGCGACCTCGCCAGCAGCGGCCGTCCGGGTGACGCCAGCAGGAAACGCCCACGCTGGGAGTTACCACGGAGACCCAGCAGCTGGAACGTGCAGCTCATCTCTGCCACGATCCTGTAACCCGAAAAACAGGAGTTATTTTATGTCAGGAGGCGGTGACGCACTAAAATAAGCCTCTAACCAACTACAAACATCAAATAAAAACACTTCAGAAGTTCACCTGTAGATGACTCTAAACAGGTGTTTATCTAAATAACCCCTGATCTTGAGACTAAAACGTGTATATCTACTGCAAGGTATATTTAACCAATGATGGCATTAAATTAAAGGTAACACACGCAGCAGAGGTGTCAAAGTAAGTGTACATGTTACCAGGTCAGATAGATCATAGAAAATTCATGGATTCATGAAGCTAAAACCTTTCTAATGGCTTTTAAAGTTTTTGAAGAGTAACGTTTACAAATACTTTTTCCACGTACCAAACTATATACTTATATTTCAAAGAAATTAATACATTTAGGCCCCGATCGTACACCTCCCGCTAGCCGCTACCTGCAAATTGCGGGTTTAGGAACTCCGCTAACCGCTAATGCAATCTTCCGCTTCCCGAAAGCCGCTACCCGCTATGCCGACTCCCTTACTCACATTGTAGGTGTGGCAATGGGCGTGTCTCTTGCATTTTCTGCAAACTCAGTATCTTGCGATCTTGCGAGTTTGCGGTAGAGATGCGCGGTTGAACCACGCACCCGCGGGCGGAGCGGATAATCCGCATATCGGGCGGATGACTCGTCAAAAAATAATACTTTAATTAAATTCGGGCGGGTTGCGGTTGAAGCACTCAAATAATAATAATAAGAAAAAATATTTTACATATTATTAAAAAGGATGGCGGGTCGGTTCGGTTTTGAAAATTGGTGAAAAAACGTTCCTGCAAATGGATAGCGGGCAGATAGAGATTTTAAGAAGCGGTTGCGGGTTAAAATATACGTCATCCGCGCATCTCTAGTTTGCGGAAAGCGCTACCTGCATGTCTGCGCGTAAAAGAGCGCGTACAAATGGCATAAATGGCTAATGGCTATCTGGGACTTTCAGGTAGCTGATAGGAATTGTCTGTGTAAAAATATTTTAATGTATATATCAGTGCAGAGGAGGAGGAGGAAGCTCTACAGCAGAGTCCCAGACGAGCTGCGGTTTCATCCAATCTGGATGAAAAGACGCTCCATAGCCGTTTGCAGGTAGCGCAACCTGCTCTTAAAGGCAATGGCTACTGACGCACTGATTGGTTAAACAGGTGGAACGCCCTAACCACTCCCATGCATAATATAGCGGTTAGTGCAGGTAAGATCGCGGGTTTAGGAAGGTGGAAGATTGCGTTCTTTGTGGGGGAACGCCCCTCCCGCTACCCGCTATCCCTTAATAGCGGCTTTAGGAGATCTGGTGGAAGATCGGGGCCTTAGTGACATATGTCTCATAAAATAACCGTTTTGGGCTTGTTGTTTGTTTCCAGAGCCTCGTGGCCACATGTGGAACAGCTGCTGACCTGTGCGTGTTCATACAAGGCCATATCTCAGGAACAGCTGGTGGATTTGGATGATGAGAATCTTCACTGCCAACAGAATCAAGGGGCGGTTCCCAAATCCACATCACTAGAGACAATATCCAATCAGAACGAAGCAAAGCTTGTCTGTGTTCCCTGTAAAGCCGATTGTGTACCTTGTTGTGTAAGACTCTATTGATAACAGTAACTGTCAGAGGGACCAAAATAGATTTTGAATTGTCAGAGACTTACGATTATGATGAACTGAAAGTAGTTTTCCACCTGAACATGATTTATGATTTCACAACATCTTAGGTATCCAGGGACCCTCATTACCTACATGTTTCAGAGCATCTTTCTTCAGATTACAACATTTATGATCTGTGCCGTCAGGAAATGTAGCATCTGAAGAATTTATATCGCAGTGTACTTCTTAATTTTGGTCAATAGGATGTAATCCTGATATCAATATGAAAAAGATGAAAACAGAGAAACTGCCAGTATTGTCCAGGAAGGATAACTGTACCCACAAAACTCAGAAAAATTAAACCACCAAGTCAATGAATCAATATGTTCAAGATTTAAAAAGGGAAAAAAAAAAATCAAAGTTCTAGAAACATGAAATCACCATAAACAAACTTCAAAATACTGAACATGTGTTTAAAAGTTAATTATCTATACTGAAACACTTTTTATTTGAGATATACAGTTGCTTAATTATTGTTTGGCTTTATTTCCTCACTGACCAAACAAATCATCCATTTCTTCTCACTTCAATAGAAGCCAGCGTGAAGAAAAATACTGTAAAAAACTGTAAAAATATTCACAGATTCCCACTTACAGATTCAGCATCTTCTAAATCAGGCATGAGAAAACTACGAACCAGGGGCCAGATGCGGCCTGTTAGGCTATTTAATCAAACTTGAATAAATTATATTAATAAACCTTTGTAATGTTGTATTTTTCCTGCAATTTTCACGTTTTCCCACTAGGTGGCACACTCTAGAGACATTGACCTTTGTTGAGGTTTGGTGTATTACTCTACGTTTGCGCTTTACTCTGAGCCCTCGGCCCTTCTGTGAAGATGAGCAGAAAAAGGAAAGTGTTTAATAAGAAGAGGAAAAATAAATATTTTTCACCGAACACTGTTCAACTACTGTGTGTCTGATGTACCAAGAGACTGTCGCGGTTTTTAAAGAACATAATCAGCTGGGACTTTGCCACAAAGCGTGCTAATTATGCTAGCAGCTAGTGCTGGGCAATATGACGATACATATCGTGAGGACAATAGAAAAGTGTGTATCGTGCCATTTCTCTTCTGTCGTTTCTAACCTAATTTTATCAATTATTACAGCAAATATGTAATTAAACAACCTGCAATGATAAATTTGATAGAATCATATCTACTTCTACAAAATAGCCTTTTATGTTTGCACTTTTATTCATGGTTAATGCCTTAAACAGAGTTCTCTTCAAACCTGATGTTTACTTTAGACACTTTATATTGGTTTGCAAACTTTGCACTACAAGGTTACAGATTTCAGAAAGTTGAAAAATAATTTGTGTTTATTTTTTATAGCTGAACTTCAGTGCAAAAATGTGTTTTTCCTCTCAGAAACTGTTGTGCAGTTTAAAAAAAATGTGAAAGCTACTGTACCTCTGTACCTACCTGTTTTTGCTGCACTAAAATGTATGTTTGTGACAGTTCAGCTAAATGTCCTTTCAAAATAAAGTTGAAAAGTAAGCAATGAAATTTTTGTCAAACTTTTCAGAGAATAACTGAAAACATGCTTTATTATGGTATATTGTAATATATATCGTTATCGTGATATAAAATAGTCCATATCGTGATATATGATTTTTTCCATATCACCCAGCACTACTAGCAGCAGTCAACCACTTCTATTATCAGTGGTGTGCAGGTGCACGTATGTTCTAAAAATAAACAATAGTCACCAGATCAAATATAACAGCCTTCATACGGGTAACGTGACTCTGTTCCATCTTTGCTCTGGTGTAGGCTGGTGCTCTTGCCTTTTGAGTTTTTACACAGAGGGCGTTGAATAGAACAAGTGCATCTCCCACTGTTTTTGAAATAAAGACCATCAGGAGAAGATGGATGATGATTATATCCTGATGGATAACAGAACTTTCAGTGCTTATAAATATTCTATGTTTTGAGTCATTTCAATAAAGAGCTGAGTACTGTGGGGCTCCAAAGACAGATATTTTGTTGTAATCCTTTTGTTCAATTTCATAGATATTAAAGCATGTTTTCTACATATCCCATTATATATATTTTTCTCCAATGAGGTGTGTCACCAAAACACTTGATCCATCTGCTCCTGGTCTGGCCCTTTTGTCACATTGCAGAACCCATTAGACCCACTAGTCAAAAAGTTTGTCCTCCCCGTGTCTTTAACTGTATCACATTTTACTTCTAGCTGTTCCTGTTTTACCTGATTATTGTTTCTACATTTTAACTAAATTTAAATTTAATATTAATTATTCATGTTTTTATTTTTATTTTTTTTTACATTTTAATTGTAATTTTATTGTGTTTTTTAAATTCTTGTCACTTTTATGTAAGTTTCTCTTTGGCTTTTTTGTGTCTAAGTGCTCTTATTTTTGTTTTTGTTGTTTCACTCGGCTGCATTGTAAATGAGGTCTCTTCCTCAATGTATCTCCGAGTTTAAATAAAGGTAATAATAATAATAATAATAATAATAATAATAATAAAAATAATAATAATAATAATAATAAAATGAAGCTGTAAAAGAACAAATGTTGCATCTGTGGAAAAGAAGAGATGAAAAAACAGGATCATTGTGATCAAAACCACACAGTGTCAAGAAAACTTTGACCAACCTCAAACACAGAGAAATAAAAGCATACAACTCCCATGAGCAGCTGAGAGGTGAAACGTCATATACGTGGTGACGTCGACGCTCATATAACTAAAACTCACAACACTCGACCATAATATGACACAGAATTGAGAAAAACAGACCGATTAAACAATGACGACTTTAGTTGCAGGGTTGTGAGAAAAGAGGACGACCCTTGGTGTCAGCTGAACCCTATACTAGAGCTTAAAGGTTTTTAAAAACAAAGTTTTGGAGAAGGAGATAAACAATGCTAAGCTAATTCTTTAGCGACCAAACTGTCATTAAAATCGATTAAATCAGCGCAGCACGCGCACCTTTTAACGCTGTATTTCTCCTTGAAGATAAGGACGAGTGTTGACCAACCTCAAACACCAGAAGGGACAACACAGCTGCTGAAACGGCTGTTTTCAGTCCAAAGACCGCTGCTGTCATGTAGGACAAGCATGCGCGCTCTCGCGGAGCCGGGTGCGCGCATCCGCGGCAATCAAGGCACATCCCTCATGAAATAACTAAAGAATGTAAATAAAATAAAATAAAATCATTTTAACTGCCTGTAGGATTGATGGTGAGCGTGAATGGTTGTTTGTCTACATGTGGCCCTGTGATGGACTGGATACCTGTCCAAGTTGGACCCCTGCCTTTCACCTGAAGAGAGCTGGGATAGACTCCAGCAGATCCCTGTGACCCTGCAGAGGATTAAATGGACATAGATAATGGATGCATGGGTTGTTTAATGTAACAAGTCTTATTTTTTTCATTGAAACTCAAATTACTTAGTTTGGCTTTTTTAATGTGATTACAGGATCAAAGATGGAAACAAGGATTTTTTTGCGGGCATTTGTCTCTGGTATGCAATGTGATAAATACTTAGAAATTACAATAAATAACTGTAATTTAAAAACTACAAACAATTAACTCCAAATGGATTGGAACAACATGGTCAATTTCTTTGTTCTTGTCATTGTTCTGTTTTTTGTTGTTTTTGTTCACGAAAGACATCTGGGTTTAAGACCTAGAGATGAATATGAGACAAGAGTTCAGGATTTCAGCTGTTATTTCCTGGTATTTACATTTCCATATATTAGACAAGTCAGGACACATCACAGCATTTTAAGCTGAGTAAAAGCAAAGGGACATCTGATGAAGTCCTTTGTTTTGTTGGTCAGTGTGTTTTGGGTCATTCTCCTGCTGTGTGATAAACCTCCTCCTGACTAGTTTGGATGCATTTGGCCGTAAATGGACGACGAAACGTTTCTGTAGACTTGAGAATTCATTCTGCTGCAACCACCATCAATAAATATTGAGCCTGTTCCAGCAGCAGCCATGACACTTCCTCCACCATGCTTCACAGATGAGCTTGTATGCTTCAGGTCATCAGCACTCCTTTCTTTCTCCAGACTTTGACCTTCCCGTCAGATTCATTTTGGTCTCATCAGGAGCATAAAACTGAAATGCTGCTTCACCTGGTTTAGTCCTGACTCTGGGCACCAGCAGGAGACCACTACCTGAGGTTGGCCTCTGTATTTCTGCTCTCTGAGTCTGAGAACAGTCGACGGTGATACCTTACACTTAGAACAAAGAAATATAACTTATATCACTTTATTTGTTAATTTAGAGAAGTACCACAAGGGAAGGTGGGATAATTTTTTTAATGTGTAAAAACAAGGGCTGTCAGTCAATTAAATTTTTTTATCGCAATTAATCGAAAGATTTTCATAGTTAACTCGCAATTAATCGCACATTAATCATATTTTTTAAATGTTCTGTTTATCCATCCATCATCTATACCCATTTTGTCCTATACAGGGTCACAGGGATCTGCTATTTTTTTGTTTTTTTTAAGCTTTTAGTTTGAAAACCAGAAGTCCACCAATGCTGCCGTACTTTTTGGGGCTTAATTCATCAGCTTCTTAGTGTATTTTGTCGGGCTGCTGCTTGACCGCAGTAATTTGCTCACGGTCCCTAAACTCCACAGCAGCAGAGGTACTCAGAAGGACATTCAGCGCTGTTCCTGAGAGTTTTAGCCACGCCCACTGAGCTTGGAGGGTTGATGACACTTGTGAAATGTCTGGCATACTTATATCTACAAAATGATACCAACATGGATGAAATCAGTGTCGTTTTCACGACGCTATTAAAGTTTAAAGAGAAAAAAAAAACAAACGAATGATGGATGTGAAACTAACTTTACCGTCCTGCGGTGGTAACTCAGTTCACAGCGACAGTAAATACAATAACCTTTTTTTGTCAACAGACCCATCTGGCAGCACCTTAAAGCTAAGACCTAGTATGAACTAACCATCACAACCATTACAAGGAAAAACAGAAATATCAACCCATCGTTGTCTGTTGTAGCAGGTCAGCTAACTGCTTGTCTGTCCGACCTGTCTTCCTCTTGAAGACTTCCATCAAGCCTGGACCCAAACCATCAAGAACACCATAGAACTCTTCTTTAAGATTTCTACCAGCAACCCTGTTAAACTCCAAGTACACCTGAACAATATGAAATGAACTCAATTTTGTTGTTCAGGCAGAGTTACTTATATCACTAATAAACCTCGCTGAACACGTTGTCCAATGATGTGTGGAACAGAGAGAATTACTCACAAAAACACAATGCTGCAATTGTTTGATATTCAAAATGTAATTAAGTCAACCTCAAATGTACACACATTCAAATGTGCACATTTCAGGCTAAAAATGTTTCTAATACTTCAATAGAGAAAATAACCTACTTCATTTAGGCAGAATGTTGTACCCTCTTTATGACAGGCAAATGTCCTTCAAAAGGATCCAAACTTGCTAAAAACAGGTAGGAAGGAGGTAGAAAATGTATTGTCCAAGAAGCATGTAGTATAAAGACCTTTTATTGCTCTGTGAAAATCAGAAAATAGCTCAACTTTCACTTTAACCTCCAACAGACAGGCACAAACTTGCTAAAGTTTTCATCCAATCACAACAGAGCAGGACTGTGGACCGAGGGAAAACTTGATAGTTAAAGTTTGTTACACTTACAACGATGAGTAGACCCAATGACTGTCTCATTCACTCATCATTCACTCATACCGTTTAAGCAATGCAATAAAACTTAACTTTAAAAGTGGCATTTACTTAAACTGTTTACATAGAATAAACCTTCGGGTTAGCAGCAGACCAAATTAGATTTCTGTATTTGATAGTTTGCGTTTAAATGACTGTCCTGCTGACATTAACGTTACCAGGATCCATCTGTGGTCCATCAGTCATGGACTGTTACGAGATGTTCAGAGGAACAAACAGAACAAGATGGACCAGAACCTCTGAGGAACGTTTCCAACAGCTGGTTTCATCTGTCACAGCAAGAATGAAGGTGGTTCTGGAGGAGAAAGGAGGTCCAAGCAGGTACTGGAGAGGTGGAAGCTCCACTCTGGAGTTGTTTCTGAAAATGGTTCCTTTAAAGGTGGAGTAGGTGTTGTTTGAAAAACGGTTCCATCAATCCAACTCAAGTGAGATTTTGAAAATATACACTCCCTCCCTCCTCCCAAAGGCTCCGCCTCCTCCTCTTCAGCTCACTCCTCGAAACCACGCCTTCACATGATTCACGACTGCATGAACCACAGGGAGGGAGGGAGGGGTGGGTGATATTTGATGGACGTATTAGGCAGCCAATCAAAATAGTGATGATCACTTTTTTGATTGGTCAGAGTTTTTCTCTGATTATACCTTCTAGACTGGACCAAAATGTTTAGTTTTTTTTGCAAACATTTTATTTCAGTGGGTGCAATGGAAATGTGAAAAGGTTTTCAGGCAATATTGTAAAAAGTGTTGCAAAAAAACAACACCCACCCCACCTTTAACTGGAGTCATTCATAATAACTTTAGGATTTTAAACTAATTTATTTTGTTTGAGATGAACACATCAGTTTAACCTCACAATCAAGATATAACATTTCTGAAATTACAAATATATTCTGTTTTTAATGTGATTCTAACCTGATGCTTTGACCTGAACGTCTAGAAGTTAAAGTGGTTTTAAGATGAGTTGTCTGGAGTCAGTTTCACATCTGAGTGTCTCAGATGTTTGGGTCGTCTGGAGTCTCAGTCTGGTCCAGGAGCTGCTGCAGGGTTGCAGATGACGACGGGCTCCTTTCTGTGGTCTCCAGAACCTGCAACCTCCCTGCGCAGGGCCGCGGCCACGGCCCGGGACGGGGCCACCGCCGCCGCCCAGTCGTGGGCGATGTACTGGTGGTACGGATCCTGAGAGCTCTCCAGCTTCTTGGAGCGGATGTAGCTGAGCATGATGCCGAACGTGAAGAAGCTGAACATTCCCACCACCAGGAGGATGTACAGGATTCCCTGAGACTGGGAGCGGGCCGCCTGCTGCACAGCCTGCTGGGTAGTGTAGTTCTGAGGCGGTGACACAAGCCTGGTGCTGTTGAGGCAGTGATGCAGGAGAGAGAGCAGGAGCGACTGCAGCTCAGTGCTGTTGATGTAGGACATGTCTGACCTCTGCTGGACACTCGGAGAACTGCAAGCACAAATATGAATGAAGTCTGGAGCTCCGTGTTGCGAAATATGCTTTCTCTTCTGACTGATTCAACTGACAAATACTAAAAAAACAGTGACAGCATGCTGAAAAACAAAGAGGAAAATCTAATAGTTATAGTTCTAATAATAGAGTTAATAATTACTTCAAACTGGATCTGGACAAAAAGATCCGATTTCATCTTAGTTTGATCAAATACAGTGTTGATTTTTACAACCTCAATGTCAAAACAGGCATGATACTGTATAAAACGTTGATAAAAACTGAATGCAATCATTTAGAAATCTCATAAACAAAATATTTTATTCTCAGTAAAACATAAAGAACATTTCAGATGTTGAAACTGAAGCATTTGACCTTTTTTTTTTTTTATCATTTTACTTGATGTGGTATGAAAACATTCACCTCCAGTCCAGTTATCATGGATGTAGCATCTGGCTATGGAGATCTAAACTGTTGTTTTTTTTCTTTTTTTTCTATTAGCCAGGCAGTAAATATGCGTATTTTTGCTGTAAAGTTGGGCATTTTAACATGGACTTTATTTTTAGTGAACCCCCAGTGGTCAGTCAAAGAACTGCAACTACGCTGGTGCTTGGTCGTGAGAATGAGATGAGATCATTTGAATAGATTTGATCAGAATAAATGCAAAGTCGTACTAATTAGCACCATACGTTAGCATAAGCTTACCCAACTATGCTAAAATAGCTAACCTGGGGCCTCTGAACGGAGCTGGTTGCCCTGCTGGTGACGCCTGTTCACTGCATCTGCAGGATGAGCAACAAGAGGCTTCAGAAGCACTCTTCACTAAACTCATGGGCGTGCTCACAGAGGGTTTGTCCAGTTCTTTGTGTATAATCTGTGTTTAAGACTCCTCAAATACTGTTTATTGAGACTGACCTTGGTTGAGGGCCCCTGAGGGGCCTTTATATAGAAGCAGCTCTGGTTGCAGCAGAGATTTGTCTCCGTTGGACGTTCTGGGATAATTTCAGGACTTTAACTGGAGCCCTTAGAGGTTACACACAGTGAACTAATCAAAGACTGATGAACGTATGTTTCACTAACTTTAACCGGATTTATTCAGTGATTTTTTTTTTTTATAAACTAAATATTTTCTTGAACGATTTTGCAATTCTACTCTGCCAAAAGTTTTACTTTATTTTTAAATTTAAATCACAAGAGCAACACATATGTGTTAAACACATAACAAAGATGAAGACCTGGAATAAAGGTAATCAAGTTGCTGACAGCGTTGCTGTTGGACTTCTGGATCTCCATCACTACAAACCTGCTCTCTCAGGCCGAACACACATCATCATCGGTACCGACCTGTGAAGGATCCGGGATCAGCTGCTGCCCTCGGCGTCTTCATCGGGAGTCACCTCTGCAGGAGTGAAGGTAGCAGCTATGCGGATCCTCTGAGCTCCACCTGGAGTCAAACCCTCCACCCCTCGCCGTCCTTCCCGCTCCTGCTTCTACGTGCAGCGTTTTCAACACGTTTAATGAAACAGGAGGTCACAGGCCAAGGTTAAAACCTCCATCCTGTCCTGGTGCAAAGCTGAGCTCACCTGACGCCTCATTCATCCTGGAAAAGCTCATCAGAACGATAAGAAACTCATCTGAGGGTTCCTGACAGACACTTCTGAGGATCACTGATCTCTGTTGGAACCCAGACTCTAAAATGTGCACGTGGCTGGTTGTGGTGATGCGCATGGTGATGTAAAACATTTTACTGCCGGAGAACAAAGCTGCTTTCAGAGCGTTGGCTGCACGGCACAGATGAGATTAAGTTACGAGACGATCACCTCCAAATGTCCTTAACTCCCAGTTGTGTGTGTCTGTGTGTGTGTGTGTGTGTTGAATTACAGCAGTTGATATCTGAGGCAGAGAAACATGCACAGATGATCCATTTCTTGAGAAAACCTTCACACAATTTATTCTGTGACACATCAGGCATTTTATTCGTCCATCTGAACTCAATAACACACAATCACAGAGTGGAAAAGCAAACAAACGTGTTTTTAGATTCAGATTAAAGTTAAAAACTAAACTTTCACATGATGACGCTGTAGAGCTTGATTCATGGAACAGAAAAACACACCTGAGTGGATAAGATGTCAGGTTGCAGTGACTGTACAGTCAGCAGTCAATGAAATAACAAAGAGCTCTCACATGAACTCAAATTCAAGAAAACTTTAAATTCATTATACTGAACTCAATAAACACAATCACAAATGGAAAAGCAAACAAACGTGTTTTAGATTCAGATTAAAGTTAAAAACTATGAGCTGTAGAGCTTGATTCATGGAACAGAAAAAACACACCTGAGTGGATAAGATGTCAGGTTGCAGTGACTGACTACTACAGTCAGCTCTCACAAATACGATCAAATTAACAAATAAATTCCTTTTTCTCTTCAATGCAAAGATTTTATCTGGTTTTTCCTGATGCAGACTAATTCAGGACACAACAAAGTGTAACTCTAGTGGTATGAAGTGGTATTACTGCCAATCCTTCCTCAGTGGCATTTTCAGTGGCTTTTTTGTCAACACGGCAGATCTTTACGCCCCCATGTGGTCAGAGGTGGTACTGATACATAAAAGGACGTGATGGCAGTTCAGCCTCTGTTGTATTTTAAAGTACCAGTAGGGCAGCACTGCGCTGTCTTATGCCAGGGGCCCACCCATCAGCTTTCTTATAATATGCAGCCCCCGTGTGGTCAGAGGTGGTACTGCAACATAAAGTGGTGATAGTTTTCCTGTTGTGGGCCAACGTTCCCCGCGGTGCATACAGGCCTTGATGACGAGCTGACGGCCATCTGTTCATTTAAATCAGGTGCCCTGGAGCAGAGAAACATCTGAAACATGCAGGGCAGCGCTAGAGCTGGGCGATACTGGGAATTTTGGTATCGATCCGATACCAAGTAAATATAGGGCCAGTATCGACGATACCAATACCGATACTTTTTTATATAAAGCTTGATCTATCATGAAACTGCTGATCTTTTGATGTTTTTGTGATTTTTGTCTTCGGATTATTTTGTTAAAACCTAGAATTCAATTTCTGCAAACTTTATAGGTGACAGCAAAATACTTTATTATCACAATTAACATTTTTCTGTAAATATTCTTTGGAGTTGAATATTCTCTTCATGTTTTTTTTTGTCCACCTCTTATATTATATATTTCAGTACTTGTGTAATTTTGTTTGCACTGTGTGCAATTACCTGTTGCTTTTACAATAAATTTTCCCGTTGTGGGATAAATAAAGGAATTTATAATGTTATTTTATCTTAGATAACACCTTTCAATGGGATACGTGACATGTACTGGGTTACTTTAGGGTCTTAATTATGTTTTTTTTCAGCTGGTTCCAGTAACAGTAACATATGACTTAAGTAACATGTACTTTGAAAGTTAATATGAACTGATGCTGAAATCGACCACTCTTATCCACCTGGTCCAGATAATTATCCAGGTGACCTGGATTCTCTCTGTTGGACTGAAGGAGGACACAGACTTCAATGAATTCGCACTTCGCAGCAGTCAGTGCTTCTGGGACAGAAAAAAAGCTTGAGTATCGATCTTTTTACACAAGTATCATTCGATATCAATACCAGCGTTGGTATTGATATTATCGATATTTGGATCGATCTGCCCACCTCTACGCAGCGCCCCCTGAGGACCAGACTGGGGAACGCAGCCGTGGCCGCTCTTCATCTACCGCCAACGCCTTCAAAACCAACCTCAGTCACTGTCTTCGCCTCTGCACAACACTGAAGCAGGACTCTTATCTTTTTACTTGGTGGATTCAAAATGAAAAAATAAAAACACACAAATGGCACTTTAAATGAAAGTCATGCTTCAATATGAATCAGGTTAATTCATTCAGATGTCGTTCACGCCAGTAAATGTGGATCTATGTGACTGAAACTCCAAGAATGTGTCCGCAGTGTTACTCTGGCTGTATCCCATCACAGTTGTCCTTTGACTCCAACAGTCTGGAAATAAAAAAGGAAAGAGAGTCAGGTTAGTGTGAAAAACAAACCAGGTCCCCAGAATGTAATAAAGTCCAGCTGAGCCCAGCGTGGACCCGGCGGGTTTAGATCTTCAGGATCAGGTCAGACGACAGACTTACGCCCTCTCAGCCTTGAGAGCTTTCCGTGCTTCTCGCGCCTCGTGCTCGTCCCAAGTCTTATTGTAGCAGTAGACCAGAACCACAATGAGCCACAGCTGCAGAACCACGATCAGAACGTACATCATGATCTCTGCGATCACGGCCGTCAGCTCTCGATTGGCTGGAAGACAGACAGATGTGGAGGAACGTCCTCTGTTTACTCATAAATACGCCTAACAGCAAAAGACGGAAGTCATCAGTGGATTAAAAATGGTTTCCTGTTTTTTTTTAATAGCATGTTAATGTTATTATTAAATTGAGGGGTTCTGTAAACCTTTTTATCTGGTTATAGCTGATACATCCGTCCATCCACTGGGTATGGGTCGAAATATAAGCGTGTCCTGGGTCTGCCTCGGACCTCCTCCCAGGTGGACACACCTGAAACTTCTTCCTGGTGGCCATGATGTCCGAACCACCTCAGGTGGCTTCTCTGTATATGGAGGAGCATCGGATCTCTCTCAGGTAACTTATCACGGTGGAGGGGTTTGCTTGCCCCAGTGACCATGTTGGAAGCCATGTTGTCCAGTTCTTTTGCCCCTGGAAGGGCAAACTGGTCCAAGGGGACAGGCCAGACTCATTTAATTCACTCGTATAGATCGTAAAAATCAAGAGCTTGATGTCTCTCGTCAGGACTAATTATAGCCAGGGTCCCACTCTGGAGTCAGGCCTGGGCAGGAGCTTGTTGGTGAGCGGCTGATGGCTGGACTTTTACCCACAGAGTCACATGGCTTCGTCCTCCTGGGGGCTCACCACCTGCTAGAGGGCCGATATGGGTGCAATGCATTTTGAGCAGTGGCTGAAGTTGTGGGCCTTGTTGTGGTGACCCTTGGCTGCTGAAACTGGCTCTTGGGACGCAGCTAATGTGTTTGTTGAAAATTTAAACTCAACTTATGTCCCAGATCTGGGTAAAGTGAAGTTAGAACTTAAAATTTGTACTCAATAAACCCACCCAAGACTGAAAACTTTCCCAAAATCAAACCTCAGGAAAACCCTCCAGACGGTGCTGGACAACCATGAACTTTGGTGCAGATGTTGAGGGTTAGGGGTTAGGGTAACCCTATCCCTAACCCTAACCCTCAGAAAGTGAACCCTACTGACTTCAGTGAACCAGTAAAATATATCTGTATCTACTTTTAGCCTTATTATGTTTTTGCTTTTCGTTTACCTCTCTTTCCATTTGACTTTGGATTTGGGGTCACTACTGAACTCTACTTGCATTGACAGGGGTTTTCCATAAACCCCTGTCAATGCCCCCTTTTGGACAGATGACCTCACATTTGTCTCTAGAATATTCTGGTATACAGAGGAGCTCAAAACCCCCAAATCATCACTCCTCCACCGCCATGCTTGACATTGGTGATGAGGTTTTTCTTTAGTTTTTCCAAACAACAAACAACTCCACTTTGGTTTCATCTGTCCATCGTTCATTGATCCAGAAGTCTGCTGGTTTGTTCAGATCCAGTTTTGTGAACCTCAGTTGTGCTTCTGTTTTCTTTTTAGACAGAAGAGGGTTTTTCCTGGTAGCCCTTCCAAAAAAACCCTACTTAAAAAAAAAAAAAAATTTCTAATTGCCATGAAGTTGGACGTTTAATATGCTGAGTGAGGCCTGTAGAATCTGAGATGTAGATTTTAGTTTGATTTGTATTTCGCTGACCATTGCATGATGTAACTTGGGGGTGACCTTGTCTTGTTTTACTCTTTGTCTCTGTTGAATGCTCAACTTGAAATTGTTTGGAAATACCGTATCGGCCTGAATATAGGACAATATTTTATTTTAGAAATCATATTCTCACAAATGGGATCATATTATAATCGAGGACTAGACTTTTCTATTGTCATTACACATCTGCACCACTAGATGGGGTCAGGAGTGATGAGAGTGTGTGTGTGTGTGTATCTACTCTGATACACACATGATGAGCCAAAGCTCAGTTTCCACTACTGTGTTATTGCACCGTTTCCCCTCCCAGTCAAATGATTTACATATGAACCCAGCCAGGTTGGGTCAGTTTGCAGTTTACAGCTCTGTTATTTATTTATTTTCTAATAGCAATTGGAATATAACAAACTATTTATTGCACTGATATTTCATCAATGATGTGTTGCACTATTGTAATAGTGTATTGCAAATCTATAATTTGATTTTCACAGTCTGACTTGTTAATGTTGTTCTTGAATAGCACTTGACTTTGATGGTTAATGCAGTTTATTGCGCTATTTTGTTGCAGTCCAGAATTTATTTTTCACAGACTGAATTATTAATGTTGTTCTTGAAACCGAACATAACTCGACTTTGATAGCTATGCAGTTGTTGACATCATTAATGCAGTTATTGAACTACATGGTTGTTGCTTATTCACTGAGTCACAAGCTCAGATTTTAAGAGATAAAATCTTAAATAACATTGAAACCTGACATGTAACTTACCTTAAGTATGGTACCGTACTTCCTAAAAAAGATGAAATCATTAAAATGTTTAACAATAGAGCAGAATGTTATCAAAAAGTTGTTTTATGAATAACCTTATTGTCTTCATCATATTTGTATTTTCCCAAAATAATATTTTAAAAATTCTTATAATCAGAGTTGTCCTATATTCAGGCCAATATGGTAATTTTATCACCCGTTTCACGTTGATGTGAAGCAACAATTGTTTCTCTAAGAACACTGTTTATATCTTTCCTTCTTGGCATTGTGTTAACACACACCAGTGCTTCAGAGCAGTAAACTGCCAAAACACCTGCTTTTAATTAACCCACACCTCTAGTCTGGATTTCTTTAATGATAGAAATGGTCGTGTTAAAAACCCTCAGCTGGTCCAGAATTCTGGAGCAGCAGGAGGAACCAGAACCATCTCACCACCTTTATCTTCATTACAATGATTCCCTGTTAAATCTATAAATTAATTCATTATGCATCGTCCCCCTGCCTGTCTTATCTCAGATTAATATTGTCCTGGATCAGTTATCTATCTTCTCCTTCTGCAGGTCCAACCGTGGTGCTGATGGTTCTTGGAGGTACTTGGTTTTGCCCACATGATGTTACCTTTTTGTTTTTTGCTAAATATCCAGTATGATCAGACTGTTTTATTGTTTTAACATAAAAAATTGGGACTAAAAGGTTGCCTCCTCCTCACCTTCAGCCACCACCGTGAGCTCCACCTCCTTCTCCACGATGATGTCTACGTCGGACGGCGTCATGAATAAGGTTCGGTGGAAGATGGAAGATGCAGCGTGTCCCCGTTGTCGGTGAAGGTGACGTTTTCCACGTAAATGGCGCCGGTCTGGATGTCGCTGTGTGGCGTCCCGTGCCACTGCAGGCGGTTGCTGAAATCTTCGTGGAGGACGTCAGCTGTGGGGTGGTCATAGTGGAAAATCTGAGAGGAGGAAAGAATCAAACCACCGGGGATTTCAGTCCGGGTCCAGCTGTGGTGGTTCTGGGTGAAAAGGAGCCAGTAATGGTAAACTTCAAGCAGACCTTAAAGACTCTGTGGGACTCACATGCCTGAACTCGTCCTCGCCCGGCGGCTTGAAGTACCAGTCCACGGTGGCTCGGGCCGGAACCTCCTCACGGGTCTTGCAGGAGATGCAGCCCAGCAGGAATCCTTGTCCTGCCACGGCTTCGGTCAGCGAGTCCACCTCCGCACAGCCGCCGTGGCACTGAGACACTGCAGAGGATCAGGAGATGAAGAAGAAAACAGGACACAAGAGCAGATCAATCCATGTAAAAGTTTCATCCATGCGTCCTTTTTTTATTTTTGCATGGTTCCTACTCAGGGTCCTGTGAAGAAGTCTAGTCAGAGATACTCTGGACAGTCCATCACAGGGACAAGTTTAATCTATGTCTGTGTCTACGTCGGGGTAGCAGGTGGAGCAGGGACACCCAGGCCTCCTCGTCTCCAACAGTGTCTCCCTCTGCTGCCAGGGCAGCTGGGAGATGTAGTCCTGACGTGTTTGTCTGGGTGCCTCCACCCCGCTGGAGGAGCCCGATAAACCATTAAGGCAGGGGTATTCAGTTAAAAGTCACTGAGGTCCTGTTACTAAATTCTGCCTAAGTAGAAGGTCCGAACCAAAGTACGTATTTTGAAAAAGTAACTAATTTTTATTTTAACTTCAAATGCAGTAAATATTCCAATATATTCCATATCTTTTATCATAAATAAAAGCAGTCCCATGCAAGGCTTTTATTTCAAATCAAACAAAAGTGAAACCTCAGAATAAAATCAATAATAGTGCAAATTCCTGAAGAATTGAAGGCGTCTTCAAGTAAAAAATTAAACCCTGAAAAAACTAAAAAGTGCAAAAGAGGGTGTTGACTTTTTCATAAAACATTTTTCTTTGAACTGTCTTTTCTTCTAAAATTAAAGGCCGCTTTAAGTAAAAAAAGTTAAACTCGTGTACATTCAGGAAACATTAACTAAAAAGTGCAAGATACTGTGTTTTGTCTCATAGTGGCGCTTCACACTTTGAATCAATATCACTGTCTCAGAGCTTATCAGGGCAGAAGTATCGTATGAACTGCTGACCAGCAGTATAAACATACATTTTGCTGTCGATTCGTCTTTAAAAAAAAAAAAAAAGGTTTTTAGTGTCTACCTTTCTCTTTTTCGAGCAAGTCATGTCTCCATGGTATCTACTCTGCTTTCTTCCTGCGCTGTTGCTAATGTCAGTGCTAAAGTTTGTGCTTGTGTGACTGATTTTGGGTTTGCTGGGAATAATGTAGGTGGGGTTTGGTTTTGGGGTGCAATGAATTCTGGGATTATAATCTTGATTTGCTCGGAGAATTTGCATGTGGCCACTATGTTCTAGTTGATGCGATGTCAGAGACGGACTTTAGGCCATGTGTGGCTCCGTTGCCAACAACAAACACCCGTTTCCAAGCTACGTCTCTGACTACCAGCACTAGATTACTAGTGTTAACTCAAGTAGCAGCGCCCGCTGTAAATATCTACAGTCGTTCAAAACCGCTCTGTGAAGATGACACTACTTATTTTTTGCATTAGTCATGGATCCGGACAGAACCATCTCCGGACCGGAGTCCTCTGTTGCGTGACCCCCGCTTTAAGGGAAAGCTCCTGTGAAGCATCTGCATCACATGACCATATCACCACAACAGAATCCTTAAAAAGTGCAGTCCCAGCACCAACATCTCACCTGGAGAGCAGACCCAATCACCCTGCAGAGAACTATGATTCTGCCCGTTGCTTCAGTGGTTACCCACCCACCACGCCCCCTCCATTCACCCTTAAACAAGACCTGGAGGTTCTCGAGCTCCTCCGCCTTAGATGATCTCCCCTTTCAGCTGAACAATGATGTAATCAAGACTTCAAATTAGAGATGCTGATTGACACTCCAGACACTTCAGACTCAACTGAGCATCATGAAGTGACCTTTCTTGCATCAGGTCTCGTCTTGAGAGGAAGGGCTTCAGGGATCTAGTGTTCCCTGTGGGCTCTGTTGCCAGGAGCTAAACGCTCCTAGGAAGTTCTCCTGAGGGAACCAAGTCTGGAGGGTGAAAATCTTGACAAGCAGGACCTATTAGACCACTATGTACTGTTACGTAAAAGAAAGCACACCATCTTCTAGGAAGGTTCGAGGACAAATCAGCAAGGATATACAACCTTAGAATTCACACTGTTATTATTCATCTAACAAAAACGAAGCATAATGGCAGTGTGTGATAAATGAAGCTTGTAGCTTGTAGATCCACCTTTGGCCGGTTTGTAGACATTTGGTCGCCCACAGGTCTCCAGTTCAAGTCTCCAGTTCAAGTCCCACCCGCTGTGAACCATGCCCATTCTAGTCAACGGCGGTGGTCATGGATCAGTTTCAAACCATCCCAGAAGGAACCGTCTGCTCTGCTAAACAATACATGACAAGTTTATCACCTCAGTGCCACAGAGATGTGGAAGAGACGTGATCCTTCATCAGGTCCACCCGGGAATGTGTCAAAAGCAGAGAGCTCGTGCGAGCTGCCTCCTCAGACTATGGGTTTACGTGAAGGTTTTGAGATCTTGTGAGAATTGTGTGGTAGTCTCACGTTTAAAGACATCTCACCATGTCCTGTTCTTTTTAGAATTATACATCTAAAAAGGATGCGTGGTGTCGAGTGAAATGAGCTTTGTGACTCCTAAAAACGAACCTCTACTTGTAGTCCAGCCAAGGAGGCAGGAGACCGGTGGATCCGGCAACAAGGCTGTGATACCAGACCACAGACTGATGGGTCACCACCGCATTCATTCAGGCTCGGTTCTGGTCTTTGGCTGGACCACTGAAACACCTGGATGCTTTTACTCTTCATTCATCTCCGTGTAGATTTGCTGGTGCGTTTAGGAACATTGTCCTGCTGGATGACCCAACCTCAGCTGTCAGATGGTGTCAGGTTTGACTCTGGTGTACAGAGGAGTTCCTGGTCCACTCAGTGACGAGCCTTTCACTCCTGGTACAAGACCGTTTCAGAACGTATCGGTTGATTTGGGCTGCCCCGTCTGTCCCTGTGTTTGACAGCTGGTGTGAGAGAAATTGTTCCAGAAGACTTAAGCTTTGTTCAGATGTAACTTTAAAGCCTCAGCTGTGCTTCCATGTTCTTATTACAGAAACGAGGTTTTCTCCTGGCAGCCCCTTCAAAACATCCCATACTTGTTGTTGAATAATTGTACTGTTATTCACTTTGGAATTTAAAAGAGGAAACCTCTGTATGTATTACAAAGACGGTACTGCTGCATTTGGGTTTCATGTAAACGTCCAGTTTTGAAGTGACTACATGAACTCCCGCTGAAGGCGCCGATTAACCTTGAGGTTAAAGACAAAATGGGAAAAAATCTCAACAAGCTTGTAATGACGAAATGCCGTTACCTCATTTGTATTGAGATGTTATATGGTTAACATGGTAACTTTATATTGTGGTAAGCCAGGTTCCAGGTGGTAGGGGACATCCAAGGGTGAGCTACCAGCTAGTGGCGTGGACTGATTGTAATTACTCTTGGCTCTGGTTTCTCATGTGCACAGAGGGACATTCCCTGGGGAGTCTGGGCTTAATGCTTAATGTTTAATGTTTAATGTTTGATTAGAATTTTAGAAGGACTGAATCTATATATTTTAAAATAGATATTTATATTTGTTTGTGTGCTGGGGAATTCTAGGTACCCCACAGGTGGTATGTTCCAATTAGCTGGAATTGTTTATTAGGTGTTGGTGTCAGCCATTTTGAATGTGTGTTGGCTGGTGCTGGAATTTTGTGGACTGTAATTGAAAATAAAGAAAAGGGAAAAACCCAAGAGCGTCTGTGACTTGTCCTTCAGTAGGCTTACTGGGATACACGTCTCTATGGCCACTCGACCAACGTGACAAAGCTGAATTTCACTTTAAATTCCAGACTACGTTCCCATCAATCCGGCAAGGACAGATCAACACTGACAGAGACGAGTGGTGATCCCTTCTACTTCTACTGGGACCTGGATGGGTGTGAGTCCTTACATGTCATATCCCATGATAGTCTGGTTGCCCCTGGACACTCACTGAGACCTGTAGAGTCTGAGATGTTGGTCTGAGGTTTGATCAGTTTCTCTGAGCACTGACATGGTCTTGACTTCAAGGTAGATTAGCTGGGACGTCCACACCTGGGAGGACTGGTGACAGTCTCAAATGTTTTGTACTTCTTAACAACAACAGACTCCAAACTGTCTGGAAATAATTTCATAACCTTTTTCACATTGATCCATAACAGCAATTACTTATCTAAGCTTCCTTTTTTGCCCTCTTGTTAACACACCTGGATGCTCCAGACCATCAAACAGCTGAAACATCTGCTTTCATAGAAGCCTGCACACCTGCTGATGACCAGGTGGTCGAGGACTGATGATCAGCAGCAGTTGACTCTCTGAGATCCAACAGAAGCATCAAGGGGACTTTTACGGACCTGACACAGTACTTGTTCAAGAAACAATATCACAATATATGTCCTGATGGGTAACACCTTGAAATTCAAAAAGTCACGTGACCCGGATATGTCAAATAAAATAAATGCTTCAACATTTTATAGACTTATAAACTTTAGTCAGTTAGAGTTGTATGTGAAATTCCCAGACTAATATTTAAGTCGATAATTGGTTGTAATTGACTTGACAACGGAAGAAACGTGCATCTTCCCAGCATGAGCAGGTTCTGCGGGTCATCCACGTGGACGTTACTGCTGCTAGAAACTTACCGAGAAGGCTGAAGACGGCAACGAAACAAAACCAGTGAATCATTTCTGCTGGAGCAACTCCTGAGCAGCTGCTGAAGAAAATCCCAGGCGCAGTGAAATATCTGACGCTACTACTCCGCCTGAGTCCACACCACTTCCATTTCTGCCACAACTGGCAAACCGATCCACGGTTTCACATGGAGGGTCGGTCCGTGAAAGCTTCAGAGTTTGGAGAATCTGTCTTCATAAGTTTAATGTGGCAGTTTAGTATTTTTTTTTTAAAGCAGTAGCTTTACTGTAAGTCCCCCATGCAGTCCCGTCTGACTTTAAGGAACTAAATTTAGAGCGTGTGAATCCGGGAGCGCTGGACGTTGTGAGAGATGAGACCCGGCAGGAAACCCCGAGACGACGAGATGTGATCCATAACGCCAACGTGACTGTCCAAAGCCAGACTCCAGCCATGTTTCCTCGCCCTGTCAAAGAGGAAAACTATTGCTTCGTTGCTCTCTGGGGCGACTGTTTGGACGCAGGCCTCGGTTATAACTGCTTTTGTACTATCTTTACTTAAATGTAAGAAGCCTGTTCCTGTGCTGCTCTGCCATGCAAAATCCCTCCTGACATGTTTTGTTAAACAAATCTGCACAGACGGGAACAAACAGCCTCGGGCAGTGAAATGAGACATGATCGCCGTCTGTAAACACGGGTTGTGATCTCAGCCGGTCAGAGGTCACGGTCGCTCCTCGGGCTGTTGGCGCCTGTTGACGCGTTTGGTCCAGCGTGTTCTGCTGCTGATAGGACGGCTCAGCCTTCTGGCTGGACCTCTCCGAGCTGACTCACCTGTTTTGACTGGCCTCCTGTTTCTAAGACATTTATGAATCCGTTCCACCCGGCTGTATTTAGGGTTGAAACGGAGCCAGCGATATTCTGGCTTGATGAAGTCAGAGACCAGGGGGGTCCCTGCCCCTCATCCTCTTTGGTCCCCGATCGCCACGTCCATGATTTGGGTTGAAAAGATGGGAACTGATGAGAATATGTGCAAAACTGCAGCTTCGCAGAGAACAGAAAACGTTCATGTATTCGTAGAAAATATTTTTCCGCATTATTGGGGTTTAAATTCAAATTCTGTTCACATTCAACCCTGAACAACCCTGAATGTTTACATGGCATCAGGAAAGATCACATGAGGGCAAATGTGTGAGTGAAATCAAAGTTATCAAATACATGTCAGCATCTTCTGTACCAGTTGGCCACCCCTGGTCCACACAGCTGGACTAACAGACTGCTGGTATGGTCAATCCAGCTGTTTCTGTAGAAGCTATTACAATGCTAATTGTCTCTAGGTGCTTTTCAGGGACTCGAGCAAAGATGAACGGTAAGGAACAGTGGCAGGTAAACACTTAAAAACTCCCCTACTGGGAGAAAACCATAAAGCCATCAAGGAACAGTAGAAAAGGCTGTTAGGTCACCAGGGTGTGATTGATTACAGTGATCCCTTGCCACTTCGCGGTTTGACTAACGCGGTTTTAGTGCTTCGCGGATTTTTTTCAGAAATATATTATAATTTAAAAAATCAAGAATTAATCGCTGAAATTCTGTGAAAATCCACCCCACAGCAGACGAGAGGCCACAGCTGCCAGCAAAACATCAAACAATGACTCACAGCCTCCTGTAAGCAACAGAGAAACAAACAGAATCTGGGCGCTGTTTGACCGAGACACATTTACTACATTTACTACATTTACTGGGCGCATGCACGACGCAGCGACCGGCAGCAGTGGGAAGCATGTCTGTCTTGTCTGTCAGTTTTAAATTTGTTATTTTATGCTTAAACTTTTTAACTCCCTGTGCACTTTGAATTGATCAACCTGACTTTTGTGTGATTAAGAGTGTCATGATTCAGTGACATGGATCTGACTCTGATCTTTTTATTGGCGGTGCTGCGTCCTCATGTCACCTGATGTTGCTGACAGCTCCATTCAATATTCCAGAGACTATCTGTTAAAATTCTCTAATCCTGTGATCAGCGGCCCACCAGCGGACCTAGTTTTTTCTGATCTAAAGGAACTTTTCGAGCACGTACCTCCACAACGGAAACCGAGGAGGCGAGGCAGGAGAGGCGGCGTACGGGAGCGCATGAGACGGCAACACCTGTTGCGCATCACCCCTCCCTTTAATGATCCTGTCCAACGTCTCTCTCCACAATAAAACAGGAACTACAGGCTCTTGTTCGCCACCAGCATGTATTTAAAGAAGCCTGCATCCTGGTCTCTGAGACCTGGCTCGGGGAAAAGACGTTGACGGTGATCTAGACGGGTTCGGAGGTCCGCTCCGCACCGACAGAGGGTCTGCAACAACTGGGAAATCATGCGGAGGTGGAGTATGTGTTTACATAAATGAACGTTGGTGTAAAACTGTTTTAGTAAGAGAGAGACTTTGTACCAATTTAAGTGGTCCACTGGTGGGCCGCTGATCACGGGATTTGAGAATTTTAACAGATCAGGTTCACTGATTAGACTCACTTTTGCAAAAACAAATAGATACAAACACTCCTTTGTTCCCTCTGCTGTTGTTCTTTTAAATACCGGAGGAGAAGCTGGTGGGTGAAAAGCCGTCCCTCCTGACTAAAGCTTAGGTCTTTATTATGAAAAAAAAAAAAAAGTTATTGATTGATTGACAGTTCAGAGACCAGAGGCTGTGAGGGAAACAGAAAGAGTTTAGCCTTTGTCTTGTGTCACTGCAGTGTCTCGCTACTTTTTTTGCGGTGTTTAAACATATTTTAAACACATTATTTAGGCTCGGGGGGTTCCGGCTCCATTTCGCGGATTTTGATTATTGCAGGGGGGCGCCGGTCCCCATTAACCGCGATAACTAAGGGATCACTGTAGTCTTGTCTGTAGTTTAAGTTGGGACCACTGCCACGAAGTGAACATGTCCTCCAGTTAGGGCTCTTCCTTTCTGTGTTTTGCACATGGAAAGGTTCTTTCTAGGGATGCACGATAACTGTTTTTTAAAACCGATACTGATAACTGATAACTTTTAGCTCCTAAAGGCCGATAACACACTCATATACCTAAGATCATTACATTAATACTATGAACAAAATCAAAAATAGTTTTGACTTTTTAAATGAACAGATATTTATTTTTTCCAATGAAAAACTATTGGCAAGCCTCTCAAACATTTTCTTAAAGCTATCAAACAAACCTATTTGATATCTCACATTTCTTAAATAAGGTTCATTACTGACTGATATAAAAAATAAAGGCTCCTTGAACTGATGGAAATACATGCATCAGAATTACAAAATGAAAAAGATTAACATTTAAAGGATTTTGGCTTGTGGTTCCATTTAAATTAATACCTTTAATTAAAGTAAATGAGGTTCAGTAGTTTTTATTTTTAATCTCATGGAAGCTTTAGATGAGAGGAATGAGGGAGAGGAGAGGGAGGGGAGGAGAGACTGCTGCTGGCTTGCGCACGTTAGCATTAGCTTCCGTTAGCTCACGTTAGCGCGATTTCAAAACTCCATGGAAGCGATTGTTATGTTGTAGGTGGCTGATCAGGTTTTACGTATTAAAGCTTGTGCTTCCCTCCTCGTAGAATTCACTCGGAGGATTCGTCGCAAATAACCACCAAACTATCTTCTTCTGAAACCTTAACGAAGTTCCACGCCGCCATGTTTGTTGTGATCAGCGCTGTGCTGCAGGCTGCATTCAAGGTGTAACGTAAATTCCTCCATTCCCTTGTTTGCTAGTCGTTATTTCAGCCTTCTCTATTTTTTCTTTTTTTATGTGTAACATGTGGGAGAATACTGCGAATATCGATTAAAGTCAGCAACTACCAAAATTATGACAGTTAACGAGTTGTTTTCTGGCATGAGGGAGTATTCTTGATTCTTGATTGAGTAATTGTTTTTCTGATTATGCCGACGTCACTTGAACATAACATTCACTGCTGGTCATTCAAGGCTCAGAGGGAGCGAGGCACTGCCATGTTGACAGAAATATATGTGTTATCGAGGCTATTTGTCGTGATATCGGAGTTATCGGGAATGACGTCATAATTTCCTGGTATCGGCCCGATAGTTATCGTGCACCCCTAAGTTCTTTCCTCTTCTAAGAAAAGACACGACTAATGAAGCATCCTTCACATCCCTCACTAACGTCTGTCTCCTAACTGAAGAGACTGTGTTGAGAAAAGAGAATTTTAAAAAGCTGAATTGTTCAGTTTCTTTTTTCCAGTGAGAAAAATCAAACAAACACACGCTGTGAAATGTATCTAGAATTTAAAAACTTGTTGTTAGCAGTGACAGCTTCAAGATGAGCTTCAGGACAGGTTTGTTTACTTCAGCGGTGGAGTCTTGTGTGGCGATCGTACATACAGGTCATGGTGGTGGAGCGCATGACTTATCGTTAGCTTTGAAACAATCGCACCTGCTAACTCCAGGTTTTTATGAAGCTCTCCACAACTAGCCCTTGGCTCTCGGACAAATCTCCTGATAATTCTTCTCACTCCTCTGTCAGAAACCTTGAGAGCAGCACCTGGTCGTGGTGGTTTATAGAGAAATGATGTTCTTTCTTCTTCTGGATTAGCAGAGCTCACTGGAACATTCAGGAGTTTAGAAATCCCTCTGTGACTCAGTGTCATCAGTATGTTCTGCAAGAGTAAAGTCCTTTGCTTTTTACCCACCATGAGATGTTCTGTAGTGTGACACCTTGGTAATGAGACTCCATTTTATAGATCATCAGTGCAACCCAGTTGATATTAAATTTCACTGAGAAGAGGCAGGATTGATTTCTAATCACTGATAGATTTCAACTGGATGTCTTGGCTTTTGATGCCTTTTTGCACCACCTTTTTTTCATGCGTTTAATACTTTCTCCAGGTATCATTTCACATTATTACACATAACTTCATTATGGACATCTATGGTTTGATTTCTTTGCATGTTTGGAATTGTAGTGGTTGTTACCAACATCTGGTGAACATTTCCTGTCAATAGCAACTTTAGAAATATATTCGCAGAGAATAATAGTGTCTGTCTTTAGTTTAGGAGCGTCTACCTCTGGTTGGAGCTGGGTCCTCCAGTCAGGAGCCTTTCAAGTTGACAGACCACGAGCCAACGACATTCATAACGAGTGCTGCCAGAACTGAAACCAAGAACCAGCAGAGGTCCGCTGGGACCTGCAGTCCCTCCACCTGTCACTCCTGGAAGTCGCCCGGTGGGCAGGTGCCAGCGAACGCTGGGCCAAGCAAAGCGCCGCTGGTTATCGTTTCAACTCAGTCAGCACTTATTTTCGCAGCGACATCTGAAATGAGCCCGATTGGATCGTAATGAATGCAAAGTAACGTTATCTAAAATATCTGACCATGACCGGCTTCCTGCTACATGGCGGCGCACAATATGAGTAAATGACCGTCCAGAAACCTACGGGTGACATCACAGGGCGTTTGTCCAGTTCTTCTTATACAGTCTATGAACAAAATATTCCAATTGATTTAACAGAAACTGCCACAATAACAGAACTTAATTGAAATTTCATCTTTATTACTGCGACTCGAATGATTTCACAAAGATTTTGTGGCTCTTATCTGCGTTGAAATCGGGTCTGTGCCAGTCGGAAAAATAAGGCCGCTGAAGTCAAGGCTGACTAAACAGACAGTGACTGAAGGCCTCGACGTGTGCGCTGACAAACACTCGTGTGGTGCCAACATCCACCGCGTTGACGTGGTGGTGGTGGTGGGGGGGTTTGTTTGTGTGTTTTAGAGGTCACGGATGCGGTCATGTGATGAAAGCAGGTGACACGGTGAGCTGCTAACGAGGGTCCCTGCGTCTGTTAACCTTCTCTCAGCCCATAAGCGACTGTGAAACAACAAGACAGAGCAAGCATGATACATACACAATTTTCCTGAGGTGACACATGCTCGAGGGGGGGGGGGACTTCAAGGAAATGTTGACATATGATAAACCATGTGTGTACGTGCACACCAGGGAGGAGGGGGAGCGTACACAAACACACACACACACACATAAAACGAGTGACACACCTCCTCTCTCACTATGCTGGCGGTGTTTCTTTTATTTTTAGCTCAGATCGAGTTTCCAGCCGTCCGATTCAGCAGCAGAGAGGCGCTTGGCAGCAGAGCTGGCTGTAAACCTGGAGCCAGGCGGGTTTGTTGGCCCTCACAGAGCTGCGTCTGGAAGCGGGGAAGTTGCTGATCGCAGGGGGGGCTCCCGCAGGAGAGGAGGGGACGGGAGATGCTTCACGAACAGCTGAAGGATGGTAAAGTGCCAAGTCACCGCGATGCTCTGCCATCGATGTGGTTGTAGGCGGCTGCTGACTCAAGACTCCAGAGCTGAACGGCAGGTAGCACATGCGGAAAAATGCAGAAAAATGCTCACGCAGATGCTGCACGTCGCTCTACAAAACTACTTTAAAAGACGCCGTGGCCGCCAGGGTTGAGATTTTCTCTGTTTCATCGCGAAGTTCTGCTCCACGAGTGTAAGTGCTCAACATTAATATGCATGAATGTGAAAGATGCTGCAAACTCCTGAGGCATGTGACCATTGGAAACACAACGGTGTTTCAGTGCAGAACACCAACACTGGGGGATTAACTGTTAAATGTTTTGTTTGTTAGTTTTTAAATCAAGCATTTCTCGCACTTGTGTGATCTAAAGATTACACTATCAGCTGAATCACAGATGGAGACAAAAATGTTTTGTTCAGATTTGATTTTTCAGTCTAATCGGAGAAGAAATTCAGGGAGTTTGAGTGTTTGTTCCTGGTTTATTTATCTACTGTGAGCAAACAAACGGCAGCACTTCCTGGTTTCTGCTGCATCCTTTGCTCTGGTAGAAACAGCTGGTCCTGTACCTGAATATGAATATGAATATGAACGGCCTGGATCATCACTCAACTCAGAAATCAAACTCAGTCAATTAAACTGAATTAATAGAGGCAGAAATTCAACTAAATAGGTAGAGAAAACATTCAAAAACTCTGATTTTCTTTGACCCATGGGTAGACTCAGAGGCTAATCAATCTGTTAATGTGTGTGCATCATGTAGGTTGTGTGAAAGAGCATTTTCATTTCCAGCTGCAGACAAGCTGACCTGCCATCAGCTCCGTCTGCTGCTGGCATCCTGGCGGAGACGACGTCTGACCTCCGGCTCGTATTGATCCGTGACACCAGGTGAAGCGATGCTGCTGCCAGAAACAGGTGGTGAGGTGTCCGTTTGCTGTACACGCACACATCACGGTGATCAATGGATTTCTTATTTACATGATGTCTGATTATCAGTGACTGACTTACCCACATACAGTGTCGTCAGGTTCAAGGTGAGGCAACAAATGGCTGCACTTACACCCACCGGACACAAGAGGTCGCGATATTCCTTTACATCAACTTTTGTTCACATCTGCTCTCTTCAAGTTAACTCTGAAAAATAGCCAATTCTGTTTTTTTTGTTCTTTTCTTTTTTCGTCTGTTGCTTACTGGGAGATCTGCCGTCGTGGCTTCATCCCTTCAGGGTCAAACGATAAGAAAAGCGTTAATTGGCGGAGGGGAGGTCTTCGCTACAAAAAAAAAACAAAAAACTCCCGGATAACGAAGCACACAGCTTTGTTTTTTTTTTTTTTTTTTTGTACTTTCTAAAGGTTAGATTTGATAAAATAGTTAATTAAGCCTGTTTCTGTCGGGTTATGTGTGGTAAAAAATACTCCTCTTCCTCTCGTCATTCGCCACATCTTCAGGACAGTTATTTTTCCCGGACTGTACCACAAAGTTTGCCGGAGGGGTGGCTGGTTTGTTTTGCTTTAAGATGCGTGAATTAAACTACGGGGATAGTAATTTTTATTAATGTCATATTAGTTTTATAGTTTATAGAGATATATTTAGTGAGTTTGCCAATCACAATTTGATAAAAATGAATACGTCGTTAATTGGGTTTTTTAAACTCCCCCCTCGTTTACTGAGTTGGTCGCCCGACTAACTGACTTCGTTCCATTTCACTTTTCGGCTAAAACGAGCATCTGTCTGGCCCTTTAACCCGGGTTAGCTTGTTTCTCGGGCTAAACTAACCGTGGGCGTAATCTTTGAATCATGTCGGGGAGCAGCGTTGTAAACGGGGAGCTTTAAAGCGAGAATGGGAGACGTAAGGGCGGCAATGAGAGCCTCCTTGTGAGCCGTCGGGGCCTAACTGCGAGCCGCGGCCGCCGGTCGGAGCCTCCTTCTCCTCCCGATTATGTTGATGTGCTCCTGCGAAAAAGTCGACTTTAACGTCACCTCCCGCACCGTCGCTCGGCTGGTTTTCGAGGCCGAACAGGATAACAGGAACGCGGGGAACTCGTCCAATGGGAGGTAGGAGGTTCAACTTTGATGGAAAGTTGTTGTTTTTTTTTTTGTTTTCTGTTTTGTCTAAACGCCGCCGTGCTCGCTTCCGTTCACCTCCTCCCTCCGGGTGTCTCGCGTCTCCGGGGCGACTGTTGCGTTTCACCAAAACGCGCCCGAGATGGTTTTAATTTTTCAGGCGGTGAAAAGGTCGGGCGCGCGCGTGGAGGCCGAGTGGTTGCGCGATGGTTTACTCTGGACAAACAAACCAGTGCCGAGATTGTTCTTGTTCAAACAGATCACATCAGATGGTGTCAGACGGGCTCGAGCCCTTCTCCCTGGAGGCGCTGCTTTGAAGGCAAACAATGGTGAACTGCGCGCACACACGCACGCGCACAAGCCTCCCAGCTGGAAGACACATCTGCAGTCTAGTCTGTTTGTAGGAACCGGGCTCTGGGTTCTGGGCTCTGGGTTCTGTTGTTGGTGGGAACCGGGCTCTGGGTTCTGGGTTCTGTTGTTGGTGGGAACCGGGCTCTGGGTTCTGTTGTTGGTGGGAACCGGGCTCTGGGTTCTGTTGTTGGTTGGGAACCGGGCTCTGGGTTCTGGGCTCTGTTGTTGGTGGGAGGGCTCTGGGCTCTGGGCTCTGGGCTTTGTTGTTGGTGGGAGCCGGGCTCTGGGTTCTGTCATGGCTGGATTTGAAACCTGACTTGTAGGGATGGGAATTGATAAGATTTTTCCGATTATTCCATTATCAATACTGTTTAACGATTCGATTCTCTTATCAATTCTAATTTGGGGAAAAAGGAGAACAAACAGTTTTATTAGCATCAATTTTTTTTTTTACTTAGAAGTCACGACCTTACAAACTCAACAAGGAGGTCAAAAGAGGCTCAAAGTTAATGTGTTAACTGTTGTAATATGTAACTGTGCAAATACACAAGAATGTGTAACATTTTACTAACAGATTTTTCCTAATAGAAATTCTCCCTTTTAAATAGGATATATGAGCTCTCTAAGCACTCAAAAATAATAATAAAGAAAGATAATTACTGTCAAATACAACAGAACAGTGCATAGTACAAATACTATGAAGAATTAACAATTGTTTTGCAGTAAAATAATCATGTCTTCCAGCCTCTGAACCAGCCAGACTCTCTCTCTCATCACGGTCATCTTCTAAATGTAATGCAGAAGGCATTCGTTTAATAGCATAGCGCTAATGAAATGAAAAATACTTTATTTTCTTATTTACTTTATTTAATGTTATAGCGTGTTTTACAAAGAAGCACATAGGCAGCGGGATAGCTACTAACCAGAGTTTCCAGAGGTGATCTTAGCTTGGCTACTGCTGCTGGGTTGAGATCCATCAGTCCGAAGCGTCAAAAACATGACACTCGTTATCACATGTTGTGTGTTCAAATGTTTCTGCATGTTAGCCGTGTTCCCTCCCGACGCTGTTATCTCCACTTTACAATGACTGCTAGTTGCCTTGTTGCCATCTTTCTTTGGTGAAGTGAAGCCAAACATTGGAGCGTTTGAACCTGGTGGGCGCCATTGTTGTTTACAACTGCAATGCGCGTGCTAAACCGACGTGCTAAACCGACGTAAACACGTAAGAGCTTTCTGGAATTGACTGTGCGTAACTTGCGTAAATTACGTGAGATTCGTGCTGGTTGGAATCGATAAGAGAATGGCTGGATAAACTGCCAAAAAATTCCGTGGAATTGAAACACACAGAACCGGTTCTCTACAGGAACCGGTTCTTGATTCCCAACCCCAGTGACTTGTGACCTTTTCACTAGGAAACCAAAGTGACTGGAGTCCTTCAGTCCCACCTTTCACAGTTTTGGCTTCTTCAGAGTTACTTGAAGAGAGATTTTTCTTTAAAAAAAAAAAATAAATTCATTAATTGCACCAGTTACATACATTCATGTGTGTAAACCACGGACCCGCCTTTTAGTCCTGTTGTGTGTGCGTGTGAGAACATTTAATGCATAAAAATCATCTGATTGTAGTTCATCTCAGCATGAGCAAATACAACAGCATCTACCTGCTCACTGTGTTTTATCTGTATTGAGTTTAATGCTGATGAAGCCCATCAATGGACTTCACATACAGAGTCTGCGGATGCTGAAACTAGCTCACAGAGCCAGTCTCATCGTTGACGGGCAACTGACTCAAGAAAATAGTTATGGAAGAGAAGGTTCTCAACCTCCACCAGCCTAGAAAACTGCAACAGCTCCTTTGTTCTTGCTTTAAGGGCCCAAACAACTGCACTTTGGTCTGCCCAGAGGACATTGTTTTTTTTCTCCTGGGAGCTCTTTCAAAAGAACACAAACATAATTTCTCAGTGATCATTACTGATATCTTTCCCTCTGGGCATTGTGTTATGGCAGCCCTGCATACTCCAGGCTCCTGCCGGGGATGTTCAAGTCTGATGTTCGCTGCACTTGGCTGCAACTTACCCTCCTAAACCCGATCCAGGGTTTAAAGGGGTCCATTTCCCACTCGATCTTCTTCTTCTGCTTGTTTTTTGCTTTTTTCCCTTGAATAAATGCGCTGTATTTATCTGTGGTTGTATTTTTCTAATGGTGACGTCCACTACGATCAGATGATTTTATCGCGGTTTTACGCAACAAATAAAGGATTGAAAAGAAGGGTTGCTAACTTTACACATGACTGTATGTTCAGGCGCCATAAACACAGGCTATTGATTTGCCTCGTAACAGGAGCAGCAACTGATCAGCACCGTCACATGATCCCTCAGTATTTAACGACTGACAGAACCATCATCATATCTGTGGAAGAAACGTGGCGGTCGGTCTGGGTGGGCCGCTGCTTCTTTTTTTTTTAAATCTTCTCCCACTCCTCAGGTTGCGACCTCCAGACACAGATCTAGTCCCGAGTGAATCCAGCTCTCGCTAAGATGAGCGTTCAGATGTGACGAACGGACGTGAGCAGAGCTGAAGAAAGAGGAACGCCACCAGTGACGGAGGTGAACGCAGAAGAAGGATGATGGGACGTTTCAGCCCGTCGTCGTGCTCTGCAGACCCGATGACCTGAGATACGGAAGCTGAGAGAGTCTCGGTGCTGCGTCAGCGAAGGACCTCCCTCACCTCTGTTTTGAAACTACTTTTGCAAGTCTGTGACTTGTGTGGAACTTGACTTATCTGATGTGAGGAAACTTTACGAAGTTGACAGGAAGCATGACAGGAGTGAACAGGAAACGTACGGTTGCACGGTTGGTTCAGAAGCCGTTTGCCAAGAGGGATTTTTTTCAGATGGATTTCCCCTCTCTGATTGTCCATCTACTCAACTCCAGCGTGGCGAGGACGTCTCAGGAGACGGGTCGGGCCCGGATGTGAGGGAGCGGCACCTGTTGGGTTAAAGAATACCGACAGAGGAAGCTCAGAAGATGACCACGTCCTCTCCTGTGAGATCGGAGGGTTTCACTCTGGCTCAGCCCGTCCCCGTCCCCGTCCCCACGCTCACCGTCCTGCCGCCGTCCTCGGACACGGAGTCCTGGTCCCGCTCGCCCAGCCCGAGACCGCTGCGCTCGGCCCGCCACAGCCGGTCCCACCGCAGCAGGTCCCGGACCAAGAGAGAAACGGACGGGGAGCAAGGCTGCGCTGAGAGGACGCAGTGGGGACAGACGCCTCAGATCGTAGTGGAGGACTCGGCAGGGAGGGGTGCCATTCCCCCCTCACCCTCTGTGGACGCTCTGACGGAGGACATGGGACCGGGTCGGGACAGCCCCTCGCACGACTTCCTCCTGCCGCCGTCCCGCTCCTGGTCTCGTAGTCCGTCCCCCAGCAGGCGTTCTCGCTGGTCCCTCAAGAGCCTGTTGAGCAGAGACTCTGACTCGGACGTCAGCAGGTCAGTGTGCTGGTTGATCCCACGGCTGCTCCGTTAGGGAGAAAAGATCTAATCACAGTTGTTTTAGGCAAAATAGAAACCATGATTGCTTAAAATGACTAATCATCGACTTTGGAGACATGTTGCACTGACATTGAAATTCCCTTTAATACTTCTATTCTAGTTTCTATGACTATCTAGAATTCTGTTTAAAAATGTGTGTGATGGATGGATGACTGTAAAGAAGAAGTGGATGAACTGTGATTCACTTTTCTGTAGTTGTTCTGAAGCCTCTTCTTCCTCACAGCAGAACGATCGGCGATCAGGCCTGAAGTCCAGCTGGGTTCACACTACCTTTTTTTTTTTTTTTGTTCAGTCTCGTAAGATTAATTCACACCGCACGACATGAAATGAGTAGATCATGACATTGATCACGGTTACATGATGTTTTTTAATTCGGAATTAATAATTCTGAATTAAACTATTTTCCTTTGAGTTTACATGGAAATAGTAATTCCGAATTGAGGTTTACATGGAAAACACGTTTGTTCAGCTTTATCCAACTCTGCTTTAGGTCTGGGGGTTGGGAAGGGTTCTGATTGGATGGGGGCGCGGACGTCTTTACATCTACCGGAAGAAAAAAAACTTAGCAACAACTCGGTTAGCAACAACATTCCACTTATTTTTGACCTGGGTGGCGTCTCTATCTGTGAAACCTCCTTCATATAACCCGGCCGCTACAACTTTGAAAAGCTCCCAATTTTTATGTTTCCTGCCATCTGTTCTTTTAATTATTTCCAGTTCCTCCAAGCTATTTATTGAATAAATCGTCTCTACTCTTGAACACCGTTTACTGCATGCTGCCATCTTGAAACTTTGTTTTGAAAACAAGCCCAGCGCAGAATATAAGCGTCATCGCGACAGACGGGCAAGAGAACTAGCATGCGCAGAAAGACGGGAATTAATTTAAACTGGAATGAGTGTTTACATGACCGCGGAATTATTTAATTCGGAATAAAATGGGAACAAACCAGCCACTTACTTCGGAATTAAATTTAATTCGGAATTGACATTTTCATATGGAATTAGGTGTTTACATGGTAACTTTTGTTCAAATTTAACTTTAATTCTGAATTAAAGAGCAATCAAAATTCGGATGTAAATGCACAGACTTACTGGCTGTTACTCTGTGATTGAGTGTAGTTTAAGGTCGTGGCTACAGCAGCGGTAAAGCGAGTGTATTTCGGGGTCTAAACGCAGCGTCTTCAGCGTGGAGCCATCTCACCGTTCTTGAGCTGTGATGGCTGACCTCCTGTCAGGCCAGAGTTGTTTTCTCTGCTGTGACCACAGCAGAACCAAATCACTAACTTCCTCTGTATGCAGTTGGATATCTGACTCTGGGTCTGTTCTGTGCCTGCGTAGAACTGAAGCAAGAAAAGTTCACAGCAGAGCTGGTTGTGTACGTGAGTGGATGTGAATGCCTGGTCAAACCACAAGGACTGTCTGTCCTCGAATAAATGCTCCCTCCCCAGTTGTGGCACCCAGGACGTTGACCAAATGTAAATGAAACTAAGCCTTTCTGTTTTTTTCTCTGTAATCTCAACAACTTTTGTTTTTTTTTTCCCCCAGTTTTTCTTCAGTTTAAAAGACGCTGTGTACGACTAGTTCTTGGACATCTTTCCAGTGTTGCTCGTCTGTAACTGTTATTTTGTTGTTGTGTGATGTAGGTGCGTGTGCTGAAGCAAACCCTGAAGAACGTACCGTAAACTAACAATTCCTCCCTCAATCTTAACCCTCGCCCTTAACCCTCAATCTTCGCCCTCGAAAGTAAGTGTAAGGGCTATTTTGTGACTTAGAAATGGGACACCCCTTGCGTGTAGTTATATCTTCAGACTGCGAGGGGCAGCCTTATTATCATGTTCACGCATTGATTTATTAATGCCAACATTTATTTTATCGTGCGTTAACTCCTGTTGCTCACATGCTTTTGTTTTTAAAAGTCTGTTACTGGCTGATGCGGAACTGGAAAAGAATTGGCGGAAAAAAAAAAAAAAAAAAACATGCAGAAAAGCTAAAACAGACATGGAGAACGGTAAAAATCTGTATACTTTACAGTTCAGGTAGCAATATTAACAATTCTATCTGAAAAAAAATTATAGACTGCAACAAAACAAATCAGATCTGCTCCATGTGTTCACAGTCCTGCTGTTCTCTAGCTGGTTACTTCAGTGCGGCTCCATCTAGTGGCACAGATGTGTAATGACAACAGAAAGTCCAGTCCTCCATTATAAAACAAATTCAGTCCTGTGGCCCGTTTTTTTTCATTTTGTATTTTTGATCCAAGTCTACAATTGAAATATAAAAAAAAAAAAAGCATTTTTTTGTGTTGGATTTAAAAACGAAAAACGTAATAAAATGTCACTTTTTTTTTTTTTTTTTGAATGACAATTGAAAATGGGAAAAGAATGATTGATACACAGATTGGTAAAGTTACTGAACTTTAACATGGACATTTTCATTTTAAAGTTCTCCCAGACGGAGGATTGACAGAAACAAGGTTATTTGTAACCAGTTGCCAAGTCAGGGACGATGATTAGAACTAAGTAGCGACAGTGATGACACTGAGCCATTGTCTCTGCCAGCTGTCAATCAAAGGATGATTCTCCCATAAGGTTTCCATGAATGTGAAATCTAGTCACGGAAACCAAGACCAGTATTTAAACTAGGCTGTAAATATGCTGATTTCTTCTACACAGGTGGACTTTTTAACATAGAGTTGTCTTTTGGAACCAGCCTCCAGTGGTCAGTGGAGGAACTGCAGGTTTTCTTATTCCTGCTTTAGCTTCAACCTGGACGTTGGAATGTTGGCGCCCACCTGAATGTTGCTGGGACCAGTTGGTCCTAGGTCCCTTCAGATCATTAAAATCATTGACCCCACCGTGTAGCGGGTCTTCATGTTTCTGCTTCTTCTTCTTCTTCTTCTTCTTCTTCTTCTTCTTCTGCTTCTTCTTCTTCTTCTTCTTCTTCTTCTTCTTCTGCTTCTTCTTCTTTCTTCTTCTTCTTCTTCTTCTTCTTCTTCTTCTGCTTCTTCTTCTGCTTCTTCAAATTTTTGAATTAGCTTCAGTTATTACCAGATAACTATCCAAGCGAGTGGAAAAACTCATGATGAAGAAGCTAATTAAAAAAAAACTCAAGTGTCAAGCCTTTGTCTGCTCTCATGAGCTAAACTGCTTATCTTCCTTATCTCACAGAGCAGCACATGAAGATCAGTGGCTTAGAACGGCATGTCCTCCGTCAGCGCTCTGTCTGTCTGCTGTGTTGAACGCTCTGTAAAAACCTCATTAGCATTCAGCTCCACCGAGGCCAGACTGGCCTGCAGTCACTGGTCAGAGCGTTTGTGCCCGAGGGCTTGAGATGAAGCGTCCTCACGCATGGCACATTTCTGCTCAGCGGACTTTGAAAAGCATGCCTTTTCTCAACTCTTTTGAAACGGGGTGGAGTTGAGTAGCTGATGTCTGAGCCTGGTGAGGACAGATTACACCCTCAATATCCTGGAAGTGCTGTTGGTTCATGGTACACCTAGTCAGGTTAAAAACAAGAACTCCTTTTTCCTGCCCTGCACCCAGAAAACCCCCATGCTGCCGGCAGTAAGATGGGATTTTAAGACGGCAGGACGAGCTTAAAAGACGGACGACATCTTCAGTAAGCGAAGCGGCGAGGTTATGTAAACTGTAAACAAAGGGAGACGCTGCCGTGGGAGAGAGAAGGAACAGAGCTGGGTCACTCATACGGAGCTGGAGGCGGCGTTCAGGAGCCATTTATCCTCCTCCTGAATGATGACATCACCGTCAGCCAATGAGAGTGGGCTCGTGGTCTGATGATGTCATGTGAGTCCAATCAGCAGAGGCTGTGTGCATCACTGCAGTGGGCGACAGAGGGCAAGAGGGTGAATGTCTGTCTGTCCTCCATATGAACAGCTGGGTCCCTGTCTTCTTCATTCACACATCATTTCATTGACCCACTTGTATTGTTCGGCTTCGTGCAACATGTCAGTGACATGCAATAATCCTGATCCGACTTCTAACTCCCTTAATGGCCATTTGGTTGTGGCACTTGATACTAAAAAGAAACATTTCCTGAAGTAAAACCGAGCTGAAATCATTTACTTTCAAGATTAGTGGTTAACGTGAATGAATGTGTCCAGCAGAGAAAGAAGTTGTCAAATATTTTATGGAGAAAATGAGCCCCTGGAAATGCATTTGACATGTCAGGGTTATTTTCTTCACTTTTTTAAAATTTCGTTTATTTAACAAAAATGAACCCAATGAAAGCTGTATCCCCTCATGACTAAAGACCTAATAGGTCCACCTTCTGTTCCTTAGTTGGTGTTGGGGGACAATTGGTCTCATTCTTACTTCAGTGCTGCATCAGGTCATTGAGGCACGAATCATCACCCTTCCACCTCCGTGCTTGACAGTGGATGAGAGGTTCTTCTGCTGAAATGCCTTTTGATTTTCTCCAAACACAGAGCTGGACGTGAAGACCTAACAGGTCCACCCTGGTCCCGTAGATGGTAGATGGCTCCGGAGGTCTCTTGGTCTCGTCCGTCTGTGGTAGACTGGTCTCGTCCAGACGGTCCGGTCTCCTGGTCTCGTCCGTCTGTGGTAGACTGGCGTCCAGAGGTCTCCTGGTCTCGTCCGTCTGGTCCGTCTGTGGTAGAGAGGTCTCCTGGGTCTCCAGAGGTCTCCTGGTCTCGTCCGTCTGTGGTAGACGGTCGGTCCGGCTCAGGAGGTCGTCCTGGTCTCGTCCGTCTGTGGTAGACGGCTCCGGAGGTCTCCTGGTCTCGTCCGTCTGTGGTAGACGGCTCCAGAGGTCTCTCCTGGTCTGGTCTCGTCCGTCTGTGGTAGTCTCCTGGTCTCCAGAGGTCTCCTGGTCGTCCTGGTCTCCTGGTCTCGTCCGTCTGTGGTAGACGGCTCCAGAGGTCTCCTGGTCTCGTCCGTCTGTGGTAGACGGCTCCGGAGGTCTCCTGGTCTCGTCCGTCTGTGGTAGACTGCTCCAGAGGTCTCCTGGTCTCGTCCGGAGTCTGTGGTAGACGGCTCCAGAGGTCTCCTGGTCTCGTCCGTCTGTGGTAGATGGCTCCAGAGGTCTCCTGGTCTCGTCCGTCTGTGGTAGACGGCTCCAGAGGTCTCCTGGTCTCGTCCGTCTGTGGTAGACGGTGGTAGTGGTCCAGACCTGGTCTCTCCAGAGGAGGTCTCGGTCCGTCCTGGCTCCAGAGGTCTCCTGGTCTCGTCCGTCTGTGGTAGATGGCTCCAGAGGTCTCCTGGTCTCCTGTCCGTCTGTGGTAGACGGCTCCAGAGGTCTCCTGGTCTCGTCTCTGGTCTCCGTCTGTGGTAGATGGCTCCAGAGGTCTCCTGGTCCTGTCCGTCTGTGGTAGATGGCTCCGGAGGTCTCCTGGTCTCGTCCGTCTGTGGTAGACGGTTCCAGAGGTCACCTGGTCTCGTCCTTTTTCGATCAATCTGCAACGGTAACGTTTACGAAATGCGAGTTAGCGACGCGTGTTGACCAGGTTACTCTTGGTCAAACATCTCAATAGCTTGAAGCATTAGCCTTAGCTCCTTCAATTTGCTGTACAAATTACAATAAAATGTAAACAAGTGCTCTGAAGACAGGATACTTGTCCTCCACTAGTTGTCCCTCTGCATTCTTAAAAAATAATAATAATAATGATACGCCCAGACATTGGATTTCGTCATTTTAGTGGGTTGCGTGCTATCACCAATTTCCACCATGTTCACGTTACAATACCGATGTTACCGATGTGTCGCAAGTCGCTCACAGACTTGAATGAGGCTGATATTACACATCCTGGTAATCAACCGTGATAATTAGATGAAGTCAAACATAAACGGTAATCGTTATCGCGCAAAATTTTACCGTAATACCGATAACCGTTCCATCCCTAGTCTCTGATGGTTGCATGGATTGACCTGCTGGAACCTCCTCTCTTTAGATGACAGCTGCCCTTTTTTCTGTTTTTTTTTTTTCGTTTTTGGAAACTTTCTCACTGTAGAACGTTGACCTCCAAATTGTTTGTAAGCAGTTTTAGAACGTTTTCTGTGTTCAGCAGTATTGCTTAGGCCTTTCCCTCCTGGCGTTGTGTTAAGACTCCAGAACAGCAGTCTGACGAAGTGTCAGCTTTTATAGACGTCCACACACTCGATGATGGTGGTGGTGATGATGATCGTGGTGGTGGTGGTGGTTTCATCAGGGGCTGTTGATCAGCTACACCTGGCTAGTTGACCCTCTGTAGTCCTGCAGCAGCAGTACAGGGGTACTTGGTGTTGCCCCTATGAACGTTTCCTTCTGTCATCGCTGTTGTCGGATAAATAATGGCTCTGTGTGAAAAACGTTTTTTTACACGTAGTTCATCTGAGGTTGTATTTGCCTGACTCTAAATGCCACGACCATCATGAGTTTTCTGTTTTTACCGACAGGTCCAAGCAGGTTTTATGCAGGTCCTGTGAGTGTAAAGGTCCTTCTATGGCTGCATTCTAGCATCTTTATGTAAGGCCACATATGGAGGCTCTGCTGTTGCGCAACATTTTACTGGATGTTCAGCCGACACCTGCCTGCGGTTATGAGACATGTGTCAGCTGTAACGCTGTCCTCTGGAACTGGACCTCCTCAACTACATGACAAGAAAAAAAAAACATTTGTCTTTTTTAAGCAGTTCAAGCATGTTTTTTCTCTCCATAGACGTCTGTGAGGACCAGAATCTGTACCTTCATCGTGGCGAGGAGGGACAGAACTGGCGTTGTAAAAGCTCTTATCACTTATTTGATGAAGTTTGAGCTGAAGTATTTCATGTTTTTCTTTTTTTTTTTTTTTGAGAGCTGATAGCTTGTTCATGTCTGTGCAGCTCTGGAATACATCACCTCCAGTCAGCTGTGGAGCAGATGGTCGCAGTTTAAAATTCATGAGCGGCGCGGCTGTAAATACAAGCTGTACTTGTACACGTGTAAGCACTTGATAAAGTCGTCGGGGGCGATGACAGAAGACATGACTCACGGTGATACCGAGTTAAAAATGATGAGGCGCAGAGACGAGTCGACGCTGCGTGCTGCTGACTGATAGTCGCTGCTCTGTGGCCTCTGATTGGTTCTCTGCCGTTGTTTGATCTGCTGGTGGCCTCTCAGGTGCTGGTCCAGTTCTGTTGTCGATCAGCAGACATGTTTGGACCGACCTCTACACCCACCTCCTGTGCTCCGATTGTCCCGCCCTGCTGCTCTTTTAGGTTTCTTGACCCCGTCCCAGCTCCTGCTGACCACATGAAACTGGGACCTGACAGTGGGTCAGTGGAGAACCTCAGAAAAGCAGATTACGTGGGGGCGGGGGGGAGATGCAGGCCTGGCTCAGGCCCGCGTGGATTATGATCTGGACTCTAATCCAGAGAGATGGCCACACAGATTGAGGGTTAAGGGATTGGGTGGGCTCTGGGCTCCAGCCAGGTGGACACGCAGCAGGCTGCTGCTCTTGTTCATGTTGGAGTTGTACTTTTTTCTGGCAGATGATGGATGATGCCTGAACACATGCTCTGCAGGGATTAATCTCCCAAAATAAACATGTGAATACCTTCCCTTTGTTTAGGATTTGCGCTGCACTTTGTAACATGTAATGTGTAGAACAGGCTATTTCACTTAAGAGACATATGTCCTTTTTTTTTTTTTTCCTTTCATAAATTCCCAGTTTCCCGACGTCTTCATGAGACGTTCTGATGCAGCTCTGAACAGTGATGCTGGACAACCATGTCTCTGCAGCTCAGTCTGTAGCAGCTGTGTGTGTGTTGTTGTGTTGTGTTTTTTTTATTAACTGGGTGGGTTAAGCCTCTAACATGACTCCGCCCCATCTCCTCTGCAGGATGTTGCATCTTCTGAAACTGGTGTTGCAGCTTTGTGGTGTCCTCTGTCTGAGGTGCAGCCGGGGGCAGCATGTGGTTTCTGGGTAGCGGGGACCACTGCAGCGTCTCCAGGTTGCTGGTATCCTCATGCTGATGATAACAAGCACCAACGGTCCAACTTCTGGGTTGAAGCTATGGTGGAAATAAAGCTGCAGTTCCTCCGCTGACCACTGGAGGCTGACCACTCGATGTTAAATGTCCAACTTTGCAGCAGAAATAAACATATCTACCGTCTGGTTGTTTCCATAGTTAGCCAAGTCTCAGCACCACTGATTATTTCAGGACCAGCCGGACCACTTGTGAAAGACCTGAGCAGCTGCACAGCTGAACGTGTCCCAGCTGGCTTCCAACCCTGCTCATTCTGCCCATTTGGAAAATGGCGCCCTGCACCATATTAAAAAAAAAAAAAAAAAAGCTTCAAAAGCACTCCTGAAACCCCGAGTCACGTGATTCAGACTACCTATAATGCAGCAAACAAAGTGATGGGGTTGTGCTAGTTATTGTTATGTAACTACACGTCGTCTCGGTGCAGGCTGCAAGATGCATGACAGGGCATAAAATTAGAATTTTTACCCAGTAGCCCCCTGGCTACCAGGTTTTTGAAGTTGGTAGCCAGCTAGCAATTTTGGTCGCCAGTGTTTTTCGTCGCCCCATACGCCCCCGTAGACTGCTGACATCATCATGGACGCTCCCAGCATGTTCAGCAACTTCAGACATCTCTATTGTTTCCTGTGTTAACTATTCTGTTGTGAACTTATATTAGATTATTTACCAAAATGATCCGTTTTGATGTGGAGTAGATTCAGTGATAGATTTTTGCATTTGTCCGTCTTCAGTTTTGTCCATCTGTCCATCGCTGGGTTAGACGCGTGTGTAGTTATGACTTCCGGCAAACGATGTGCACCCTAAACATGGCCACTTTTCGCCAAATAAACTTTGTTTCTAAATTATTTAGAGATGTTTGCCTTGGTGACACATGACAAATGTGCAGAAATCATAGAAAATAAAAGGGTTATTTTCTAAGATGATGGTGAATTTTGTGGCCCTCGCCACTGGCCACAAGGCAGAAAAAAACGGTCGAAATGGTCAAATTTTGGTCGCATTTGGTAACCATTTAGTCACGATTTTATGCTCTGCATGACTGGCTCAGCTGGGTAGATTTGTTGTTCTTTTGCCTTCGTATTTCCTGCCGCTATTTCTTCCTGGTTGTTTTCAAGGCGGCCAGAATGAGTTTGCTGCAGTGTCTGTAAAAGTCACTGAAGCTCAACATTTATCAGCGCCAGCTCACCAGAGAGAGATTTTATTTGCTCCATTGCCAAATTTTAGCTCTGTAAAGAAAAAAAGAAAGTAAAAGGAAGCTCAGCACAGCAAGCTACAGCGCTGCAGAAAAGAACCCACGCTGCCCTCTAGTGGTTGGCGGTGGAATTACAGCGCGACGAAGACAGCTGGAGAGGTTTTTTGTACCATCATGTACATGGGCAAGGCTAGCCCTTTTTTAGGGGTGCTTTAAATTGAAAATTCAGCACCCCAAAAACCTGCAGTAAGAAATGTTGTTATTCTAAAATTTTAGTTAGCATTTGACAGGCTTAGATAATCTCCAAAACTTAATCCATAGTTTGTGGTTTAAGTTACTTCTCTTCTTCACTGACCGTTTACCAGTTAGCGCGTTAGCTCAATTCGCGTTTCAAATTCCATTGAAATTTTCAAAGATTTGCATGTTTTCCAGTCAGTTTTTTTCCCAAAAGATTATGCTCTTCTCTAATAAATGTCATAATGATTATCCAAAAATTATTTTTCAATAAACGTTTTTTGGTTTTGTGTGAAAGAAGATGAGGTTGTGGGTTGTGGTGGGGCTCTTTGGGTGCTCAGCACCCCTAAAGCTCTGACCCTAGGATCGCCCCTGATCATGTATCTGCTGTTCAGAAACAAAAACCAAGCTTCAGTCATGGTTTTAATACAAAAATGCCCAAGAAAAGAACAACTTATGAAGAGAGAACATAATTTAAAGGCTGAATGGAGACAAAAGGCAGAGTTTTTTGTGGGCTTCATGTGATGTTGGTGCAGAACCATCCTGCCAGCAGCCATGAAGCTGGTCTGACTCCCCTGCTGCAAGGAAACCAGCAAATACTCTTCTGATAATCCACACAAGTCTGATCTCAGCACTAATGACAGAAATGGCTGTTTTCTATAAATGTTTTTATGAGGGACTTGTCCCTCTGAATTCAGATAAACGCGCCTTATCTTCCTTATCGCTGCCCTCAGAATAGAAAGGCGAGGCTATTCCATTCACGGAGTCTCCTCCCTCCCCTGCTCCTCCTGCCTCCCCCCCTCCCCCTCCCCCTCTCCTTAGCTGCGAAAAAGGGATTACCGATGGGGCTCTGAGACGGCAGCCCGTTACCGGCTCTCGCGTTCGGCATAGAGCTCCAGCGCTCCGTCCGGTCCCCGCGGGGTTCGAGGGCGTCGGCCGCCATGGGAAACTAGCATCCGACCGCGGGACGGTGGAGGACCGCCGGGGGATGGGTGCTGCTCCCGTCCGAGGCTGAGCGAAGGGAACGCGGCTGCGGAGAGGACTATTATCCCCGGGTCGCCTGGATTGCTTTTATTTTTTATTTTATTTTTAATTCTTCTTCTAATATCAACTGGACCTCAAACGCCTCATGACATGTTCGAGTAAGTGACACGAAGCTAAAGTGATGCTGAAGCTCGTGGACCGTTAGATGTTGTTTAGATGAAGCACGTCCTCCAGATTGTTGCACGGGTCTGTGCGTGCGTGTGTGTGTGTGTGTGTAAACAGCTACTGTAATGTATTAAATAGATCGGTGTGTGCTCGTTGACGCCGGTACCGGTGCAGCAGGTCCCGGGTCACCGCCTCACAGCCGAGCCTGACTCTGCCCCGCTGCTCCGGTGTTTGACCCGGTTTCTCCGCTCCAAACAGCCGGCGGGTCAGGGGCAGGTTTGCTGGGGTTGGGGTGTGTGTGAGTGTGTGTGTGTGTGTGTGTGTGTGGGGTGGGGGGGGGGGGGTAAGCTAGCTGCACGTTAGCTCCCAGTGATGTGAAGCAGAACCACGAGGTTCTGCGTGGAAACGTCTAGAAATGTTTGCGCTGCGGGTGGATTGAGGTTGTAAACACACAGCTCCTGCTGCCCCCTGCTCCTCATCACTCCTCATTGCTCCTCATCACTCCTCCCTGCTCCTCCCTGCTCCTCACCTACAGACAGCTTAATGCCACTTGTCATAATGCTGTGATTAGCATCTGAGCTGGCACACTCATGCTGGACAGGCTTTCTCAGCCGTTGCCTTGGAGACGACCATTTAGACTCTTTATTCCCAAGTCTTTTTTTTTTTTTTTTTTAATAATTGATCTGTATTAAAATTTATTGTTTGTTTAAAGGAAATTTGCTTTCTTTTCAGGAGTTGATAAATGCTCCTTAGAGGCATTAATAGTATGTCAGCGACATGCTTTTGCTCTAAACACCACATGGATTTTAGAACAAAAATACCTTTTTAGGTGGATCAGCTTCTCAGTTCTGGACCATCTAAGCATCTAAGCTACAGATGAGACATGAAGAATAGCATCCTGTTTTGACCCAAAAAGTGTATTTACTATAAAAAGTTGAAAAAGTGAATTTAAAGACTAAGTTATTCCATGTGTGTGGAGCTGTAATAACGTCAGGAGCAAACAGAGACTGAAGGAACCAGCTGCTGTATTCACAGGTCCAGAGGAGCCTCATGGAATACCAACAGACCTTTTAAAGGATTTAGTCCAAAGACCTTTGAAATTTCAATTTCCGGGTTTTTGAAGCATCTCATTTGGGTGTGTAACGATCCATCAGCCAGGACATTTAATGATCAATGATCCAATAGCATCAATCCCAAATGAAAATATTGACCAGATGTCAGCATGTGTCATCTTTGACATTATCAAATGACCTTTTGTGGTTTATTTTATTAAAGGAGAAGGTCTTTTCTCATTGTCTTGTTGAGGCGTGCAGCTCTGGATAAAGATGAAGAGATTTTCACCGTTAACAGGAATGAGTTTGTGTAAAAAGAACATTTTTGTTCCAGATACTATTGACGACATCTCCAAATTCCAAATATAAATGTTGTCATTTAGAACATCTGTTTGCAGAAAGTAACAAATGATGAAAATAACAAATAGATGCAGAGTCTCCAGACGTCAAATAATGCAAAGAAAGCCAGTTCATGTTTAAACGACACGTTGCTTTTGATTTAAAGTGGAAGAGTCAGAAATGAGTATTTGGTGTAATGACCTTGAATTTAGGTCACGGCTGTCATGCATGTTGACCTGCGCTCTCCACCAGTCTCTCACCGTGCACCCGTTAATAAATCTGTCCAAATGTGGTCTGAGGTGACCACAGCTGTCGGTCCGGCTGCCTCCACATCAGCGGTCCACTAACGGCCATACAGGCTGGATGGTATCAGGAACATGTCGGGACGTGCGACTGCCATCAATACATGTCTGCAGGTGGCCGTCTGCAGTGTGGTTTTATTCAAGAAACACATTGGTGATCATTTAGTTTGTGTAATTTAACCCCAAAAATATTTTAGCTACTCGCTGCGGTTTAATCTGATGATGTCATCTCACATCGATCCCTCATTCCTAGCAGTTAAAGTAAACTTCTGTGTGTTGGTCTTCCCGCTTGAACCCATGCGTCACCCAATCAGGTTGCGGCTACGCTAGAGCTAGCTAGTGAAATCTCACATCACACATGCCTCAGCACACCCGTGTGAGTCCAGTGTGACTTTTGGAGTCAACCCCCAGTGGTCAGCTGAGGAACTGTCACTCTTCCTTCTCGTCCTGTGAGCTGGAATGTTGGTACCCGGTCTGGGCGTCGTGGAGTCATGGAAACGGAGCATGTGACAGTGGCGTGAATCATTAAAGCTGGTGAATGATTGTTGGTTCTGCTGTAAAAGGTTGTTATTAGAGGTTCTGCACCCGTCCTGGTTGGTTTAAATGGTCGTTCTTGGACACGTCTGTATGAGTCGTCTCAAAGCCCGCCCCCGCCCTGCTGTGATTGGTTCAGTATGCTCTACGCTGGTGAAAGTGGCTGTTGAGTGGGAAGGGTACTGGACCCATGTCACAGGAGATCATTTTTGTGAAGTGGGTGGTTGCAGCCGGCCAGGCAGGTCCAGAGGAGCTGAGTACGTATTAACATCTCCCAGCTGAAAGGGGCAGCTTTATGAAAGCTTTAGATTCGATTAATGCCTTATTTAATCCTTCATACCATCAAAATAGTCCTCAAAGATTTTCACTTTGCTGTGACGAGAAGCAGAAATGATCAAATATGATCATGGGGGGGGGGTCCTTGTTACATTATGGCAAAAACATAACATTAGCATACCATCAAAGTCTCTGGTAACATCCTCTGTACCCATTAAATAAATAACAAAAAAAAAATGGTACGTGGGAATCGCCTGTCGTGATAAATCCATATTTCAGTATTTCCATATTTCCTGGTATTGTCTGTTAAAAGCTTTCTTTTTCTTGGAAGTCGACGACTGTTCTTCTTTATCTTCACTGTGCATTTTCCTCTTCACAAGGAAACTTTCCAAAGACGTCCGTTTCTTACTCATTTTGCTAGCTGGGTTAAATGTTGGCGCTCAAGTGACCGAGATGTAACCGAAAGAATCCAGTCGTTTTTCAAAATAAAAGCTCGTTGAGACTCATATATAATAAATAAAACTTAATTAGTTAATTTTTTCTTCCGCGGCCCGGTACCGGTCCACCGCCCAGGGGTTGGAGACCACTGATTTAAATGATGATAGAGTTGTAGTTGAATCACAGCATATCTTCTCTGAACTTCATGATTGGGAATTTATTTTTTGATCTGTATTTAGTGTTTGTATCTCTAAATGGCCTGACTGTGTGGATGCTGTAACAGTCCAAATGAACTCAGCTGATGGCTCTGGCCCTACATGGCTTTTCTCTGGGCTTCAACTGGTGCTTTGAGATGGCGTGGAATAACGGAGCAGGAAACGCCTGCAGCTTCCCTCCATGTCATGACTCTGAAGTGAACACAGAGCAAAACCCAGCAGTGAAACATGAAAGCGTGTCCTCTGTTCTCCTCTGATCGTTTCCCTGTCTTCTCTTCTCTGCAGTACGGCCAGTAACTCTCCACGCAGCACCCCAGGGAGCTCCCCCTCACTGCGGCGCAGGGTCAGGGGGGGTGGCAAGGCCAGCGAGAGTGAGGGGGGAGGAGAGAAGAGCAGCGGGGGAGGAGGCTCTGATAGCCCCCTGACCTCCATACCCTCCGCCTCCTCCCTCTCATCTGCCTACCCACTCGCTTCTCGCCACTTCAGTCGCAATGCCAAGGTAACGGACGTCACGTAGGCAACCGTGGGTCTGTTTGGTTCCTGGATGGCTGCCAGTCAGGAGGGAAACAAGCAGACCATCACTTGAACATGCAGCAGGACTGGAGGACAGACTAGCGTGTCGCTAAAACACTAAAACAAGGCTGTTAATTCTGAGGTTTTGCTCATCAAGATTAAAAATCATTTCCTCATGACTTGAAGAGTCTGATGCTAAACAGCCTTCATGAATCCTCCAGTCTGATTGGGACTGAAGCAGCACCATTAACTGAAACGGTCATGATAAATAAGCAGCTTAAAGGGATAATCCAACATTTTGGGAATTAGCTTAGTTTGCCATCAACCCCTGACTTATGTAAGGTTTGGTGTCTTTGTATGAGGTAACCTCGGTCTGACGAGACTCCTGCTGGGTGACAAAATCAGCTTCTTCATTTCTCCAGAATGTGACTAGATGTGTAAGGGCCCGTATATAGCGCTATCTTTGGTCTTGGATAAAGTGAGCTGTCCAAGTCCTACGATAAGATAAGATGTACTTTATTAATCCTTGGATTGGGAAATGATAGAATGTGACGATTACTGTCAAGCCCCTGTCACAAAATTACGACTCTGCCTACTGGCTACCCAATTAAAATGCAACTTGTAATGATGCATTAATGAATGTTAGTGTATATAAAAAGAAATGGACAAATCCAGGTTTTGTGAAGAGAGCTTTAGAGGCCTCTTTTTCTTCATACATGTTGAAAAGGGTGGAATGAGCAGGCCTGCAGACGCACTGGAACACGCCCACCTCATCTTAGTCAAGTCAGATATTTCAGCCACCCTACCACCAACACCTCCACTACTATCATTACTACTACTACTGCCACCATGATTACTACCAGTTGTTTCAGGGGCTAATGGCAAAATAAGCTAATTCCCGAAATGTTGGAGTATCTCATTAAACATAAATGTTTCTGCATGGAGGACCTGATGGAGTCCTAATTTGGGTCATTTATCACTGCTGAGAGGATTTGATTGGAGTTTTTCTTGGACAGTCTTTAAAGTTCTGACTTTCCTCTTCCAATTGGTGCCTAAGAATGATAATAAACATCACATGAAGTAAATGTTATTGATTTTTAATGTTATTGAAAGGATCATTGTGTGCTCATAGCAAAACCTTCACTATAAATACATTCACTATAAATAACTGAAACAACAGCAGGTTGCAGTTGGAAATAAAAATAGAAAATGAAGTGCTCCAGGCTACTGGAAGTAGGTCTTTGTAGACAGAAAATCCAGCTGAAAAAGAATTTGTGTGTTTTGTAAGAGTCAGAAGTAAAACTGTCATTCAGCCAGTTGACAGTGCTCCATGAAACTAGACGACGACTTCATCCTGATCTGTAATGTGCATTTCTGGGTTCATGTCCCACATCAGGTTTCTGAAAATGACTGATCATCCAGTTCAGGAATCCAGGGATTTTCCTCATGTTGGTTTAGGTTTTTCATTGCTGATACCAGTGAAAGGAAGCGGAGGCTGCGGCTATGTGCCCCGTTTGGTTTAGTTTTAGCAGCTAAGTCTTTGTTAACTTTGTGATGTTCAGCAGGACGATGTTGTTCCTGTTTCCATGGAAATCTTTTCATTGCAGCAGAGAGAACTGACCACTAAAAATCTGCTCTTTCTTTACAGAAAATGCAGAGCTGGTACAATGTAAGTATGCACCAACACATTCACTCATGCTGTCAAACACTGACATGTTTCTCAACCCTGGAATTTACAGATATTTCTGTCTAAATGTGATCTGATCCTTATCAGACTGAGTCACATTAAGCTGACAACACACTAACTATTATAACTCATGGCGTCTCCATTGAATAGATCCATTAAATGTTCTCAGTGCTGGAGGAAAAAGTCCGGCCATACATTAATCGCTTCAACTGAAGCTAATTGGAGTCAGTAGTTTCTTTTACTGGAAAATGAGTTCAGAGGTGTGTATTAGAGCTTCTGTGCTGATGTGAGTCATGGTCGCAAAAAGATCTCCGAAGACGTGTGATTAAGAGTAGCTGATCTGCATAATGCTACAAAAGGATGCAAGGTCATTTCAAAGTGTTGAGGCGTTTATGTGCCCACAGTGAGACAAATGTTCTGGAAGAAGAGACAGTTTAGTTCTGTAGCGGTTCTTCCTAAAGGTGGACGCTGAGGCGGGAAGACTCAACTCAGAATCCTCAGTGAGGTACAGAAGAACCCAGAAGTAAAGCCCGGTTTCTCATCAGAACCAACATCGGTGTTGGCGTTTATACTCCTGCAATGACACCACCGGATGCTCGGTGGTGGTGTGGATTCTCTTCTGCAGCGCTGTAGCTCGTAAGCCCTGAACTTCCTTTCATTCACTTCCTTTGCCCCTCGGTCACATGTACGCATCAACAGTGTTGCTGTCCATCAACTTTGAACGGGGTGGCGTCACACATGGCTGAGTTGTGAACTGAAACGTGGGTCTGTTGCGGTGAAACGGTTGCTCGTGTCAGAAATCCTGAAAAGTTGGATTTTTAGACATTGACTCCTAAGGGTCACTAAAACTGCAGCCCGCTGTTATCCAGGGAACTTTTACCAGCTAGTGGGTCCTTATTGGTATCCTGGTGTCGGCCCAAAGGCTCCACGTCACCTGTTGCTCCTGCATGCGTGTACAGTTATTAGAAGTTGGCTGATGCAGCAGGACAGTAACCCTAATCATGGAAGTAAATCCTCCACAGATCCACCAGAGGGAAAAGTAAAAATGCTATGGAATGAGCTCAAGAGCCGTTCACAGCAGATATTCTCCGTGTCTGAGCTGAGGCAGCTCTAGAAGGAGGAACGCTCCCAAAGTCTTCCCAAATGTCGTTCACTGACCTTTTCCTGCAGCACTGTGAATGTTTGAGAATGAAGACAATAAATTAAAACTGTGTTATCAGCTGAAGCACGCTGTTCGTCTGTTATGGTGACTTCAGTGAAGATAAGATCAGTTTATGGCAAATTAATGTTGAAAATGAGTGATTTTATGGGCTTCAGATGCTTTGGTCTCGCTGCATTTCTTTCTTCTATGTTTAACAAAGTGAAACCAGCTGAAAACCTCATCAAAGCGATGAAGTGTTGCTCAGGTTCATTGTGAGCTTCCTGTTCTCACCTGCAGGTCCTCAGTCCGACTTACAAGCAGCGCAATGAAGACTTCCGTAAAATCTTCAAGAAACTTCCCGACACGGAGCGGACTCATAGTGGGTGAGTGAAGGAACGGTCCTGGCGTGGTGCTCTTTCAGTCGTGACTCTTTCAGTCATGCTTGCAGGTGTGAGCTGCTGTCCCTCTGCTCTCTCTTCTCAGACTACTCGTGCGCTCTGCAGAAGGACATCCTGCTTCAGGGACGTCTGTATCTGTCAGAAAACTGGCTCTGTTTCTACAGCAACATCTTCCGCTGGGAAACCACTGTACGTCTGTCACACACTGCAGACGCACTCCCGCTGACAGTCAGATACACGTCTGGTTGATGTCACGCCTGCACTCACATCTGAGGCTGAATGAGCTGGTTTCCACATCAACGCAGACCCTCGGTGAGATAAATCTGTGTCCCTGTCTGTCCAGATCACCATCCTGCTGAAAGACATGACAACCATGACCAAGGAGAAGACCGCCAAGCTCATCCCCAACGCCATCCAGATCAGCACTGAAAATGAGAAGGTACTTCTGGAGACCTGAAAACCTCCTCTGGTAGCTCTGTTGAAGTCGGCTGCTGCTGGAACAGGATGGAAAGTGTCAGCTGCTGATACCGTTTACTTTAGATGATGTATTTTGTCAGTGAAGCAGCGTGAAATGAGCTGACTCAAGTGTCTGTCTACTGATCCACCGTCTCAGGTCTCTTCTCTGCTCTCTTGTTTCCTCCTTTCTGTTTCACAGCATTTCTTCACATCGTTCGGAGCGAGGGATCGCAGCTTCATGATGATCTTCCGCCTGTGGCAGAACGCGTTGTTGGAAAAGGTACCGCTTTCTCTCCCACCTCCATGAAGTCTTCCTGCTGCGACGCAGCCTCCAGTTCACGTCTCAGAATAGAAACACGTCGAAGGGAAGGAGAAGAGTTTGAATTACTGTTATTTGGGCGGTTTGATTATAGACATTTCTTGGGTCGGCGTCACTGTATAAGCACAGCTCTGTACACACCCAGCAGGAAAAGCTTCATGTTTCAGCTCCGAACCAAAAACGAGTAGCTGTCAGGATCCTGAGACTTCCTACAGACCGTTTCTGTTCCACCACAGAAGGACGTGATCACATCACTGCAGACGTCTGTTTCAGACGGCAGCAGCTGTGGTGCCTGAACGTCCTTCAGTGGCTTACTGGGAGATGGTTTTCACATCACCAGTGTGCATCTATGAAGGCCATTAACACAAGGAAGTCGTGCTTGTGAGCAGTCTTCAACAGGCCAGATGGTGTCTGTGGTGGGCAGTGTGAACAAACTGGGAGCAGGCAGGACAATGGTGACTATGAAGGCTGCTCTATGTAGCCTGAATGGTTACATAGTTTAAAAAATCTTAAGAAAATGAGAAAAGCGATGGAGTCGAAGGCTTAAGCTCCTTTCTCACAGGATGTAACATCATTCGTCACTGGATGGAGCTCAGTCGGCTGGAATTGCTGAGTTCAGAGAAAACCGAAGTGGAATTTTCCAACCTTTGCACGACTGTTGGATGGACAGGAAACCTTATGTTTTACATGCAGTTTTGTTGCATCTGTCCCATACTGATAAACGAGCACCAGCCGTACCAGTAGAGAGAACCAGGGTGAGAAGGCAAAGACCCTCACGTCCAGAAAACAGTTGTGGGAATTCAGGAAGGAGCTCCACTTCCACAGTGATCAGATCAATGTTCCCTTTCAGCCCAGTTATCATCCTGGATTGATGCCTTGTGTTTCTGGAGATGCACCGATTGTGATTGACTGTAAATAATGGATGTTAGGGCTGGGCCAAAAAAATAGATTTTTATATTAATCGCGATTTTTTTTATGGGGATTTTTAAAAATCGATTCTCATACAAGAATCGATTTTTATTTATTTAATGGTGGGGTAAAGAGTTCAGGTGGCTCCGTGGAAATACTCCGCTCGCTGTCTCTTTTGTCATCTACACTTCCGGAAATAGAAGCACGTGTGTCACCATAGTAACCAGAATGCCGGCGAATTCACGCGACAAAATGGCGGAGTGCAGCGAGCGGAGTACTTTTACAGAGCCAGAACTCTTTCCCACACCGCCCCACTTCAAATCAAACGTATGGACTTTATTTGGTTTTTATAAAAAGCACGGGGCAGGAGAGCTCGATATGAGGAAAGCCATATGTAAGCGTTGTCGCAGTCAAATCTCTTACTGTGGTAACACTACGAACATGACGGCGCACATCCTTCGCCACTGTGCTCTCTGACAGGCTGGGTCCGCGTTTACTCGAGAGGTAAAGATACTGGCGGTGGCAGCTAATGTCAGGCCCCGGGTAGTTAAATGATTGTTCATTAACGTGGCGTGTTTGTCATGAAACAATCGTGTTGCAGTAGCGTGTTATTACCGGTTTGTTTACCGGCAGCTGTAAAGCACAACGGACCACCAACATGACAACGCTGGATGAGAACATATTCACGACACGTCCTGACCGGTGTAGGCTATTAGCGTTAGCAGTTGCTATCAACAGCATCTGTATCCACAAAGAGAATAACGACGTGGATTTATTGTCGTTTCCATCATGTAGCCTATGTAGCAACTGAGCCGGTAGAAGAAGACAACTTTAGGTAAGAAAATCAAGTTTTATTCAACGCTAGACAACTTTTAAAATTAGCAACTATAGGCTGTATTGTCTCGGTTCTATTCGGGTAACTCAGTTCAGTTCGTGGTCGGAAACTAAAGAAACGGGTCGGGTCGGTTACGGGTCGAATTTTCACGGCTCCATTCTGGTTCGGGTCCATGAAAGTGGACCCGTGAAGACCTCTAAACCAGAGGTCTTCAACCCTGGTCCTCGAGGCACCCTATCCAGCAGGTTTTAGAGGTTTCCCAGCTTCAAACACACCTGATTTTAATTAATGGTCGTTTATCAGGTTGTCCTCAAGTCTGCACAAGTCTGTTGATGACACAGCCACTTGTATCACGGTGTGAAGATAAAGGGGAAACATCTAAAACCTGCTGGATAGGGTGCCTGGAGGACCAGGGTTGAACACCTCTGCTCTAAACTACAGAAATTGCGCATTTTTTTTAAATATTAAAACTTATTTAATCTTTATATTTTTATTATTATTTCATACTTAAAATAATAATTTATTAATAATAGAAGAATATATTGATATTATAATATTATATAATAATCAATACTTACATATAATAAAATAATATTTAATATTATTATTATTATTTATTATTATGATTTTTATATTTCAATAACTGAAATATAAAAATCGCAATACTTGGTAAAATCGAAATGCAATACTTGTTTGATCAGAATCGCAATATAAATCGAATCGGGACCCAAAAATCATAGGAGAATCGAATCGGCACAAAAGTGTATCGGCCCAGCCCTAATGGATGTAGTATAAACAGCAATGGTGAGAAGCCAGCTGGAACACACCCACCACTTAGCTGTTCTTAGCTTGACTGGCTTAGCTCTTGCTAAACCAGGATGATAATCCATGTTACTTTTAGATCATTTATTTTCATTTTTCCCCGAACATCCTAACTTCAAATCTCGTCTGGACCGAAAACAAGTGCTGCAGAACCGCTGCTGGACCTCAGCATGGCAGGTCCCACGGCAGAGCTCCATGGTTGAGCTCAGAAGCTGATGCCAGTTGTGGAGCTCCACATGGACGGACCAATCACAACGACCGATTGCAGGTCCCAGCATGGTTCGGCTTGGAATAGACCTGAACCGATTCTCTGTGAGCAGCCCGGCCGTTTGCAGCCCAGCACCTCTGGACCGAGCCCTCACAGAGAATCATTTCAGGACTCTTCCTTCACAGCGAGACCTGCCGTCTCTAACGGAACTGCAACGAAAAACCTACTTCCTGGTTGAGCTTCTACGCGGAAGTGGGATGGTTGTAGCTTGGAGCTGACACATGAACCGTCTGTGACGTGCTGCCCCTATGTGGTCAGAAGTGGTACATAGAATAGTGTTAAAGATCTGTCCTACGTGCACCAGTCTTGGCAGTCTCTCTTTATAAGAACAATAACCATCTGCATAAATGAACACAATTATCAATGAATGATAGCAGAGGCTGCAAGCTTCATTTTTACTCTGTTAATTGTTGTTAGCTTTGTGACACTGAGCATGCTCAGTAGGGTGATGATGATATAATTGTTGGATTTGCTCTGCCATCTCAAATGTTTTGTTATTTTTATCTGAGCAGCTGTTGATCAACTAGCTCATCGGTCCATGCATGTCTACACATTTCTGTTGCGCTGTTAAACATCACACACATTAAGGTATTCATCTGACAAGTCTGTTAGCATACTTGATCCCATAATGCAATGGGTCCCTGCAGCAGAAACCAGCCACACGCTCACATGGCTGGTTATTGGTTATGCAGAAGCCAAATCACGAACAATGACAGCCGAGGCAGTACGCAGTACTGACTGGATACTGTGGTGTACGTGCAGTTGACTGAATGTGGTTTTGGTCACGGTAGAGGCTAGTTTTGACTGTAGCACACTGCTGTGCGTTCAGCGTAGCGACAAAATTGATCTTTTGAACTAGGCAGATGAGTTATGGAGCTGTTAAGAAGTTCTCATCTTCACATCAGATGCTGAACAAGTTTCCCAGCTCACAGCCAGTTAAAAAAAAAAAAAAAAAAGATTATTCAAGATTCAAGATTAGGATCTGGTTCTGCATTGGAGCAAATTATGATACACAGTTTTGCCGTCTAACGGGAAGGCAAATAAACGAGTTTAGAATTTATCTGACTGGATCAGAAAACACCACCAGTGTGTGACTTCCTGTTATGTAGGGGTGTCTGAAGATACGGAAGTGGCTTTGTTCTGATTGGCTGTCACTTCGAACTGTCTATTTCAACTTCGTCTTTCCAGAACTGATTGCCTTTCACAGGCCTTTGATATTTAGAGCCTCTCCAGATTTTTTTTTATTTTATTTTATTTTATTTCTAATGAAGATGTGAATAAAGGTCTTGTCTGTTTTTCAGTCTCTATCCCCCAAAGAGCTGTGGCACATAGTGCACCAGTGTTACGGGACCGAACTGGGCCTCACGAGTGAAGACGACGACTACGTTTCTCCCACCGCCGAACACATGAACGGACTGCTGTGAGTGACACCTGTAGATGTTTGCAGACTGTAACTCAACCATCTGCTCCGGCAGATGGGGGCTGTTTGTGTGTGTCATAAGTTTTAGATTTATGAGTTTATATTTTTACAACCAGGCAGCTGGACCGTTCTGTACGTCTGGCTGCTGAAGACTCCTCACATGTCTGGAAGTTATCTAATAAACGTTCTCTGTCGCGGGGCTCTCCAGGCCGGGAGACGAGTCGGTGTCGGTTACAGACCTGCTGGACCTGAACTCGGTGTCGGTTCCTTCCACCGGCAGCTCCCCTCCTCCCTCGGCGCCCTGCAGCCTGGCCAGTCCCCCCTCGGCCAGCAGCCTCAGCGGCACGTCCCCGTCCTCGTCCACTTCCTGTCTGCCCATCGAGGTGCCTTCGTCGTCGGTGCGGAAGCTCAGCTCTGAACCAGCGGAGCCCAGCCCGCCCAGCTCTCACAGCTCGCTGCCGTGCACCACCCCCACCAACGCCTCGGCCTCCACCGCCGCCGCTGCCTCCTCGGTGAGTGTGTCCCGGCAGCTCCGTGCAAACAGATGCACGAGGCTGCAGTGATTCACGCGTGTTAAAGCTGAACCTGCAAGGCTCTCGTAATTAATTTGTTCCTGCAAAGACCGCCTGATGTTCCCAGGCTGGGTGGTCTGTGGCAGTCACATGGCAGTGGCTTTACCTCAAGAAAACCAGACATAATACCTTTGTAACGCTTTCTGAGCACAAGCTGGAGTGAATAAATGGATAGCTCTGTTGGAGCTGCTGGTTCCAGAACGATTGCACGACTGCGGTGGCACGCCAGCTCAGGTTGCATTAACATCACAGCGGCCTGGCTGAGGCCTCCCGCCTCTCAAGTCACACGATATTGAGCCAATATTTTTTACAGCCCTCTGAATATCTACCCTCCGGTCTCCTCTACGTTTCAGAATCTGGAAGAAGGAGGCGACACCGTCTCTGAGTCGGCCAATCACGTGCTTCCCCCACCGGCCAGCAGTCTGGGAAACCTCTCCTCGTTGGACATCACCAACGACGAAGAGCTGCCCACAGACCCCAGCAACTCATCTGACACGCAAGAAGATAGTAAGTGTTTGTGTGATCAGACCACCACAGGAGCCAGCGGAGACGCTGGTAAAAAAAAAAAAAAACATCATCTGATGTTTATGATGCACTTCACAAATCAAATTATCAAAAAAGACATCGCTGTGATGCATGCCCTCTGAGCAAAGTCTGCACGAATTTAGATTCTTATCTTTTGTGAGATTCTTATCTCATGCTGTTTTTAGTTCTCATTTCAGGACATTCAGTAAATAAGTCAAATCTTCCCTCTGAACTGATGATGAACCTGAAATGATTTTAATCTGCTTACTGGAAGCTTTAATATTAACCTTTTATGTATTAATTATTACGAAAAAACAGTGTTGTTTCTTCTACAAACTCAAATTGTACTTCTAAAGACATGCAAAGTGATGATCATTTTTTAAATTTTTTTTATATAAATGTTTTGGAGTAGATTAATGTGCTCATGCAAACTTTAAACAAATTTAATGATGAATTGAAACTGGGATTTTCCCCTTAAGTGTATTTATTCTTTGGACTCTGTTCAAAAGTTTGAAAATTGTTCAGCATATCCTTTAGCACATACATATTCAGTTTTATTCTCATATTTCCTGACCCAGATCAGATCCAGATTGTCTCAAGATCTCAGTTTCCACCAGCAGTAGTCCAGTCTAGTTTTATGGGGCTGCAAAATTAGTTGACAAATCTTTCGGAATCGATTATTATTATCCTTATTGTAGTATTGAAGTCATGGCGGAGATGATTGTGAATGAGTCAGGAAAAATAATTAACAGATAATTCGACTCCCAAAATAGTTGTCAGATCAGCTCTAGTTCTGCGTCTTTATTACCAGGAATTGCTTCACAAATGGAATTTTTTGGAAACGACTACGATGCCCAAACAGGGTTCCCGCCCTGGGTTAGGTACCAACCCCTGGGTTTAGGGGGTGGTACTGACTGGATATGGTGTAGACAGGAGATGATGTTCAGTGATGCAGTGCTCCCACCAGGTGCTATGGAGCGGTAGTTTGCTAGGTCAGTGAATCCTACCTGGTCCCACACTGTAAATGCAGACATGACAGCTGAAAGGACAGAAGGAGGAGGTCTACCCTGTTCCTCATGGAAACTTTCACATTGAAACTCTGCTAATGAGTGAATCATAATGCATTCGCCGACCTAAAGCAGTAACACCATTTTAATAAGAGGGGTTCCCCTGCAGAAGAGTGGAGAGAAGTAGAGCCCTGCCCACTTTAGAGTCCTTTAGGTGGTAATTCTGTTCACTTTAGTGCTTTAATGGATACTGGATGACTCCCTTATGTGCAAAAAAACGACGACATCCAAAGCCATGCATGTGCGGTAAAGAAACCTTCTAAAATACTGTCAGTTGAAGTTAGCAGCATGTATGAACTGAGAGGATTAAAATCAGGAATCCATTTTCAGAAGCAGGAAGGAAGCTAATATTCAAAGCAGGTTGTCCTCAGTTTCACCTTCACCTGGTTTGACATGAGCTAATTTTTTCCTGCATTTGAACCTTCTCTGGATCTGGATCTGGATTTAAGGGAAAAAAAGAATTTCAAGTGTGAAAATGAAGCCGTCCTCACTTATGAGAACAATGTGAGGAGAAACGTGAGATTCTGTTCTCGCAGCTGTGAATCAGGCCCACGGGCCCTCTGGAGCAGGTCTACGGGCCTCAGGGCAACAGTCAGCGCAGTATTCAGTTAAGATTTTCCAACTGAAACCTTCAAGTGTCCTTTGATGAAAGCAAAGTAAATGTCCTGTGTTTTCCTTTGAGCCTCAGGTGAGGTGGAGTCGTTCTGCGCCGACCTCAGCGGGCGGCTCAACATCAACTCGGTGATTCGCATGAGCGTGGACAAGCTGCACGACCTGCTCTTCTCCGCAGACACTCACTTCATCCAGCACCTGTTCTCCCAGAGACACTTCACTGGTACGTCTGCGCTGCACAGGGGCAACGGGAAAATAGTTCATCCCCAATGCATGTCTGTTTGTATTAAAGAAACTGTCTAAGCATAGCTGCGTTTTCTTTTTGTTTTGAACCATGTGTGAGACGTCCGAGCTCGTTCTCCTTCCTCTGAAATCGTGGAGCTTTAACGTAATGTTTCTGGCATCAGCTTCTGCAGAACTTGCACAAACTTGTTGCCAAAGAGGGCAAGTTTTTCCTGTTAAGACAGTTGGCAGTTGCTCTGCTGTCTGTGAACCACGTCACTCCCTCTTTAGCCTCGTTTTTCACGTCGGTTCTTTGACGTGTGCAGTCGCAGACACGTTGCAGTGAGCTGGTTGTGTTGACACAGTGGTGGTTAAATGGGAGATAAGAAAAAAAAAACACTAACTGGAGAAGTGGTCTGTTTCTGCATGTGTGCATAATTGGAATAATACATTCCTCTCCTCTCCTTAAATCTCTGGCTCATTAGTTTGCTCCTCTTCCTCATCTCCTCCTGTCCTTCGTCTCCTTCAGACCTGTCGGTGGGAGAATGGCAGCAGGACAGCAGCAGTGGGAGCACCAGCCGAGTGCTGAGCTACACCATCGCCCTCAACAACCCCCTCGGCCCAAAGACCGCCCCCGTGGTGGAGACCCAGGTCAGTCCTCTACAGACCTTTTTACATCATCAGAAAGCTGATCATTTTACCCAGAAGCATTTGTGATCATCTTAACTTGTACATTGATCTGAGCTGAGGTGCTGCAGCCTGGAAATGTCACAGAAATGTTGACACAATGGTTTTCATCAAAGATGGGAAGGGGGTTGCACATTTCTCTTCATGCAGACTATAACATTTAAAAAACACTCAAGGAATCTGGAGGAATGACATTGTGGAGAAGGAAGCAAGCTAAGGGTGTGATCTGTGATCGTCAGACGACGCTGCATCAGGACCTGTCACTCATCGATAGCTGATGTAACCACAAGGAGAAGTTGACGTTAGATTCACAAATAACACTTAAATCCTAAAAGCTGTGCAAAAAAAACACCCAAAGCCTTATATTAACCTTCTCCAGAGGTGGAGTCGGCATCTCTGGGCTCAGAGGCGTCTGGGATTGAAAAACATGTGTTGTGCTCGGATAAAACCATATTCCAGATTATTTTTTGGAAGAAATTGGCACCCTGTTCTCCAGAACAAAGGAAAAGAGACATCCAGACTGTTATCGGCTGCAGATCTGGGCTCTGGGATGGTCTGGGGTTGTATTTGTGTCCTTTTCAAAGCTCATATCAGCTACTGGTGACGGCAGCATTTAATGCAGACGAGAAGATGCTAACGAAACAACCTTCCTGCACAGATTACACAGATATGAATGAGGAGGCTACTGGGACTGGGACTGGGACTGTCCTGCCTGCAGTCCTGTGCTGGAGAGTTTTTTTTTTTTTTTTTTTCAATCCACAAAGAGGACTGTACAGCGTTGGACACGTGAAGACTGAGCCAGAATAACATCTGGAGCATTTCCATAGTTGGCTCAGTGACGCAGCAGCTTTGAAGAGTGTGCTGCTGACCTGAAAATGAGGGTGAGGGCGATGAGAAAAAAAAGATGAATTAAACTGGGCCACGGTGTTCACAGTCAAATAAAAGTCAACATACATGGAAATATCATTTCCTTGTTTCATGTTATTCAGACTTTTTCTTGTTTTGGGCTCATAAGCTGCATCATCAAGCATGAGGAAAAACACAGTAGTTAATGATTTGCTAAATAAGTGGAAACCTGCCGATGGATCAGTTAAGTCTTTGTTGCTGAGTGACAGAAAACCATTACCAACACCCCCCCTCCCCCCGTTTCGTTCCCGCTCACAGACGCTGCATAAAAGCTGCTCCCGGGGCGAGTGCTACGTGGTGGACTCGGAGGTCATCACCTCAGGCATCCCCTACCAGGACTACTTCTACACCATCCACAGATACTGCATGACCTCCATCAACAAACACAAGAGCCGCCTCAGGTGGGTTTGGATGGCTCAGGGTTTGGGGGGGAGTGGGGGGGCATACAGAGAACTGCAGGGTCACATTGGAAACCACTTCTGCTGTGGTGAGCCTTAGCAGTTTCTCACATCCTCCTCCTGGTGATGAAGCCCACACAGAGTTGGGTCTGGATGCCTCACCTGAGGCCTCAGGTGAGGTTTAACACCGGTTCCTTGTAAAGTTTTTACAAGATCTCATCTCACCATCATGATTCAGATTGGCAGGTCAAAGGTGAAGTCGTCTGCAGGTGCTCTACAGTGTCCTTTACACAGCTTCTTTATTGGCATATAAGCACTTTATACACTCCTCACATACTTTATTTGCTTCTTGAGCATGTCAGGGACAGTTTCAAGGTTTATCACTCACTCAAGGACGCTGGCGCAGAGTGGGAATGCAGATGTGGCCTTCTGGCTGGAGGAGTGCCGACTCCGCCTGCCCCCTCTAACTGGTTTCTGAAGAACAGAAACCAGTTAGAACTTTCATTTACGTCTTCGCTCATATAACATTAAGACCTCTGATTAGGTCATGTGATTAAAAACACTGCAGGGTCCTGCTGATGGATGTTACTGACCAGTCACACTAGGTAATCCCAGTAAAGAGGCCCAGACCTCCTCTCCAGCTACTTCAGGAGGACACCAAGGTGTTCCCGAGTAAGCTGAGAGACTCCTCACCTGCAGCTGTGTGATCTGGGTAGCGAGTAAAGATGTGGGCCTTGAACTGACCCTGAGTTTTCAAAGTTGGCTCTTCTGACATGGCAGCATCACTCCCAGCAGGACCGAGGTCTCAGGAAGTACTCAAAGAACTCAGCAAAGAGTCTGAGGCGTTCATATCAAGGGTCAAAATCATTTTTATTGTCCACATTGAGTCAATTTGCTTTATGACCAGCTGTAAAAAAAAAAAATATATATATATATATTATATATCATAATTAAAAAAAAAATGGATTGCAACAAATAAAATAGACGGGACAAGAAGTACACAAAGAATAAATGTCATGAAAGTCACTTTGAAAGTCACTACGTTGTCAACAGTAATAAATGAAGTTGTTAAAGTCGTTGGTCCTGCATCTTGGTCCAGATGTAACTGTTATCTGCGGCTGGAAAGATGCAACACCAAGCCTGTAGTGAGTGGGTGATGGGAGCGATGGGACCTGACTGGACCTGTCTGGACCCACCCCACTGGTACCAGATACTCCAGGGACACCTTCATATGTTCTTTGTCCAGTTCCTGACTGGTGAGAGCTCTTTTGGTAGCACAAGGAGGATCTGATCAATATTAGTAGTCATAAAGTTATGGTTCCCAAAGTTTTTAAATGAACCACTTTAAAATCACTTTAATGCTCCTGATCATTTATGATAAAAGAAATCAATTTTACTGTCAAAGTCATAGTAAAGGATGAGGCGTGGAGGCCACCAGCAGGAATCACTTGTTTGTTCCTCCTCTGGGGGGGGGTGGAGCTGACCCTTAACCTCATCAGGCCAGAGGCGTGGCTTAATGAGACGGTCAACTGCACGGACACGTCCAAGCACGCTCACACTCACGCACACACACAGTCATGGTAACTCTTCAGTGAGTTGAGTCACAGCTGAGGTTCCTGCTGCAGAGCATCAGCAGCGAACTCTTCCAAACACGACGGCACCTCCAGACTAATGGAAAGCTGTGCACGTCTGATCGGGGCCTTTAGTGTCAGAGTTTGAGCCGCAAAGTCATTTTTGTTAATAAGTGAGAATCAGCTCAGCTTTAGACCCCGACACTGATAAACTCTGAGCTCTAGTAGGAAGTGAAGGACTTAAAAAGGCTTAAAATGACATTTAAAGTGTAGTAGAATTAATGATGTTGACCATCAAAGATGCCAGATGAATCAAATGCTTTTATAGAATAAAGCTCAAGCATGTTGAAGGCAGGAGGGCTAGGTCCAAGTCATTTTCTGTGTAAAGCTAGTGCAAAGCATCTTGGGAGAGAGAAGCCAGGACACACAACAGATGGGTTGTTCTGACAGTTGCTGCTCTACTTCTGCAACAGAAACGTTCCTCACAGCCAGTTGCTCTGCTTTGCTGCTGGTGTTGTAGCTTGTATGTGCCAGCTGATGCGTTCCAAACGAGCGCCGTAGAAACGGTTTTACTTCCCTTCCTGCTGCTGGAAAAGCACCAGGAGGTGAAAACCGTCATCCAGGGAGAGTTTACTGCTGGAGCAATAAAAAGCGTGCCCTCGGGGCTGTTGAAGGTGTTTTTCTTTTCACCCCAGACTGTGCGTTAAACTGTCGCCTCGCTGCTCCTCTGCAGGGTGTCCTCAGAGATCTGCTACAGGAAGCAGCCGTGGAGTCTGGTCAAAGCCCTCATCGAGAAGAACACGTGGAGCGGCGTGGAAGAATACTACAGGCACATGGGTGGGTCACAACCCACGATCACATTCAGGCTCGACTTGTTTGGACAACAGGAAACCGTGGAAACGGGACCTGTGGAAACCAGATGCTTTTTTTTTTTATATCTACATATCAGAAAGTCATGTCTGTTCTTGCCTTGTACCTTTATTATGGTTTTACGCACTATGACTCCTACATGAACTGAACTGAGACGGCTCTATGTGTCTTAGCCTAATCTGCTCTAAAGCAGACGGGAAACCAGTGGAGCAATGTGCTCCCGTTTTCTGGTCCCAGTTAAAAGCTGAGCGGCAGCGTTTTACTCTAACTGGAGCTGATAAAGTGGTAACTTTACACCAGCGACATACGAAGAACTCCAGCGATTCTTTAAAACCATCAGAAGACATGTGAGGCTTCAGTTTAGCCAGCAGTCTCAACTGAAAGAAGCTGGTTTTTACAACAGAACTAACTGGTTTATCAAATTTAAATGTTTTAAAAGGTTTTTACCCCTAAAATGAGTAAATGAAGGGGGTCAGAGAGGCAGCACGGTCCCTCAGCTGACCAGCACGACCAAACAGAGCCAGATGGAGAAGGTTCATGTCCAACCAGTTGTTCAGATAAGTCAGTTTAACAATGACTGAATTAATCTGAGTCACTAGACTGGATTTCATGCAAAACAGTGAAAGAGCAGGTGGTCTTTTCTAAAAAACTGAGGGTAGCGCACACAAGGAAAACGGTGAGGGGCCCACAATTGACCCTTGAGGTACCCCACAAGAGGATCAGCAGTTGGAGACGATCATTTAAAAAACTCCACGGTGGTGAAGCTTAAAAACCAGACTGAAATGTTTCATAAATGTTAAACTCCTCGTTGGGTAAAACATCAACAACATCAGACTTCAGGTGCTTCACGGTGCGTTCACTGTCCTCTCCCTCAACCTGTTCTCTTCTGTTTTTCCTCCTCTGGACAGAGAGCGAGGTGTGCAAGTTGGAGACTCTCCTGCAGACTGAAGTGTCTGTGGTCACCACGGGCGAAGCCGTTGGCGCCGACGCCGCCAAGACCCCGCCGTCCCTGCGGCGCAGGAAGCGCACCTGTTCCCGACGGCAGGGCGAGCGGGAGAGAGAGGGAGGCAGCGTGAGCCCCGGGGAGCGAGGCGAGAGAGGAGTCGGAGAGGAGAAGGACCGGAGAGAAGCCGGTAGGTCCACCAGGGGACGGGTGGAGTGGTGGAGGTCCTGCAGGCAGCCTGAACCCTTCAGCTGAGCAGTGCTGCCACCTAGTGGCTCTATTTGGAATTACACCAGAGATTTGAAATAGAAAACACATGCACACTGATTCTGTGTTTCTAAGAAGTCAAACAGAAGTGCAGATTGGTTTTCCTACTTAGTAAGCGCTTTAAAATACAGTTTTTAGACTCTGGAGAAGTGCTGAACCTTTTGCTCATCCGTCTGTGCACTCTTGAGAGAAACAAAACAGCTAAGAGGAAGTGAAAAAGGATTCTTAAAAAGGAGAAATGCGTACAGGTGTTACCGTCGAGGCCTGGAAACACTGCTGGGGGTCTGCAGCTGAATCTGGCTGCATCTGTGTTTGCAGGTGCTCCATTCATGAAGCTGGGAGAGCGCACGAGTGGCAGCGGACACGGCAGCATCTCCACCATCCTCCTGATCGTCAGCTTCATGTAAGCGCCGCTCTGTTTGGGATTGCAGAAGTGTGTGTGTGTGTGTGTGTGTGTGTGTGTGTGTGTGTGTTCCAGCTGTTGTTCCTGCATGTTCTTGGTTTCACTAAGCACCAGTCACATGACCTCAGGTCTGATTCCCAGCATGAGACGACTTTCTAAAAGACAGAGACTTTCAGACCAGAGTGTGAATGTGTTTGTGCGTGTGCGTGTGCACGTGTGCGTGCGTACATTCCCTGAGTAAAGGAAACCGATGAGAAGCTGCTGTTCCAGTAAACTTCTTATTAGGGATGCACGATAACTGTTTTTTAAAAACGATACCGATAAGATCATTACATTAATACTATGAACAAAATCAAAAATAGTTTTGACTTTTTAAATGAACAGATATTTATTTTTTCCAATTAAAAACTATTGGCAAGCCTCTCAAACATTTTCATAAAGCTATCAAACAAACCTATTTGATATCTCACATCAACTTAAATAAGGTTCATTACTGACTGATATAAAAAAATAAAGGCTCCTTGAACTGATGGAAATACATGCATCAGAATTACAAACTGAAAGATTAACATTTAAAGGATTTTGGCTTGTGGTTCCATTTTAATTAATACCTTTAATTAAAGTAAATGAGGTTCAGTAGTTTTTATTTTTTAATCTCATGGAAGCTTTAGATGAGAGGAATGAGGGAGAGGGGAGGGGAGACTGCTGCTGGCTTGCGCACGTTAGCATTAGCTCACGTTAGCGTGATTTCAAAACTCCATGGAAGCGATTGTTAATTTGTAGGTGGCTGATCAGGTTTTACGTATTAAAGCTTGTGCTTCCCTCCTCGTAGAATTCGCTCGGAGGATTCGTCACAAATAACCACCAAACTATCTTCTTCTGAAACTTTAACGAAGTTCCACACCGCCATGTTTGCTGTGATCAGTACGCTGTGCTGCAGGCTGCATTCAAAGCGTAACGTAAATTCCCACGTTCCCTCGTTTGCTAGTCATTATTTCAGCCTTTTCTATTTTTTTCTTTTTTTGTGTAACATGAGGGGAAATACTGCAAATATCAATTCAAGTCAGCAACTACCAAAATTATGACCGAGTTAACGAGTTGTTTTCTGGCATGAGGGGGTATTCTTGATTTTCCTTATTGAGTAATCGTTTTTCTGATTATGCCGACGTTACTTGAACATAACATTCACTGCCGGTCATTCAAGGCTCAGAGGGAGCGAGGCACTGCCGTGTTGACAGAAATATATGTTATCAGGGCTATTCATCGTGATATCGGACTTATCGGATGACGTCATAATTTCCTGTTATCAGCCTGATAGTTATCGTGCACCCCTACTTCTGATCACATTCGCTCTCTGCTGTGTTGGTTCTGTCCACTTAGATTCAGACGTTCGAATGTCGATCTTCTGCATACTAACTCCTTCCCGTGCCTCTCTTGCCATCTCTCTTTTCCCTTCCTCTCTGCCAATTCTTCTTGTGCGTAGGATCTGTATCAGGTTCGTATGACAGGCTTTGATTTTCCTCCACTGGCTGCATAAATGTGACAGATGAAAATGTCCCGCTGGGAAAAATCCACCATTTAAATGAGTTTCCGGTGCTTCCAGATTCAGTGCGTCTGCTTTGTTTGGCACAAATGTCACATGTTATTTGTGGTTTCCCAGCATCACACGTCCACTCCCCGTGTGTTTGTGTGGCACGTGCGTGTTCACGCTGCGTTGAACTTTCAGTCAGTCTGAAAGCACCGCTGCTGTTCATCATCAGTGGAAGTCAGGAAGAGTTCCTGAGGAATTTCTCTTCTCTGTTTTGGTGAAACTGCTTCACGAGTCAACAGATCAGACCAAGTTTCTGGTTTTTCCTCAAAAATCACATGCAGAGTAGTCATAAGCTGCAGGGGGATGTTTTGTAACTGTGCCAAAGTTTTCCTGCGTTGGCTGAGAGCTCGACGCACTGCAGCTGGACCTCCTCCTCCTAGCAAACGTCCCGATACCTGCCATGTTTAATCACTAAACACACGAACCAACAGACACGCACCAAACAAGCTGCAAAAAGCTCACCTTTAATCCTGAAAAGACCGTTTCCACCGAAGCAAAACAGAACCCCAGCGCAGCGCGGGTCTAGTGAACACATCGTGGAAAGAAACCGGCTGTAGCGACTAGCTGCTACCAGCTACAAACGTTGACTTGTTATCATTTTGAAGCTGAGACGGTTGTATATGGAGCCCCGTTTGGGTCATAATTCAATGAATAAATGAGTCTATTATTATGAAATACAGGTGTTTATTATTATGAAATACGTATCCATTATTATGAAATATTTCCCAAAAAATGTAATTATTATGAAATATATTTTTATTATTATTTAATCTTAGTTTATTGCATAATAGTTTATTTCAGAATAGCTTTTTTTTAACTAAGAATTAGTTTTTACATAATGGCTTCCTTTTTCATAAGAATGCGCTTTTACATAATAATGACATTTCTGCCAGTGGGCGGGACCAGTGGTTGACCTGCAACGCTGATTGGCTGATCCTTCTCCATTCTACGCTCTGACATCGACTAGTTTTTGGCCGTGAGGTCCCGTTAGCAGCGGGCCGTGGCGTCATCAAGGTGCGCTCCTAGTCCGATTGTAGCTATGGCAGCTTGGACTGAGCTGCGGGAAACCTTGACCAGGTTAGCAGACAATATCGAAAATGATCATTTATCAGGCGATTCTATTTTGACCCGATTTGACGATTCACTGTTCTGTTGCTTATGCCTGAATGAAAGAGCAGCCAATCACATAAATGGCTCCGCCCTCTCTGCTGTGATTGACACACGAATCATTCTTATGAAAAACAAAGCCATTATTATGTAAAAGCTCATTCTTATGAAAAACGAAACCATTATCATAATAATGGGAAATATTTCATAATAATAAACGCCTGTATTTCATAATAATAGACTCATTTATTCATTGAATTATGACTCAAACGGGGCTCGATAGGTGTTTTGAGACAAAAACTCACTGAGCTAGCAATCGAGGAGCAACAAAAAAAACTAAGCGCTGAATTCTGTCCTGCCTTTCTCTGTTTCACCATCATAAAACCTCTTCCTGTGGAAAACTACACTCCGTTCATGTAATCACACGTCCCTGCGTCACATCAACATCAGTTTTGATCTCTTGAGCCGTGTCTGTCGGAGTAGAAGCTTAGATAAGAGCATCCGGTGGTCATGATGCTAGCAGTGACATCGGTTGATTCGTCCATAAAATAATTTGACCCAAAGACGAGTAGAGTTTCGTGCCAGTGGAAGGAAACCAGAAGTGAGACGGAACGTCATAGTGGGAACCACAGCTTCTGTGGAGTCACATCAGGTCAGTAATTTAACACGTTTGGCGTGAAAATGTGAGCACAATCCTCCAGATTTGATCTGGGAGATCAGATCTGTAGTGCGCCGAGTTCTGTCCAGCAACGTAAACGTCCCCCTCCACTCAGTCTGGAAGTTCTGGTTTACTGAATACCGATCCAGACACGTCTCAGCTGACTGTTGACCGTGGCAGCATTTACTCACAAGTGTGTGATGGTGGATTGTTCCTGTAACGTCAGAGTCAGAGTGTGGTTCTGGTCCAGAGCTGAGCTGTGAGACCGGGTCCTGACACGTCCACTCATGTGCGTTCTCTCTGTCTGAACCCGTCAGTCTGGTGGTGCTGGTGGCCCTCAACATGCTGCTGCTGTTCTACAAGCTCTACGCTCTGGAGCGAGCCGCTCACACGCTGGAGAGGTGGCACTCCTACTCAGTCGCTGACAGGTAAATACAATCCGTCATGATTCACTCAACCTCCCACCTGAGCAGCTAGTTTAGTTTTCTTTCCTTCTCTCCCTGTGAGAAAACTGACCAGATGCTTTTATGTAAAAGTCAACACTGCGACATGTTTCTTGTAAGCGTCCGTACAAGATGAACTGTTCAGTCTGAATGTAAATGCAGCCGCATGTTTCAGATAAGCTGCACGTGTTCATGATTGTCCTTGATGGCAGTGAGGACGTACTGGACCAACACGGGACCAGAGGGAGAGACCGGCAGGACCCGAGGCTCCGAACGAGCGCAGGGTTCCACTACTGCGGTTTAAAGGAACATTCCAGAGCTGAAACAGCCCTCGGTCCTGTTATTAAAGAGTAAACTTTCATTAGGGACCAAAACAGCGTAGATCATCTTTGTGTGAGAACAAAATATGTGTTTGAGGCAAAATGGTAACGAGATCACGTCAAATGAAATAACTAGTTAACGCCTCAGACTAGACTCAGATGTCGTTCCACTGAAGTGATGGTGAGGACAGAGGCCCTACAGATAGGGATAGGAAATAAGATTTTTCCGTTTCCATTATTATCGATACTGTTTAACGATTCGATTCTTTATTGATTCTCTTATCGATTCTAATTTGGGCAAAAAGGAGAACAAACAGTTTTATTAGCATCATTTTATTTTTTTTACTTAGAAGTCATGACCTTACAAACTCAACAGCGAGGTCAAAAGAGGCCCAAAGCCTGGATAACGTGTTAACTGTTGTAATATGTAACTGTGCAAATACACAAGAATGTGTTAACATTTTACTAACAGATTTTTCCTAATAGAAATAAAAAAAATTCCTTCTTAAAAGGATCTATGAGCTCACTAAGCACTCAAAAATAATAATAAAGAAAGATAAATACTATCAAATACAACAGAACAGTGCAAATCTGCAAATACTATGAAGAATTAACAATTGTTTTGCAGAAAAATAATAATGTCTTCCAGCCTCTGAACCAGCCAGACTCTCTCTCTCATCACGGTCATCTTCTAAATGTAGAATAGAATAGAATAGTACTTTATTAATTATTATTATTAATAATAATTAATAATAATTAATAATAATAATTAATTATTATTATTCCCTCACTGGGGAAATTCAGTCGTTACAGCAGCACAGGTTGGACAATGCAGAAGGCATTTGTTTTAATAGCATAGCATTAATGTTATAGCGTGTTTTACAAAGAAGCACATAGACAGTGGGATAGCTACTTACCAGAGTTACCAGAGGTGATCTTAGCTTGGCTACTGCTGCTGGGTTGAGATCCATCAGTCCGAAGCGTCAAAAACACAGACACTCGTTATCACATGTTGTGTGCTCAAATGTTTCTGCGTGTTAGCCGTGTTCCCCTCCCGACGCTGTTATCTCCACTTTACAATGACTGCTAGTTGCCTTGTTGCCATCTTTCTTTGGTGAAGTGAAGCCAAACTTTGGAGCGTTTGAACCTGGTGGGCGCCATTGTTGTTTACAACTGCAATGCTAACGTGCTAAACCGACGTAACTTAATCACGTAAGGGCTTTCTAGAACTGACTGTGTGTAACGTGCGTAAATTACGTGAGATTCGTGCTGGTTGGAATCGATAAGAGAATCGCTAGATAAACTGCCAAACGATTCCATGGAATTGAAACACACGGAACCGGTTCTCTACAGGAACCGGTTCCTGTAGAGAACCGGTTCCTGTAGAGAACCGGTTCTCTACAGGAACCGGTTCTCTACAGGAACTGGTTCTTAACTACAGAGCTGAGCTGTTTAAACAGGAACCCAGCTGTGATAGCAGGCTGTTCATGGGGCTCCTTCACATTACTCTGTGTCATCTTATGTCCGGTCCTCTGGGTTCTCCTACTCCTGCGTCCAGACACTCTTTAGCAGGACATGATGTCTGTTCTAACACTAGTTACCGTCTTGTACAACAACTAATCCATACAGGTTTGTCTGAGTGGCAGAAACATCTGTCCAGCAGCTGATGAGGATGTTCTCGTGGTTTGAAGTGTTGCATTTGGGTGCAGCTGCAACCTCTGCGGGGGTTTGGATCAGAGCAGGGTTCCTGGAAGTCCTGCTTGTCCAGGTCTTTTTTGTTTTGCAGCTGGCAGATAAAACCCCTGATTGGTGGTCTTCTTCTGTCCTCAGTCCTCTGCCTCAGACGGCCGGGGAGTGGGCTCAGGTGCTGCACCTGCAGAGGCAGTTTCACCAGGCGCAGCTCAGCAAGTGGCAGCAGATCCTGCAGTCCTCCGTCACGCTCCTGGACCAGGTGTGTGCTGCCGTTCCTTCTGGAAACAACTCACGCGTCCCGCCGTCATGTAACCGCCATGTTGTCTCTCCCTCTGACCCCCCCCAGATGAAACAGTCTTTAGAAAAACTCCACCGGAACATCGCGGTCCCAGAGGTGCAGCAGGAACCGGCCGACACGCTCACAGAGTCCCTGACTGAAGCCTGATCCTCTGGTCCCCCCCCCCACGACGCCCCTCTGGACCCCCCTGAAGATCAGAATCTCAGGGCTCAGGAGGCTCTCCATCACTCCCACATCAGAAACCAGTCCAGAGTGGGACGACCGCAGATCACCTCTCCTGACTGACTTGAAGTGGCGATGAGACGCCGTCAGCTTGGACCAGTTAGACTCCAGTGACTCGCTGAGACTGGAAGCTGTCAGAACCACAGCAATAATCCTCCTGCAGCTGCAGCTCATCTGTATATAGTGCATGTAGACAGGCCACTGGTGGCCCCCCCCCCCCACACCACCCATGAGTCACTTTGAATAACCAGACCTGCAGCTCCTCCTGCAACCTGCTGCATCTCACTGGGACGGGACCAGTGGGAGCTCCTCCTCCTCCTCGGACCGCCCCAGTATTTATTTTTTACCGCTGACTCGGACTCCCCAGTCACGTCCTGCTCTGAAGACGTCATGTGACGGCTGCTTCGCGCTCTGATGTGGAGCGAGAGGAGCTCCGCGAGGACGACCGCCGGTCACAGCAATAATGAAAACGGCGAGCCTCGTGCTTTTGAATGTTTTAAATGAAGTAGAATATAATAATAATGAGAGTTATAATACAGAGTTGTGTGTGAGAGAGTGAGTGTGTGTTACATTTCCCCCCCCGACTGTCCTTCATGTTCATGTTCATGTCACTCCTCCACAGTTCAGGGTTCCGGGTCGGACTGGCCCGACTCCAAACAAAGCGACCAATGACCGGGGAATATAAAGGGAAGCTGTTGAGCAGTATCGACTTCGTGTGTGTGTTTGAGAGAAAAACTAGAATCACCGTCTTGATTTTATTCTCTTTGCGTTTCCGTCTCGGGCCGTTTTCATCCCTCCTGGTTGGTCATCTCTTCGCTCCGTCGCGCTCCCCCCTTCCTTCTCTCTATCCTCCCCGTTGTCTTCGTCTGAACATATCGGCTGCAGAAGCATGTGGGCCCTGCTGTGCACGGCCGCCATCCGGCAACTGGAGGGTGTCGTATTTATTAAAGGAGGAAGGGACGAGGAGCGGAGACGAGAATGTACCGGAACATACTGATTGTACACCTGAACATGGAGAGCAAATGAAAAGTTCTGAAAACACGCTGCTGGCTTCTGTTTCTGTCTGTAAGATTCTGGCTCTGACCCACGGCTCTGGGTCTGGGTCCTTCTTAGATTGAGCGCAAAGAGTCAAAAAAATGGGAAATTAAATGCCTGAACGTTCAAAATGTTCAGTTTTATGTCAGAAAACATAAAAATGAGACATTTCATGTTTTTCATTAAAAGAATCAGTTCTGAAAATCTAGTTGTTTTGCTTCAGAAGAATTCAGGTATTGAATAAAAAAGTGAATCTGACAGCACTGGCAGCAAGAGAATAATGGATGGTTTGTTCGCTTTGATCTTTAATATGTTGGTAGTTAGAGAAATACCGTATTGGCCTAAATATAGGACGACTGATTATAAGACGACCCCTATTTTTCAAATATAATTTTGGGAAAATAAAAATATGATGAAGGCAATATGGTTATTCATAAAACAATTTTTTATTGCACAATTACTATAGAAAAAACTCCCACAGAGATAACATTCTGCTGTATTGTTAAACATTTTAATGATCTTATCTTTTTTCGGAAGTATGGTACCATACTTGCGTGTCAGATTTCCATGTTATTTAAGATCAAGGTATGGTACTATTTAATAAACTGTCTTCTCTTCTAATCTGAGAATATGACTCTGAATAAGCTACAACCATGTAGATTAAATAACTTAATAACTATTGAAGTAGAATTTTAGTCAAGAACAACATAAATAATTAAGTCTGTAAAAAACTAATTCTGGACTCCAACAACTTTCAAAGCCCTTTGCTCCAGTCGGCTGTGGTTCCTCCATTCTCACTGGTTACCTCGGTGCGGCTCCATCTAGTGGCGCAGATCAGAATCAGAATCAGATTTATTATTGTCCCTGAGCCAGCGTCCCAACACAGTGAAATTTGTCTTCCCAGTACACCGTCCAAGAGAAACATACAGAAACAACAACATATGGACAGGAGTCAACAGTGCTTGGGTCAGCGCTATAAGAACGCTTCTACCGTGTCAGAGAGTAGTACACTTAAGCACATGCCCAAGTACACCACCAGATGTGTAATTACAATAGAAAAGTCTAGTCCTCGATTATAAGACGACCCCCATTTTTGAGAAGATGACTTCTAGAATAAAATATTGTCCTATATTCAGGCAAATACAGTAGTTCTTATAGTTTTTGTGTTTTCTTCAGATGATTTTCACGTCCGTCTGACATGTTTGGACGGAAACACCATCAGATGACTGAAGAAAAGAGCAAAAACCTAAATCAGGAGACGTGAAGAAGCTGATCCACCTGTCAGTTTCACAGAGGTCAAAGGTTGAAACTCCAGAGGTGACAAAAATGATTGGTTGGTCAAAACACATGGAAATAAAAAAAACCTCCCAGATATACAAAATGAAGCATTTAGGGCCCCAGAAAGCACTTTAAAAAAATCTAATTTTACCCTTCAGCAGGTAAATGACCAGGTAATTTCCGCAAGACGGAAAGATACAGAAGATAATTCCTGCCAGCAGCCATCAGCCTCCACAACAAGACTTAACACCTATTATTATTATTATTATTATTATTATTATTATTATTATTATTATTATTATTATTATTATTATTATTGCTGTCGTTTGTCTGTTGTTTATATAAAAAAAAAAAAGAGAGCCCTTACTACAGTATTGAATTTCCCTTTATGGGATAAATAAAGTATTTTTCATTTCATTAACTTCAGTGGCCCAACGTGGAACGAGAACTTCAGAAAATTCAAAATCTTTTAAGTTTCTCCCATTTTTCATGGGAAAAAGTCAAGAAAATCCAGTTAATCTGTATTTTGGCTTCAGTAGAAATAAAATATGTTTGAAATAGAACTAAAGAGGGTTATTTTGACAGCACTGGTCAATAAGAGTAATTTTATATATTTATTAAATTCAGGAAATGTTCTCCATCACATCACTGGTCCACAGATGGGTTTAACTGGAAACCACTTTTGTTTTGGTTTGAGTGAAAATTTAGAAAAGGCTTCATGTTGAATTTATTGACTAATATAATTTTAACTTGTAACATTAGTTGGTAGTTGTAGAACGAAGCAGTCGTGTGTTAAAGCCTCCAGTTACAGGCAGCACAGCAACGACTCTTCTCGTTCTGCAGCCGCATTTAACGCATTTAAGAAGTTAAAACGAGAAGAGGATGCTCGTCAGAGTGCTGCTGCTTCATTTAAAACCTCGGTGGTGGGGAGGAGAGCTCTGCAGAACTTCAGAGACACAGATGACTCAATAGTCCTGGTTTCCAGCTGATTACAAGGAACATCTGCAATAAGGGAGCAGAAATGTGTGTATTCCATAAAAAATGAATGTTTTTAAGAGGAAGAAATGAAGAAACTGGTTCTGCTAAGTCAGGAAGAGATCTGCTCAGGTGAGGAAGAAGTAGTCCAGGGATGAAAAACGCTGGAGTCACTTACTAAAACTAAACTACTGCTGCTATTTGTTTGTTGTGTTTACCTTTGATTTATTTTACTCTAAAAAAAAAAAAAAAATCATGAAAATGACCCCAAACAGCTTCTCTGCTCATCAAAAATCCACCTCCAGCTCTGAACCTGATAAACAGATTCAAAGAAGCCCAACACCAGACTTTAGTTGGTATGAAGCATTGTTTTCCTTTATTGTGGTCATCAGCATCTGCACAGCTACACAAGAGGAGAAAAACATCAGCGAGGCTTCACTTTAGCTGCTGCTGAGAATGATGCAGCTCTGGCTTAAAGCCACTGTATGTAGTAACACCAGCTCTGACCACAGGGGGGCAGCATGCCACACTGATGCTCATCTGCCCGCCTCTGGCCTAAAACACAGCAAAGGTGCACTTCTGGTGGGATTGGACACGCTGGAGAACTGAGTGGCTCTTGTGAACCGAGCGGATCGGTGCGCCTCCTGTGGTCAGAAGTGGTACTGCTACATAGACTAAATCAAAGGAGACCGACTTAGTGAGCTTCTGTCAAATCACAACAGACAGATGGTAGAGAAGCTTCTCTTTCATACATGGCTTTAGAGCTCTGTTAGTGGCTGGTTTTTAGGGGGCGGAGCCCAACTCAGCTCCGCCCCTCTCTGCCACATCACTGTTGCAGCTTTGTGCTAACATTTCCAAAATACAGCCAATGCAGCATGACGTGAAGCTGAGGAGAGACTTAAAGACTCAAGATGAGAAAGGAAATAAGTTTCTGAGCTCCTGGACGTATCAAACATCCAACTATAGATTGTCAGACACAACAAAGATATTTTGTCATAATACATCCCCTTTTAAAAGAACAAAGGTGATGCAGCGTGTTTTTTTTTTTTACAAAGCTTGTTTTTTTACTTGTTCATGCATCTTATGCTGAAAAAGTCACAGTGCAGCCTGTCCATCAGAAAACATGCATTTGTTCTGCATTAACTTCTCTTTCTTAAACCTTTAAAATGTACGAACAGAGTGCAAAGAGACGAGCAGCGACGTGCAGCGCGGCAGTGATGTGCTGCCACCCAGTGGCCGTCTGGAAGAGTGCAGCTGCTTCGGTCTAAAGATTTGTGCTGAGGCTCCATCGCATTTCATTCTTCTGGTTTTCCTCTGGCAGGCACGCTGGACACGCTTAGTTTAGGGGCGCGTTCACCCCACGGCAGTAAGATTACAGCTGTTAGCCGAGCCCTTAACTTCTACGAAGACATGAAGAAGCTGGAGTGGAGCTTCCTAAAGAGTTAGCATGTCTTCATCTCAGGACGACAGTGGAACCAGAGAGGGCAGCAGGAAGTCTAGATGGGCTTTTGAATGCTGACAGACAACATCTCTACATCTCAGTGGTGCTTTATTGAAAAGAAAACAGTCCAGTTTCAGTTTGAAGCATCAAAAACTCCCCAAAAATGAAGATGTAAGACTTTCTCTGACTGAGTGAAGTTTCTTCTCTGAGGCTGAATGTTACAGCGGTGCTCAAAACAAAGTCTGGAGTATGAAAATGTGACCTCAAAGTCTATTATCTTCAGGTTCTTCCTTTAAATCCACGTAGAGACACCACCTCAGCGTCAGTCTCCACATGAAGACACCAACGTGCTCCTGTGCTGGAGCGTCACCGCTCATTAGCATGAAGGAGCAACATCTGGTTTTCAGAGGTGGGATCGATGTGGTCGGTTTTGGTCTCCGTGGTTTGATATGATGTCTATCATAGCTGCATGGGATTGGATTTTCTTGGAGCACATCAGGGAAAATTATATAAAGCAACGAATTTCTGGTCGTTCATCACTTTAGCTGCGTAGCCATTTGGGGTGTCTTCACTTCTGAGTTGTCAAAGATCTTTTTTTTGTGCTGTTTCTTGAAACTGGCAGTGAGTTGACCTGGGATGGTCTGTATGAATCTGACCAATCAGAAGACACCTAGAGACAATTTACTAAGCCAACTGAGCTAACAGAGCTGACTGAGTTAATCGACCTAACAGAGCTAACTGAGCTGAGCTAACAGTGCTAACAGAGCTAACTGAGTTAAATGACCTAACAGAGCTAACTGAGCTGAGTAAACTAAGCTAAGAGTGCTAACAGAGCTAACTGAGTTAATTGACCTAACAGAGCTAAATGAGCTGAGTAAACTGAGCTAACAGTACTAACAGAGCTAACTGAGTTAATTGACCTAATAGAGCTAACTGAGCTGAGTAAACTGAGCTAACAGGACTAACAGAGCTGATTGAGTTAATTGACCTAACAGAGCTAACTGAGCTGAGTTAACTGAGGTAACAGTGCTAACAGAGCTAACTGAGTTAATTGACCTAACAGAGCTAACTGAGCTGAGTTAACTGAGGTAACAGTGCTAACAGAGCTAACTGAGTTAATTGACCTAACAGAGCTAACTGAGCTGAGTTACATGAGGTAACAGTGCTAACAGAGCAAACTGAGTTAATTGACCTAACAGAGCTAACTGAGCTGAGTAAACTAAGCTAACAGCGCTAACAGAGCTAACTGAGTTAATTGACCTAACAGAGCTAACTGAGCTGAGTTAACTGAGGTAACAGTGCTAACAGAGCTAACTGAGTTAATTGACCTAACAGAGCTAACTGAGCTAACAGTACTAACAGAGCTAACTTAGTTAATTGACCTAACAGAGCTAACTGAGCTGCGTTAACTGAGCTAACAGAACTAACTGAACTTTCCCTGTGGCAGAATCCTTTGGTTTTCTGGAAGTTTCCTGTCTTGTAACTGTTATTCTTTGTCTATGTGACATATTTACACTCCTCTGAGGTTCTGCTGGGTCCAGAGCTGCTCCAGAGGTACCAGAGAGTAGAAGACGACGGCTGGAAATGAGCAAATTAGCACAGTAAAGCCACTTTGGTGAAGCTGTGGGCAGTGATGGTCCCAGTTCAGTTAAAATGTGCCTGTTAAAATAGTAACAGCAGAAACTGGAATGTTGTTGGACTGCACACCTGACTAACCAGCTTCAGGGGTTTCTCTCATGTTAGTTAATTTTTTTCTAAATGAAGTTTTAAATGAAGTAAAATTTTCATGTTTGTATGAAACATGAAGCAGCAGAACAAAATAACCAGCTGTTTCTTCTGGAGTTACGTCACAGCTGTGAAGAATAATGAGGATTTGTTTTTAAAGTTCAGAGTTCATGACAGTTTAGTTAACCCACAGGTGGTGCATTAAAGAACTAAAACAGCAGAACATCACGCCGTCCGTCGTTTTCATTAGTTTGTCAGCATGCAAACAGAATATACAGAGTAGACCTGCGCTATACTGAACTTCAGGTTCAGATCTGCTCTGGTCAGACTGGTTACATATTTACAGAGTAAATCTCCTCTGTCCTACAGGAGATCATGGATCTGTCCCGTCTGACCTGCAGTCACATTGGACAGAAAATAAAAATCCATGAAGACGTCTCCTCTTTTCAGCTTCTTTCAATCCATCATGTGGAAAGGATGGAGGGAGGTGGTTGACCGTGAGAGGAGAGGAAGAAGTGGATATGGAAGTCCTCAAGTTAGCCGCCTCGAACGCCTCCTGAAGTTAAAATGATAAGAAGAACAGCTGGTTTAACAGCGTTAAATATTCTTTCATTGTGAAAGATGATCATGAAGGCATAAACTGAAGTGACGTAGAGGAGGAGGAAGAGTACAAAACGACATGCTGTTAATCTGTCTGTCTGAGCTGAGTTATGTCACAGCCTCCACAGGAGGGCGCCAGAGTACTGCATGAAAAAATATAAAAACACTTGGATTCTCTCCATAAATGTTTCAGTTGGTTTTTAACAAACAATCGGCCTCATGTCATTTTAAACATCAGATAGCAGAACTTTCCCTCTTGGCCTTGTGCTAACACACATCTGAATGCTCCAGAACAGGAAACTGCTGATGATCAGTTCGTCAAGGATGGATGATTAGCAGAACCCGGCTGGAACCAAAGTCCCCCCTTTACTGCTTCAACATGGAAACATTACGGGGCGACTCAGATTACCACCACGGGTTCTTCTTGGGTTCGTTTCAGATAAATAAATAATAGTTAATATGGAACCATGCCAGATGAATTAAAACCAAATAATGTTCTAACATTTTAAGAGCAAAATTGGGACTACAGACATACAGTCATGGAAAAAACGATTAGACCACCCTTGTTTTCTTCAGTTTCTTGTTCATTTCAATGCCTGGTACAACTAAAGGTACATTTGTTTGGACAAACATAACGATAACCACAAAGATTGCTCATAAGAGTTTTATTTAAGAGCTGATATCTTACCATTTTCCATGGTTTTCTTGATTATAACCTAAATCACTAAGTAAGTTTTTACATCAATAGCTATGGCGTTGTACTGCCAAAAACACTGCTTTTATGCATTCAGTGTTTTCTTTTCTGTCTGTTTTAGTCACATGATGACGTTTAGTGGTACCAGGTATTAAAATGAACAAGAAACTGAAGAAAAAATGCTGGTCTAATAATTTTTTTCATGACTGTACACCTGCACCAACACAAACACAGCAGGTGAACAGAAGATCTGAGGACTGCTCGAAATGGCAAAAGAAGAGAAGAAGGTGAGTCACTGAGGGTTGAAACCTACCGGTGCTATTCTGCCGCCTCCTGCACACCTGCACAGTTCTCTTTGCTTTCCGATGCTATGGCTAAATACTCGGCCCTGCAGCAGACAGAGAGGTGGAGGGGAGAGAAAAGGGTTGCAAAGATCAGAGCAGAGACATCAGTGAAAGGAAGAGAAGCATGTTAGTGATTTTGAAAAGGACAGACTGAAATAGCTTGTATGTCACTGATTTCCAAACGATGTTACTGCAGCGGGGAGAAGAACAGGCAGAAGGTGGAAATCTACAACATTTGGGCTTCCAAGTGGGATTTGGACACGACAAAGATGCTTTTTCACGTGCTACTCACGCGCTCTCTCTCAGAGCTTCCTCTCCTGCAGCCGAGATCTTCCTGTAGCAGTAAATCATCTCCACCACCAGCCAGAACTGCAGCCCGATGATGGACACGTACATCATCACCTCAGACAAGATGGATGCCATCCCCCTGGTGACTGGAGACAGAGAGGGAGGTCAGCTGAGATGGGCCGTTTCTGTCCGGGGGCTGGATTTATTTTAAAACCGCGGTGAAGACGGACATCGAGGTCATCTTTAAACGAATCAACTCATAATTCATGACTACTTGTCCTGAGTTCTTCATTCCCTGAATCCTACTGAAGAACGCAGATTTACTTGTCTGATGTTTCATTTTCTGCTGAAAAAGCTTTGTAGCTAAGCAAAAAGAAAAAAAAAAAAAAAATCAATAAACCTTTCGGGGGCCGAGCATTGAACCCTGAGGAACACCTCTGAGCTGTTTTAGGTAGTTCTCACTCACAAATCCAGAGCAGCATCTGGATTTACCTACATTTAGAACATGTTTAGTTTCACTCTGACTTTGTTTTTCTTCTCTGAAGCTAATTGAAGTGTTTCAACCAAACTAATGAGTTGAAAGAACCCACACGGAGGCAGGAAGACAAACCCCGAACACGAAGTAGACGTGCAAGTGGAATGTAAAAACCTGTTTTCATCTATTCAAGCAACATCAGCGTTTTTTGGTGTGCTCCTCGGGGAGTATTTACATAATACCGCTCTGTGTACGTGGCTGCAGTTTACGTGGCTTCGTGTCTGACCTGAGAACAGTCCCGTGCTATGAGTGCAGAAATAACGACTGTGCACAGCTGCTCTCGCCTCACGAAGACAAAAACGCAGCCATGCATTATGGCTGTCATCAGTCTGTGAAGCTGAGTGCTTTAGGGATGATATGTTAGCCAGCACTCTAAGTTTTGGTCACAATTTATGATCCTACACACACACACAAATGAGTGTAGTGATTCTATCCCTAATTGTATTTCTACGAGTTTTAGATGAGTAATGCACAGCTGGCCTAAATATCATTTTATGGCCTCCAGAGAGCTTTGGTAGATGACAACATGCCTCATGTTCAGTCCTCTCGAGTTGCCTGTTGGTTTGTTTGGGTTTCCTGCTTTAGCAGCAACTCTGGTTTAAAACAATGTGTTTTACTCCTGCCTCACTATCTCCTACATTTAGATGCTCAACTCCTGAATCCTGACACAAATGTGGACTTTTAAAGAGAGGAAATTACGCGTCATCTTAACGGACTAAACGAGGATTTTAAAGCAGCACCAAGGAATTGTGGCTATTTTTAGCTCAGAGGGTCCCTCTTTTAGAGATGTGGGTTAAATTGCTTATATGACACTGTTGTTAAAGCATCATGTTTTTTTTTCTCTTTAAAGCCACTCTATGTAATTTCTGACCACATGGGGCCAAATAGATCCGTTACTGAGAATACTACGGAGAATACGGCGCTAGTGAAAACTGCACTTGGATGTGACTTGTGTGGCTCACTTGAACTGCCTTGCGAAACGTTGCCCTCTTCTGGTCTAAAATAGTATTGTTACACAGAGGCTGCGGTTACATGATGTTTTTTAATTCGGAATTAATAATTAGGAATGACATAATTCCGAATTAAACAATTTTCCTTCGAGTTTACATGGAAATAGTAATTCCAAATTGAGGTTTACATGGAAAACACGTTTGTTCAGCTTTATCCAACTCCGCTTTAGGTCTGGGGGTTGGGAAGGGTTCTGATTGGATGGGGGGGGCGGACGTCTTTTCATCTACCGGAAGAAAACAAACTTAGCTAACTCGGTTAGCAACAACATTTCACTTATTTTTGACCTGGGTGGCGTCTCTATCTGCGAAACCTCCTTCATTTAACCTGGCCGCTTTGAAAAGCTCACAATTTTTATGTTTCCTGCCATCTGTTCTTTTAATTATTTCCAGTTCCTCCAAGCTATTTATTAAATAAATCGTCTCTGCTCTTGAACACCGTTTACTGCGTGCTGCCATTTTAAAACTTTGTTTTGAAAACAAGCCCAGCGCGGAATATAAGCGTCATCGCGACAGACGGGCAAGAGAGCTAGCATGTGCAGAAAGACGGGAATTAATTTAAACAGGAATGAGTGCATACATGACCGCGGAATTATTTAATTCGGAATTAAAATGGGAATAAACCAGCCACTTACTTCAGAATTAAGTTTAATTCGGAATTGACATTTTCATATGGAATTAAGTGTTTACATGGTAACTTTTATTCTGCTTTGAGTGTGGCTTGAAACAGGTCCACTGTAGCTCTGTGGGATGTCGTGCCATGAAGCAACATGCTGATGTTAGAGACAACTAGTTATTTTTGCTGGTTTTTGCTGAAAGTAGGGACAGGAGACGAGAAGAAAATGAAGTTGAAACTCATATTTAAAGCCCTTTGTGCTACTTTAAGTATCTAACCAGTGTTGGTGTGGGTTATTTTCTGTTAGTGACCCCCACTTCCCGTCCTTACGTCGTGGCACCACAGTAAGGTTGAAAGTCTTTCTGGTGTGGGTATGAAACTCGAATCTGGAGTACATCAGGGCACGTTCGAAGACGCACAGGTAGGTTCCCGTGTCGTTGTAGGTGACGTTGAGGATGTAGATGGAGCCGTCCTGCAGGTCCCGCGTGTGCTTGCTGCCGTTCCAGTGCAGGCGGTTGTCGAAGCGCGGGTCCATGACCTCCCCCGCGATGTTCTCGTACCTGTACAGCTGGGAGCAGAGCAGACGCAGAGGTTTGAGATAATGTTCTGGCAACACACCTCCTCCGCAGTCACTCTTTCTTTCCACCAACTCCTGGCTCAGCGTAATGGTTTTCATCTGCATGTGTGAGCAAACAGAGCCACGGCAGAAAGCTGCTGCTTTCCCCTGGACGACAAACGGTGCAGAAGAGACGGGCATCTCCTCAGTTTTCCAGTCATACCCGCAGAAGCAACGGTATCGACCCGAACCTTCACTTACAGCCTCACCTCTGCACTTCCTGCCCAATTAGCGGCTGAATCTAAAGGGCGCTTCGGGGCTAATGGCATCCCTCTTACTATGGATTTATGCTGTAATAGCCTCTTTGCTTTGATTGGTGAGGGCTACTTTCATAAATAAAGGCGCCGACTGGAAGACGACGCTCCTCCAGTTGAGGGCAGGAAAAGAGCCCGTCATGAAAAATGGAAGAATCTGCTCATTATAAATGTATCCCATAAGTTCCTCACCAGAGGAAAGAGTCTGGAGTGATTAGACGAGAGGGAAAATGGCAGCATTCAAAGGAAAATATGTTTATTTGCTGATGAAACCTCTCATGTCGCTGCAGATTTATACTCATTTCATGTCTTCTTCCTTCCTTAAGCTTTGTGCAGGAAATATTAGGTTCACTGTTGTCCACGTTAGTGATTGTTAAAAGGAAAGTCTGGTCTAGAATGAATGTGGGTGTACAGTCTTCAGGCTTCAGGTCGCGACTAGGGATGTCCGATATTGGCCGATATCCGATATGCCGATATTGTCCAACTCTCAATTTCCGATACCGATATCTACCGATACTGATATATGCGGGCTATTTTTCCTCAAAACTAATTTTAGGTAACATCACATATCTCCTGTCGTGAAATTAACACATTGTCTGTGCAAAAAAAAAAAAAAAAAAACAGATACCGATATTTACCGATATTACATTTTTATGCCAATATCGGGCCGATAACATCGGTGGGCCGATATTATCGGACATCCCTAGTCGTGACCCATCAACAGCTCTTCAGAGTATTCAGTCGGAGGCAGGAATCATTTCAGATCTGACTCGCTTAGGATCAAGAAAAACAAAATCTTACTGAAACCTCGACTCAGGACAGATAATCCCCTGTAACAAGCTTCAGATATTCCAAAGAATAAGGAAAATTCTGTCTCAGAGCGATGCAGAGGGACTAATCCATGGATCTGGAACTTTAAGACCGTTAGTATGATGCCCTTAAATGACTCTGAACTGCCTCCAGCTGATCCAAAGTTCTGCAGCGACAGTTCTGTCAGCTCGTCAGTGTTCTTCTCCGTTTGGTCCTCACCCTTCCTGCTGAAAAGGCTCATGTAGTCGTTGAAAAGCAAAAGCCCCAGACGCCGCTGTAACGACGGGTTTCCACCAGTGCTGCCACCCGGTGGACACAGTTTTCACGATACTCGGGTTTCCCCGGTTACAGTGAAATGGACTGAACTGGAATTGACACCGACTCAGTTTTGGAGCAGGCCCCTAGTGGTCAGTCGAGGAAATGCAGGTGTCACACCAGGTTGAATCCAGCCTGGAAGCTGAAGTGCTGCCGCTTTACCAATATTTCTGTGCTCTGATTAAAAGCAGCACATTTTTTTAATTCAGAGGCTCCCCCTGGAGGCGTGGAGGTCAAGTCGCTTTTACAACACTGTCTAAGAATTAGTCGTGTTCCCGCTCCAGCTTGGTCAGTGTTGTTTTCTCCTCCAGCGTGACTTGCTGGAGTCTCTCAGTCGCCTCGAAGTCGCCACTGCAGCTCCGGGAGTCGGCTTCATCGACCTTGATGGGTGACGACCGGACGGGAGTCCAGAGTTACTCTGGTTGACAAGAGACTGTGACATCTAGACCAGTGGTTCTCAACTGGTCCAGCTTCAGGACCCACCATCACCCTTAATGACAAGCTGTGACCCAAATCAAGGAAAATTTCCAACTTCTCAAATTTACTGAATGAAAAGATCGTACAGTTTGAATCAGAGATAGTAGAATAGAATATCACAGAATGCCAACACAAAAAAAAAAGTTTATTGGTGAACCAAAACGGCAAAAACCAAAATGGCTTCGTGGGAAATATTCCCTTTGATGCTCTAATAGCTGCATTTTAATTAAATCCAAAACACTTCACTTCAGTAACTTCAGCCTTTTTTAACAGACTCAACATGCAAAAACATGAAATAAAACTGCAACCACTGAGTAGTAGCTTAAAAAAGAACTCAAATATGTAGCATTTGCTGAGTACCCACTTCCTGAATATATAACAATTTCCTATTAAAACTATCTAGTCACTCATTTAATCATTAATCACAAAACTGACATAACAATCAGAACATTTCAGTAACAGCCATTTTTAAGACTCAACAGTGCTTTTATGCACAAACATGAAATAAAACAGTGCAACCACTGAGCAGTAGTTTCAAAAAGAACTCAAAATATATAGTTTTATCTGAATAACCACTCACTGACCTTTGTCTTCAAGATATAAAATCCATATCTCATATATTCTTCGTTGTATCTGTGTTTCACCTGCTCAACATATGTAAACAAACTTTGCAGGTCTTCTTCTATGGTGTGAACTGGCGGGTGTCAACTCCCATTACAGAGCATTATCGCCATCTACTGTTGAGGAGTATAAATGACACCCTTTTTTTTTTTAGCATTTCCTTCCCCAGGAAAAGGCCCACAACCCACTTTTGGGTCGTGACCCACCATTTGAGAACCACTGATCTAGACAACCCCTCCTCAAAGTAAACGATGACCCTGAAACTGATATTTTAACGTCAAAGTCTTTGTGCTGCCTTAAAATAGACATTTACGTGAGATCTGCAGGTGGTGGGTGTTGCCTCTCTGAGGATCAAAGGTGCCGTTTTCTCAGCCTTCGAGTAAATAAGCTCTTCACAGACATGAGATCAGCGTCCACCTCCCTGAAGTCATCAGCGAGTGCTACAGCTTCAAGCTTCTGTCGTGTTTCTGGTCACCACTTACGTGAGAGAAGTCGTCCTCTTCCGGAGCCTTGAAGTACCAGTTGACGGCGGCCCGCGCCAACACCTCGCCTCTCATCTTGCAGGAGATGCAGCCCAGCTTGAAGCCCTCGCTGGCCACGGCCTCCGTGTCCGAGTCCACCTCCACGCAGGCGCCGTGGCTCTGAGACGCTGCAGGGCGGAGAGGAAGGAGGAGGCTCGGTCAGAAACCTTACCGAGGCCCTTTACCTGCTCTTCGCCTGGCTGCGGGTCACCGGGTCAGAGAGGAGAGCCGTGGGCGGCCGTCGGTCTCTTTTTTCATGAACCCGTGACTCGAGGAAGAGCCGTGGCATTTTCTGCCAGTACAAACTGTCCAATCAGTACTTCAGAAAACAGCAGTAGCCTGTGTGACTCTAGTACGGTAACGTGCTTGCTCTCAGTGCTCATTGCATGCGTGTTTTTTTGTTCTGTTTTTGCTCTGTTTTTTTCACGGGCATTTCTTCATTCTTGCATTGTTTTTATTTCCGCTCATCGCTTCACTTGTGAATTTGGATGATTTGGACTTTTTGTTTTGGTCGTAATTTCCCTTCAAATGCGTGAAACTGAGAGGAAATAAAGAGGCTGCAGCGAGCGGTACCGTCATCTAGCATTCTGCCAGCCGCTAACCGAGCTAGCATCATATATAGAAGCGTGAGTCTATATATGCCGGTCGTCACCACGACACATTCTCGTCATCGGCCAGAAGTAACACACCTGTGACTCCACATGTTTCTGTCTCACACTGCACCTCGCAGCTTCCTCGCCATCGCTCTCAACCAATGACGCGCTACCCTCAACTCTCACCTCGGGGGGAGGGGGGGGAGCTTTTGTTTTGCGTGAGGGGGAGAGGACAGGAAACACACAACGCTCATCAGACCAACGCTAACAAACTGTTAAGGCTCGGTTGAGAGTCACATGACCACAAAAACGCAGCGCTGATGGGAATCCAGCAGCGCCGTTTTAAAGAGTTACACTGCAGGAGGAGGGGGGGGTGGGGGGGGGGAGAAAGAGAGAGTTAGCACAGGCTTCAAGTCGGAACAGCCATTTGTACAGAAAGCAGGGGGGGAAACGGGGAAGCAGGAGGGAGGAGGCCAGATGCTCTGCAGAGAGAAAACAGAGGAAGGAGGAGAAGAAACCGTTAAGAACACAAATACAAACCACACCGTCGCCGTCAGAGCTGACGGGAAAAGATGGAGCCGTGCATTTAAACCCAAAGCACCCAGATAGAACCGAGCCTGACGTCTGACGACGGACCAAACGGCCTTCGTTTTTCCAGAACCGCTAGAACTGGGTCATTAACAACGTGTCTTAAAACGATGATCTCACAGGTTGGAAACAAACTCAAGAGTCTGTCGTAGTAACAAGGGTCCAACAGTCTCGTCTCTAAAGCCCTGCGTTAGAGGCAAAGATTGATTTTAACAAGATTTTAGGTCTTTATTAACAGTAATTAGAGAGGAAATGGAGGCAGAGAGGGAGGAGAGGAGGACATAGCTGAGGTCCCAGAGGCATGAAGCCTCCATACATGGAGACCCAACCAGGTGAGCTGAAACCTTCATGAATGACTTGACTTTGATACCTGACTCGTAGAGCATTACCACCTTTATGTAACTAGTAACTAGTAACTAGTCTGCCTTGATGACCTCAGGAGCAAGTTTCTGGTCTCTGCAGATGACGTGCTCCTGTTGGCGCCATCACCTTGACTCTACTGGTCTGTTCTGAGGGAGCTGAGCCTCATCCAGGGTCAGTGGTAGGGGTGGGAATCGAGAATCGGTTCCTGTAGAGAACTGGTTCCTGTAGAGAACCGGTTCCGGTAGAGAACTGGTTCCGTGTGTTTCAATTCCATGGAATCGATTGGCAGTTTATCCAGCGATTCTCTTATCGATTCCAACCAGCACGAATATCACGTAATTTACGCAAGTTACGCACAGTCAATTCCAGAAAGCACTTACGTGATTAAGTTACGTCGGTTTAGCACGTTAGCATTGCAGTTGTAAACAACAATGGCGCCCACCAGGTTCAAACGCTCCAAAGTTTGGCTTCACTTCACCAAAGAAAGATGGCAACAAGGCAACTAGCAGTCATTGTAAAGTGGAGATAACAGCGTCGGGAGGGAACACGGCTAACATGCAGAAACATTTGAACACAAAACATGAAGTGTCATGTTTTCGACGCGCTTCGAACTGATGGATCTCAACCCAGCAGCAGTAGCCAAGCTAAGATCACCTCTGGTAACTCTGGTTAGTAGCTATCCCGCTGCCTATGTGCTTCTTTGTAAAACACGCTATAACATTAGCGCTATGCTATTAAACGAATGCCTTCTGCATTACATTTAGAAGATGACCGTGACGAGAGAGAGAGTCTGGCTGGTTCAGAGGCTGGAAGACATGATTATTTTACTGCAAAACAATTGTTAATTCTTCATAGTATTTGCAGATTTGTACTATGCACTGTTCCGTTGTATTTGATAGTATTAATCTTTCTTTATTATTATTTTTGAGTGCTTAGTGAGCTCATATATGCTTTTAAAAAGGATATTTTTTCATTTCTATTAGGAAAAATCTGTTAGTAAAATGTTACACATTCTTGTGTTTTTGCACAGTTACATATTACAACAGTTAACACATTAACTTTGGGCCTCTTTTGACCTCGCTGTTGAGTTTCTAAGGTCGTGACTTCTAAGTAAAAAACAATTGGTAAGGTTTAATAAAACTGTTTGTTCTCCTTTTTGCCCAAATTAGAATCGATAAAGAATCGAATCGTTAAACAGTATCGATAATGGAATCGGAATCGGAAAAATCTTATCAATTCAGAGGGCTGTAATGGGAAGAATGACATCACAGGTAGAAGTGACTGACGTGAGTTTCCTCCGTCCGGTGGCTGGACTCTCCCTCAGAGACAGGACGAGACGTCCAGTCATTCAGGGACAGAGTTGGGATTTCTCCACCTTAGGGGGGTGTAATAGGCATGTCCAACCGGGGGGAGGCCCCGGGGACACGCTGGAGGGGGATTACACCTCTCAGGTGGTTAGGGAACACCTCAGTACTCCCTCGGAGGAGCTGGAGGAGCAGGAGGAGGTGGAGGAGGTGTCCCCACGACCTGAACTTGGATCAGTGGACGTTAACGGATTGTACAATTAGAGCTCAGTTTCCTCTTGAACACACTCCTCGTTGTGAAGGACTTCTGATGGGGATCTGTTGTTGGCTGTTGGCTGTGTTCTGAGGTCAAGGATAAAGTGGACGTTTGGTTTGTCGGGTCTCTTTCAGGTTCCTCCCTGACTGGTTGACCCCATGACAGTTATTTATTTTCCGTTCTGGTTTGTGTGGGATTAAGTAGCCCTGGATTTAAAGGCAGAACATTTAGCTTGTTTTCCCCTTTGATCACCTTGACCTAACTCAGCGATTCCCAAAGTGTGGGCCGCGGCCCCCTAGTGGGCCGTCGCAGTACTGCAGGTGGGCCGTGAGAGGTCGTTAAAATTAAACAAATATGTTTTAAATCCTCAATCTTTTTTAAATATGTTTTTAATTACTGTAAAATATTAACGACATGATTTAAAAACATTAAGAAGTAACAAAACAAACCAGTTAAGTGTTATTCTACCTTCATCTTAACGTAATATGACAAGTGTCACCTTATTTGTTGACCCCTTACATTAATGTCAGAACATAGCTTCTAGTTTTATATGTTGATCACAGTTGTAATAAAAGGTTTTGGTGGGCCACGGAGACTATTCACATTTCAAATTGGGCCTTGGTATTCTGAAGTTTGGGAATGGCTGACCTAACTGTTAGATAAACCATTCAACTTCACTTGTTCACTGATTTTTATACTTTTTTTTTAAAATGTCGTGTCTCTTGCCACTGGACAGGGGTATATCACCGTCCTTGTGGTTTGATTTGTTTGTTTTCAACCTGGGTTCGCTGATGGACAAAGACCTGGTTCTCTTTGGGTTTTTCTGAGCGGTGGATCAGAAGGCGACCAGACAGACCTGAGGCAAACCTCGTTTGTGAATCATTCTTTTCCGAACCATGCTCACAGAGCACGTCTCGTGTTTTATCATCTTCACGTCTGCTCCCGTCGAGTCCCTCACCAGTAACAAATGTAACTCGATTGTCCGTGTTAATTACGGGCCGCTGTAAGCCGCACCAGCTGTTGCTGCTCATCCCGGGCTGCCAGAGGTCGACGGATGACATTCAACACCTCGTGCCTCCCTGAAGTGTCCCGGCGGACCAGCAGAGCATATTTCAGGTGCTATTTTGATGAAACGCATTTTTGACTCAAGTCTGTGAGGCGCTCTGTGACATCGGATCACATATAAAGACAGAAAGAAATCTCGTACAGAAGGGTTTGAGCTGGGGGGGGAGAGACCTGGAAGACAGACACAGGAGACACATTAAAAGACTTTACACACAGGAAAACATTGAAGACAGAGGAGAGCCCGGTGATGACTCTGCAGCTGAGACGAGGAGTTGGGAGGACGGAGGAGAGACAGAGCTGAGGGAGACAAACATGCGAGCGGACACAAAGAGATGCTCGCATCAGAAGTGCAGCGTAAACACAGTCAAAGTGCCTCGGCAGTGATTCCCGCTAACACCAGCAGCGACACACGGCAGCAACAGCAGCAAAGCAAATCCACAATCTGCAGACTGAGCTCCAGGATTACGCAACGGCAGCAGATTAGGACTTTATTTTGCCTGACAGGGCGCCGGCCGGGTAATCCCTCGCATCAGGCTGCTGTTTACCCCCGAGGCCCGCGGAGCAGAAAAACCTGCCTCGGCTGCACAGAAAAGAGCATCATCAGAAGCTGCAGGAGACGCAGAGGGATCGAGGTTATTTACCGGAGTGACCGCGGGAGTGAGCGGGGGGGAGGAAAAGGAGAGGACGGAGGACGACGTCCGTCTGTTACCGCACAGATCCTGAGCGTGTACGCGGCCTGGAGAAATGCCAAGCATCCATGACATTTCCGCTGACACCGAAGAGCAAGAGACTTTCCACTGGAGCCAGTGGAACAACAGCACTCTGTTCTGGTTCTGGTTCTGGTTCTTCTCCACTGAGGCCCCACACTGAGGGGCCCATGAATTCCTCCCTGTTTCTGTCATATCCGGTTCTTTTCTTTCTCTGATCTTTTGTCTGGTGCAACAAAACCAATTCAGTTTGACTTGATGCTTGTTATCTTCTGTGCTTTACAACTAGAAATGCTCCTAATCAATAAAAGTTTTGAGCAGACACCATTTTTCATCTGATAACAACACAAGGGAGCACATCAGCTGGTGGTTTCTGGAGACGTCACCATTGATTTCCTGATTGCTGGGCCGTCTTGACAATATATTAACTGGTTAGATGGACATCTGGTTTTCAGTTTTGGTGTCTGGATACAGTATAAATACCACCTGCTGCATCGTAGTATCATCATCAGTCAGGAGCTTCCTGCTGGACCGCCTTAGAGCAGCTGGTTTCAGGGGGCGGAGTCAGAAACTCCACGACCAAGCCCCTCCTCACTGTCGTGAGTCTCATTTGAAACCAATTTCCCACCTTTGCCCTTCAGTTTCTAACCACAGATAAGAGTGTAACAAGCCTTAGTCCCCCTTAAATAAGAACGATTATCCTCTGCATGGTTTAAGTTCACCTAAATGAATTAGCTAACTGGGTAGACCCGCTGCCAGTCAAAAAACTACGCCCCCAATAATGATGAAGATAATGAACCAGAGCTGGAAACCAAATGTTGAACCTTCGCCTGCTGCAGAGGAACAGAGAGCAGCTAAAGACGGGACTGCTGGGTAATTCTACGCTGATCTACGTCTGTGATGTCACAGTATCCTGCAAATCTAAATGGCTCACTTAATGACATAAGAACCGACAGGCCTGGGTCATATCTGAGTTTCTGAACAGGTTGCTTCAGACACTCACATATATTTGCTCTCAGGATGTGTACATCACCGCCCACAAATGAGACTATAAAGCTCTGAGGCAGCTGAGTAGTTGTAATCACGTTATCTTCCATACCTTCTCTTGAAACAGTGAGCTTCTCTGTGCTGTAACGTCCAGCGTTTAGAGCGGAGTGATGGAATGGAGAAGAAACGTCTGAGGGCGGACAGCGGTGAGGTTGTTCCAACTTCCTGTTGACCGTGACTTGATACTTGAGCCATTTGCAGACTAAAAGGCTCCATAATGCAGCTGCGAACATGAAGAGTCTCGACTGCATGCATTAGTTTGAGATTTTATCAGATGCATTTGGCTTTAAGAGCTCTGAGTCCAAATCTCTGTACCACCAGTCTGCTGTTTAAAGGAGGTCTTCTCTATTCTTCTATTTAATTAAATGCTCAAACCCAGTTAAGAGAGATTCATGAATCTGCCAGAGCCGATGAATTTCTGATCTGTCCCAGATAAACCATCAAAAAAACCATTTTTATTCTTTATTCACTTAGTCACATGATTTACTGATGTCAATATACAAATCTTTTGCTTTGGGAGACCAACAAATGAATTTGAACCTCATGTTTTCCCACAGTGGACAAATACAGCAGTGATATAAGATCATATGAAGAAACTCCGCCCTCTGTGATGTCATAGAGAGCCAATGATAGAAGAAGCTCTACACAAACGTGTATCCAGCCATTTTTTCTGAGCCTCTGGTGATGTCTAACATGATAATTCGTCAAAACCACTCTAGATACGTCAGAAAAGCTGGAAAAGAATAATTCGGTTTACCCTGATTTACCACAGATATTTGCTTTAAATTTTACTTGACAAATAATTTGAATTTGAACCTCATTTTCCCAACAACAAACTAAAACTTTACAAAGAACTCTTTTTAAAGGTGGGGTAAGAGATTTCAAACACTAAAAAAGGGCTTCAAACTCATTTAACCTGGTGCAGACATAACATACAAATACTCCTCCAGCCAATCAGCTGCCTGTGTTTGGTTCGTGAAATAAGACTGGAGCAAAAGGTTGGTTCTTCTGGGATGAAGGATGTTTAGTTGTCTTTGATTATTTTTAAAACGTTCTGTTTTTAATTGAAAGGAACCGAACTGGAGGAAAATTGTTACCACTGTTTTAGCTTTGTGCTGAAAAATCTGTCTGTAGGCGAATATTGAGCAGAAAAGACTTAACTTTATGATGACATTAGTCCTCAGCAGCCCCCAGAGAAGCGCTGCAGATCAGGTCATCAGATCCTCCTGCTGTTAATATTCAGCAGTCGTGTATCGTTCTGGTTTTTCTGTAATCCCAGCTCATGGTTTTCATATGTAAATACATGTATAAAAAGTGCATAAAGCGTCTTTCTATTCCTTTCCTGTTGCTTTTTGAGACGTCAGATTTCCCGTGTGGCCTCCTGCCTTCATCCAGCATGTATCCAGCTGCAGGAGCTCACTGGTCTCTGAATCAAACCTCTTCCTCCCAGTTCAGGTTGTGAAACGTTCCTACTTCTTCTAAAGTGTCACCTCGACGCTGACTCTCCTCAGCTCAGCTACCTGCCGCTCCACCTGCTCATCAAAACGTTGTTTCCTACATAAACTTCAACCTTTTTAAAGATCCTTTTCACAAGGTTGACACAGTTTTAACATATTTATGTGTGTGTTTGTGTTTTTATTGGCTGCGGTACATGTTGTTTTTTAATTCGGAATTAAATAATTCCGAATTAAACTATTTTCCTTCGAGTTTACATGGAAATAATAATTCCGAATTGAGGTTTACATGGAAAATATGTTTGTTCGGCTTTATCCAACTCCGCTTTAGGTCTGGGGGTTGGGAAGGGTTCTGATTGGATGGGGGGGGGCGGACATCTTTACATCTACCGGAAGAAAACAAACTTAGCAACAACTCGATTAGCAACAATATTTCACTTATTTTTGACCTGGGTGGCGTCTCTGTCTGCGAAACCTCCTTCATTTAACCTGGCCGCTTTGAAAAGCTCACAATTTTTATGTTTCCTGCCATCTGTTCTTTTAATTATTTCCAGTTCCTCCAAGCTATTTATTAAATAAATCGTCTCTGCTCTTGAACCACCGTTTACTGCGTGCTGCCATTTTAAAAGTTTTGAAAACAAGCCCAGCGCGGAATATAAGCGTCATGGCGACAGGCGGGCAAGAGAACTAGCATGTGCAGAAAGACGGGAATTAATTTAAACAGGAATGAGTGTTTACATGACCGCGGAATTATTTAATTTGGAATTAAAATGGGAATAAACCAGCCACTTACTTCGGAATTGAGTTTAATTCAGAATTGACATTTTCATATGGAATTAAGTGTTTATATGGTAACTTTTATTCGGATTTAACTTTAATTCTGAATTAAAGAGGAATTAAACTTCCCATGTAAACGCACTGATTGTCGTGTTAGTTAAAGAGCAGCTAGCTGATGGAGATAAGTGCTCAGTAAATCTCTCTTTAATACATTGCTCTCTTTCTCCGTTTTTTTTTTTATTTTTTATTTTTTATTTTTATTTATTTAAAGGACCGTGTGCAGTGGCATTAAAAAGATGGCTGCACCAGATTTAGCACCAAGCTAATTTCCACCTGTAGTCCTTAACACAGATAAACAGTAAGACAAGAAGGCAAAGAACATAAAATACAACAAAATAAAATCACAAAAACAATTGGATAAATTTACAATAGCTTAAAAAACAATAAAAATGACTACTCTTTACAATGCATCCTGTACAGAATAATGAGAGAATGAAATGAGCTCCTTAATGTGAGCAAGACTGGTTGATGAGCAGCCAATTTTTGACTGCATGTGAAAAAATTATATAATTTGGAATTGTCTTTATTCTGTCCGGGAGTCCATTCCATTTTAACAGACACATTTTGTCACAGGGCACAATTTCCTAAAATCTTAATGAAATAGCTGCCAACTGTTTTGACCAAAATACCAGGGACGTAGAGTACAAAAGCTTCCCTTCTAACCAGTGAGCACTGTTTCTCCCTTTAGACCACCCATCATTTCCTTTGTACTGTCTTCTGTATCTTCCTCTGTCACACGAACCAACTGCACATCCTTCATCTCCACAACCTCGTACCAGTTACCACTGTGTTCACTGGCTTTGCTATTATGGGTCCAGACCATCTCAGTTGACCCTCTGCTGCTTTATCTCCAGGTCATCTTAACCTGGCTGTTTGTCTGACGTATTCATTGTTAATCCTACCCATCCTTTTCAGTCCCAAATCTTAATCTTAACTTCATCTCTGCCACCTCCAGCTCACCTTCTTGTCTCGCCAGTGCTGCCGTCTCCAAGTCTTGGAGAAGAGTCGGTCTCACTACCGTGCTGTGAATCTTTCCCTTAATCTCCCTGCTGCTCTTCTGTTAGATACTTCCCATCAGCTTTTGTGCAAGCTTGTGGATTATTTTACAGTTAGTAAAGTTTTAAAACATATCATCAATGAAAAAGGCACATCTGTGCTCAAGTTCTTTCTTTCCCAGATGTCAGGTGATTTACACAAACTTAAAGATGATAAATTAAGAGACTGAGCCTTTCTTTCATGTCAGTGGAAGTTGTGACATTCTTTAAATGAAGAAAATGTTGAGAACTCTAAACCCAGTCTCAACATACAACAAGAACAGAACAAGTACTCGCCTGACAGTAACCGAGTAAAACAAGAACCATACTATAGATTTATTAAAGGCCACTGTATTTTCCCTGAACCAAGTAGATTTGTCCCTAAACCTACCTAAGTAGATCTATCCCTAAACCTAACAAGTAGATTTATCCCTAAACCTAACCAAGTAGATTTATCCCTAAACCTACTGAAGTAGATTAATTCCTCAACCAAACCAAGAAGATTTATCCATAAAAATAACCAAGAAGATTTATCCATAAAAATAACCAACTAGATTTATCCCTAAATCTAACAAGTAGATTTATCCCTAAACCTACTGAAGTAGATTCATTTCTCAACCTAAGCAAGTAGATTAATTCCTAAACCTAACAAGTAGATTCATCCCTAACCCTACCCAAGTAGATTTATTCCTGAACCCAACCAAGCAGCAAGTGAAAACAAAGATGTGCATAAAACATCCAACATAACCTCATGGTATTACTTTATGCACAATTTTCATGTCTTTTCTGTGCATGTTTCACCTCTTCAGTGTGTTTTTACTGCATTTAAAATGATGGACAGAAGGCACAGAGTCAAGGTCGTAGGTCGTCCTTTAACAGTCCTACCGTCTACAGTTAGATATCATCTTAGTTAGAGGCTTTTACATTCTGGTGTGTTTGAGGTGGTTGGCTGTCGTTTCCAGCATTCTCTAGAGAAAGTGTTTGTTCAAGATCATTGTTCATAGTCGGTTTTGTGTTCCTGTTACTAATGTCATTGTCAAACAGCCTGTGCTGTTTTTCCTGTTTGCTAAGACTTTAGATATAGGCAGAGATCATTTTGCAGCATCAGTGAGAGAGCACATAGAGTTAGTGAGCTTCCTAGGAGGAGTATTATTTCATTAGCTCAATGCTAAACTCAAACAATATCTCTGTGACTGTGCTGCCTGTTGAGGTTCAGGAAATAGAAGCAAACCGCAGCCTGCCTGTCACCGTAGCTACGGGAGATAGAGCTGGGCAGATTTTGTAATAAATGTCTGCCTGCCAAAGCTTCACACAGCTGGAAATAAGCCAGATAAAACAGCTGTCTGCACTGAGAACATGACAGAGTCATTCTTATTTATTTAAGTGAGAACGTGTTGCTTACGATGCCGTAATGTTAGCGGATGGTTGAAGTTCTGCTGTTACTGGTTTTGAATGTGGGGTTTTCTCTCACAGGAACTGGGATCATAGTATCTTTTACCCAATAGCAGTTCTGGGCCGTGCAGGCCGTATCCGACTCTCATCCTTGATTACATTAACCAGAAACATTCCAACTAAGAACCATTGCAGTTCCTCAACTGACCACCGGGAGCTTCCTCCTAAAGAAGGTTAATCTCCACCGACCCTCTTGTTAAAATGTCCAACTTTACAGCAGAAATAAACATATTTACAAAAAAAAACAGTGTTGGTCTCCATCAGTAGATTTTACATCCATGAGAACAGGGCAGAAGCAGGGCTTCCAGGCCTGTTCGTTCCACCAATTTTGCAACATTCTGTAGAAAACCAGAGGTTTGTCCAGTTCTTCTCATACAGTCTATGATTACAACACATTGTTGTGAGACCATTCTGGTCTACAAACAGATCCCTCAAGCCTCTTAATGAGGACTCATTCAACCCTTTAAAAATACTAATTTCTCCCTATTTGACCATTTCACACTGCCACAAGATCATACTTGTTTTCCATAAGTGCCTCAGGATGCAAACTAACAGATTCCTTTCAAAACAATTTCACAAACATCTTTGAACTGAAGCATCACCGAAGGAAAGGTTTGAATGTAGCTTCAGATGCTGAAGGCTGACTTAAGCATCTGCGTGTAAAACAGCTTCTCAGTTGTTGATGAGCCGAAAATCATTTCAACAGGCCAGTTGTTTGTCATTACTGGTTATGTGTAGTTCAAATTCCAATTTGTGAATCTAAGGTTCAACTTCAAGCTGAAACTATAGATATAGGTAACTTCCCGTCGGCTCATGCTGTCGTCGACTATAGAAACAGTAGCAGGATACTCTCTAGTGGTACTAGTCCTCCAGAACATCATTGTGTGATACATCACTTGGAAGCAGAAAAACACAACAGCTGGGCTTTTAGCGGGAAAATCCAGCACAGTAATGCACAACACACACACACAAATAAACGCACACAGACTCATGAAGAGGAGACCCATCAGGAAGAAAACGCGCGCGTGTGCACGTGCATGCCGAGTTGGCATCACCATGGCAACGCCGCCGCAGCCCACTCACCTTGAAGCGCCAGGAGGGCGAGAGGCAGCAGCAGCAGCCCGTGGACTGCAGACATCCTGACGGGGGACAGAGGAGCGGCGGTGTCGAAAACACACAAACACACACTTCAGAGAGGGACGCACACGTGCACAAACACAACACAGATCTGCAGCAGCTGCTCCGACTGGTGATGGTGGACCTCTGAGCACCAGCTCGTCCTGACTGGGATTAAAAGTCTGGGAGGGAGGAGGAGGAGGAGGAGGAGGAGGAGGAGGCTGTCACTGCTGGGACCCTGGGTGTGGTCTGCCCTCCTCTTCCAGCTCCTGGAGGAGCTCCTGGGTCTCCTGAAGCACCTGCAAGTCCCAGCAGCTGTGTTTCTTCACCTCTGTTCAGCCAGAGAGCCCGTCTGTCCAGTTACTCCACGGAGGGACGACTCCAGCTCTCAGGTTTCAAAAAAAGGCCCCTTTGTTCAACTATTTACTCTCCCATTGAGGCCGTGTGTGCCAAATACTACAAATAAAGCTTCTATCAGTGGAGAACAATTAAATCTGGAGGAAGACAGATGTCTGAGACAGCTGTTAAAGTGAATAAAGGTTGGCTGTCCTCACGCAGACGTGACCTGAAGAGAGTTAAAAAACAAAAAAACATCCAGGCGATCCAGTCAAAGCTCCTCCGCCTCACTTTGGCTTCGGAGGAAATCACAGTAGGTATGATTGTTGCTTCCTCTGCCTGAGCTGTGGAAACACAACTGGACGAAGCTGCGATCTGGAATCTGGGGCAAAGGCTGCTCTGGGCGCCATACGTGTCCGGACGGCAGCTGCACAGGTGGCTCCGCTGCTCAGGAGGGTCAGCAGCCTGACAGATGACGTCCGTGTCACAGTAATCATGCAGCCGCTCCGATGTCACTAAACCTCCCAACGATAATGTCTAAAACTGCTGCCGCTCACCGCTCACCTCTTCGTCCGAATCCCCTCCGGAGAGATTGATCCTCTTCTCTTTCTCTCTGCCGACGGGTCAGAGGTGCTCGGCTCCCATCCTGCCGTTAGGGGCAGGAAAAAAACGACCAGGACAGTATTTCCCCTCTTATCGCCTTCAAGAAGAGACATGCGGAGGGAAATGTGATTGAGAGACCGACGTACCCCCCCTCTGAGGCGCAGAGCGACGCATCGAGACCCAGTCACGCAGATCAGCTGCGTCCTGAAGCGCAGCGCGTCCGTGGAAGGATGCTGCGCTCATCGGTCTCTGGGATGGGTGAAGGCTGGGGGAGGGAGGTGCGTGAGAGGGCAGCAGGAGGAGGAGGGGAGGGGAGGGAGGGGGAGGGAGGGTGATGCATTGCAGCAGAGGGAGGGAGAGTGAAGAGGAGGGGAGTTAGGTTGTTGTCATGGCAACTGTGATTCCACACACACACACCTACGTGTTGGCACAGAGATGCTCCGGGTTCAGAAGTCACGCACAAACAATCCATAAAGACAAACAGAAAGCCTGCAGAGAAATGTTGCAACATTCAAACAGACGGACACGTTAAAGCACAAACCAGATCCCAGAGGAGTCGGGATGCTTGAACGGAGCGTGAGAAAGTCTTCTAAAGCCACGTTTTATTCACAACAGAACAAAGAAAACACAGCAAATGTTTAAACAGAGGACGTGTACCACATGGAGAAGTAAAGATTCAAAGTGTTTATTGTCATACGTACACAACGAAATTCTTGCATTGCTGCCCGCGTGGAATGCCAAAACAGACATTTAAAACTAGTATAACAAAAATAAAATAAAATAAAATATAATAGTATAACTAGTGCAAAGAAAAAGTATATTACAAAGTAGTACAGAAGTACTTGTTTATAAAAGAGAAGAGTTAGTATATACATATGTACAAGTGATAGTATTGTGCAAAAGTAGAGCGGATATGTGCAAATATGCAATCTGTTGTCTGAGGTATTCCAAATCCAAATGTGCAACAGAGGAATGTGTGCAGATAAGGAAGCAGCGTGGGACGGAGTGTGTCAGCTGCTCCCCTCTTCCTCTAACGGTCCAACCACCTCCTGGAGCTGAGGGAGGGTTCTAGCAGCTCCACAGGCCTGGTTCTGGGGGGCAGCATGTTGGCTTAGTGGTCAGCCCTGTAGCTTCTCAGCATGAGGTTCCTGATTCGAACCTTAGCAGGGGCCTTTCTGTCTGGAGTTTGCATGTTCTCCTCATGCTTGCGGGGTTTTCCTCCAGCTTCCCAAAGACATGCATGTTAGGTTAATTAATGGTTCTAAATTGCCCGTAGGAGTGATTGTGAGTGTGCAAGGTTGTTTGTCTACATGTGGCCCTCCGATGGACTGGAGACCTGTCCAGGTGGACCCCTGCCTTTTACCTGAAGACAGCTGGGAAAGACTCCAGCAGATTCCTGTATAGGATTAAATACATATGATGGATGGATGGATGATCTACATGTTTCCAGTTGGTGAAACTTCTGGACTGTCAGACCAGTTAAGCACCTGGACTCTTCTCCTGTAAAGTCATGCTGCTGTGATGGATGCAGGATGTGGTTTAGACTTGTCTTGCTGAGAGATGCAAGGTCTTCCCTGAAACTGCCTTTTTTCATCTCCGAAATATCTCCAAGATTAGGAGCATCCTCTCCCAGGGTGATGCTGAAAAATTAATCCACACGTTTGTCAGTTCTAGACTGGATTACTGTAATGCGTTGTTAGCAGGATGATAGAAAAACTCGCTGAATAGCCTCCAACTGATCCAGAATGCAGCAGCGAGGGTGCTGACAGGAATCTGTTAGCGAGATCTCATCTCTCCCGTGTTAGCCTCCCTCCAATGGCTCCCCGTGAAATTTAGAATTGAGTTTAAAATTCTGCTTCTGCTTCTCGCCCATAATGACCTAGCTCCTCGTTATTTATAAGACCTTGATAGCACGTCATGCTCCTAATAGAGCTCTCTGCTCTCAGAGTGCAGGATTACTCGTCGTTCCTAGAATATCCAAAAGTAGGTTTGGAGGACGGGCCTTCTGCTACCAGGCACCTTTTTTATGGAACCAGCTACCAGTTTGGGTTCAGGAGGCTGACACCATCTCCATTTTTAAAACTAAATTGAAAACATTTCTGTTCAGTAAAGCCTACAGTTAGTCTAAACTACAGGGTGTAGGGGATGATAGTTATAGTCATAGTTGTAGTAGTAAGACTAGAGTAGCTCGTTTTAATCACAGCTTCGTCATAGTTATGCTGCTATAGGCCTACGCTACAGGGGGACACCAACATGATCTGCTCTTCTCCCCTTCCTTCCCTTTCCTCCTCCCTTCCTCCTTCTCCGGTTCATTCATAATTAATTAGGAGCACCTTGTTACCGAAACTGTGCTCCATTTTATTTTCTTTCCTGTAGTTTGTTGTGCTGTTTTGCCCCCCTTTTTTTCTCTTTTCTTTCTGTGTGTTTGCAGGCCAGAGTTTCCTGAGTTTCATGCTGACTTGCAGTTCCCTCCTCTGTCCATCCCAGCGTTTACCTCCACCTGTGTGTGCAGGTGTGTTCAGGGTGCCGGTTGGTGTGGTGACTGGTGATCTAGTCCTCTGACCATCTCATCTCAGTGCTGCTACCTGCATCTGTTTATGTTTATGTGGTCATTATATTTAGTCATTTGTGTCTCTCCTCTCTCTGTCCTACATCCTCTCTCTTTCCTGTCTCCCCATTTTCTTTCTTTACCCAGCTGGTCTTCATCAGGAAGGTCCCCCCATATGATCCAGGTCCTGCTCAAGGTTTCTACCCTCTTAAAGTAGAGTTTTTACTTGCCACTGTTTGTCTTAAAGGTTTCTTTTTTCTCCCACTGTGGGAGTTTTTACCTGCCATTGTCCTTGTTAGGATTCAATATTATAACCTTAATTAATGATATTTGCTCGGGGGTCATGATCTGGGTCTCTGTAAAGCGCCTAGAGACAATTGACATTGTAACAGACGCTATACAAATAAAATTGAATTGAACTGAATTGAATTGAATTGAATTGAATTGAATTGAATTGAATTGAATTGAATTTAATTTAATTTAATTTAATTGGATAGGAGCAGATGTTGCTCTTACACTTTTCAGCATTGATGTTTCCTTTCCAGATGTGGAAGCTGCCTGTTCCAGAGGCACCGATGCAGGGCTCTGGACCAGTGAGATGGTTTCTCTCTGTTATGTCCTGGGTCGGCCATAGCAGCCCTGTGTGTGTCTGTCAAGTTGGCATCTCTCCCTGTCTTTAGTGGTTCCTGTTTTACTTTGAAGGTCTGTCTTGTCTCTATTGTGTTTTGCTTTGCTTCCTTCCCCTCGTTACCACTGATTCCCTGCACCTGCCTCTCGTTTGTTCCTCTGTGTATTTAAGTCCTGTCATTTCCCCTGTTCTCTGTGGGTCCATTGTCGTGAGTTATGTGTTTGCAGTCCTGTATGTTTCCCTCTTGTCCCCTGGGTTTTCTTTAGCATGTTTTTGCATTTTGACTTTTTGTGTTTTTTGATCAGTTTGAACTCTTTGTGTTTTGTTAATAAACCTATGCTCTTTTTGAGATCTCCTGCGCCTTGGTCCTCTTTTTGTAGACTGCAGACATGAAACTCTCCTCTTTAGGCTAGAAGATGTGCTATCTATGATTTACAAAACAAACGTAGAACTTCAGTTCCCGTGGCCAGAGGACAGTCTTCTGTTTTTCCTCAGTCCATCTTCAGGGAGCTTTGGTCCAGAGAGGACGGCGGTGTTTCTGAATCACCACATATGTTTTCTTCTCTGGACGGTCCAGCTGTATCCTGCAGCTGTGGACGTCCAGCTGAGTCCTCAGATTTCTGGATGGTTTCTGACTCCACGCAGTTTATTTTCCATTGCAGAATCCTCTGAGGAACATTAGGGGCTCTGCCTCTCTAAAATCCTCTTTCTAACCCCAGTCATGTGACCTGTTAATAATTAACTACTGAGAGACGATTAGATACAGATGTTCCTCCAGGGGTTTATTTTTAGCACCACTTACTTTTCCAGCCTTTTGTGCCCCCTGTCTTATTTTGTTTCAGACAAAAGAATCATTTTTACAAAATAGAAAAATGTCTCACTTTCAAAACTTGATGTGTTTTCTGTTTTCACGAATGATGTTTGGAATATATTTTAATATTCCTGGGACTGGGTGGTAAAAAAAAAAGGTTTCAGAGTTGCATATTGTTGTAACGTAACTCTGGAAATAACCAGAATGTTTGAGTATTAACACTTGAAAAGACCAAAGGAGGAAAGAAACACTCTGAACTGAAGCTGGTCAGGGACGTCGGTCATGTTGGGGTCATTTCTGTGAGACCAGTAAAATAACAAACACTAAATAAATCAAAAAGAAGTCTTTAATAAGTTGAACTTTGACAGAAATCAGTTGTCATCTTCATTTTCATGAGTAAAATCAAATACATAGTCATTTAAAGTGAAGTAGTGACACGACACTGCCACCATGAGATCAAAGCAGGAAACACAAGTTGGTGATGGTTCTGGAGTTACAGCAGCTCCAGCTCTGTGAATAGAGGGTTAGCCTAACCCTCTAATTTACTAACCCCTAATCCTAACCGGGTTAGGATTAGGGGTTAGTAAGTTAGAGGGTTAGTCTAACCCTCTAACTTACTAACCCCTAATCCTAACCCGGTTAGGATCAATGTCCTTCTCTGACGAGACTCAAACACATCGTTCCACTAGATGGAGAAAGGACTGAAGGGTCTGGAGCAGAGTACCCAGTATATTTAGTTATATTTGTCATATTCATGAGCTCCTGCCCTGGTGCTGCTCCACTGGCTGAAGACTGGTTTAACAAAGACTGAAGACTGGTTTAACACTGGCTGAAGACTGGCTGAACACTGGCTGAAAACTGGTTTTACACTGGCTGAACACTGGTTTAACTCTGGCTGAACACTGGCTGAACACTGGTTTAACTCTGGCTGAACACTGGTTTAACTCTGGCTGAACACTGGTTTAAACTGGTTTAACACTGGTTTAAAACTGGCTGAACACTCGTTGACTAACTCAGGCCGTGGTGGTTGCACTTTGGCGCTCTGTAAACCTCAGTAGGTGCTCAAAATACCACTGGCTTGCTGTGTCCATAACGTCCAGGGTCAGAGGTCCCTGATGCACCTGGGCACCTGTCTGCAGAACCGCTTCACTGATGGAGCTTCCTGGACCTTCATGGGACGATTCTGGAGGCCTCACGCAGCCGGCACTGGCTGATCACAGTGGAGTAATTTGGTAAAACATGTTTAAAAGGTACCTTTTATCTGCAGATTAATTTAATAAAGCTCAAAAAGAATACAATGCTTGTTTGCAAAACTTTTAATTAAAGGAAAAGAGTGTGGTGGAAGTTTCCAACCCATCCAACACCTCCCTACCAGCCACAACACAAAACACAGATAAACATAATATTATAACCTGAATAGGCTGCTGTCGGACCACTAACTTCTCTATCAGGATGAGACCTGCTCTCGTAGACGTTTCCAAGACAACAGCATGATGCTTTTATTTGTTCACTGGTCTGGTTTTGCAGCTAAAGTCTCACCAGGGGCGTTTAAAAGACGGAGCCTCCTAAAGGAAAAAACTGAGATTATGAGTTTACCCGTTTCAGGATCAAGCGACAATCTCGCAGCAGTGGTGGTCCCTTCGTGGGTTAATGCTGATTAATGAGCACAAGCTGATGGGCAACTGGAATTAATTATCCTACACTTTAAAAAAAAACTGTTTCATGTGTCACTCCTGAATCTGTCGTAGGTTTTCTTTTTTATTAAAGAAGTTACCGATGTGCAAATCTACTCACAGATTTATGATTTCCTGAATGAGGCCCTGAGGGCAGGTGCACTTATTCACCACTAGAGGGAGACAAAGTGACATAGCAGAAGTGCTGACACTCAGAAGTGCCAAACAGAGGTAGTGAATACATTTCTGACGAAAGAGGAAACTGCTGAAGGGTTTTTTTGTGTATTTTTTTTCCCATCTGTCCTTTAAAAGAAAAAGACAGAACAATTGACGAACTGCATCAGTTTTTGAGCACCGCTGGGCTGGTTGTCTGAGCAGAGACACAGCTCTGGCTTCCACCTCTGTCCGGCCTCCACCTCTGTCCGGCCTCCACATCTGTCCGGCTCATCGGCGCTTCAGCGTCACCGTCACCACGCTCAGCAGGGCGATGGCAGACACCAGCAGGAGGGCTACGTACAGGGGCCACGGCTCCGGGTACACCGTCCCCGACTCTGAAAAACAGGTACAAAAACACAGCGTTAAATTAAACCTGTGGCATCGTTCATCCTGGAACTGAAACTGAAACGAAAGGAAAATTCCAGCCAAACCACGTGGAATGGAAGCGTGAGCTTGTTTGTCTCACACATGCCTCTCTAACGGGTCTAAACTGATGCTTTAAGAAGAAAAAAAGAGACAATACTTCCTATCAGTGGCCGACATTTGGACAAACTTACCAGAAACATTTCGTGAACACATGTTTGGACTTTTTTCTGTATTTACAGCTTCTTCCGCATCTAACAAGAGAAAAAAAAAAACCCAAAAGATGAAATCACCGAAATCTTAAAATTGTCCGCTTTAGTGGGAAATGTTATTTTAGTGGGGTTTTTTTTGACAATGTTTTGTTTTTAACCCACTTCAGTAGTTTCTTTCTGTTGTAAAAAAAAAAGTCTTCCGCCAAACCTCCTAAAGCCGCTATTAAGGGATAGCAGGTAGCAGAAGCAGAACGCAATCTTCCACCTCCCGAAACCTGTGATATTACCTGCGCCAACCGCTATATTATGCACACATTATGCATAGGAGTGTTTAGGGCGTTCCACCTGTTTAACCAATCAGTGTGTCAGTAGCCATTGCCTTTAAGAGCAGGTTGCGCTACCTGCTAACTGCTATGTAGCGTCTTTTCATCCGGATCAGAGCAGCTCTCATGGGCAGCTCGTCTGGGACTCTGCTGTAGAGCTTCCTCCTCTTCTTTCCTCCTCCTCCTCTGCACTGATATATACATAACTAGCTCTAACTAATGTGGAGCAAATGATTTAATCATTTCTTTTGTACTCCAAGAAGTTTCAACAAACTGCTCAGAAAAAAATAGAACCAGTGAGCTTCCAGGAAAGCGATTCTTAACTCCTTTTTTACTTCTGAGAGAATTAAACTCTTAAAATTCCAGAACTCCCTTCCTGTCTCCATTGTGGTTGCTTTAGGGTTCAAGAAACAACTAAACTGGGATTCTTTTTCCGTCACAGATCTTGTTTTTCTTTTTCTACCAGGAAAAAGTTGGTTGCTGCCACTTTCCTCCCTGTACTTGATTATGGCGACCTCTTGTACATGTATGCCCCTGCAAATTGTCTGCGCTCTCTGGACACCGTGTATCATGGTGCCTTAAGGTTTGTCACTGGATGTAAAGCCCTCACTCACCACTGCACTTTATATGCCCGAGTTGAGTGGCCATCTCTGGCAGCACGCCGCCTTATACATTGGCATATTTTTATTTATAAAGTCATTTTGGGTCTGCTCCCGCTCTATTTATGTAACTATCTCTGCAAATCTCAAACTCTCTACGTTCCAATGAGTTTTATTTATTAAATGTGCCCAAAGTTAATACTGAACTTGGTAAGCACTGCTTTAAGTATGCTGCACCTGCTGCTTGGAACACACTGCAGAAAACTCTGAGGTTAAAGGAGCTAATCAACCTAGGATCTTTGAAAACTCGTGTGAGAGAAATTGGAGCAGCTTCATATCGGACTTGTTCTTGTTTTAATGTGAATCCGAACTTTTAGTCCTGTTGCTTTTATCTTGTATTGTATTTTATCTGAATGTTGTGTAATTTCTGTGTCATGTATGTAACTTTTCTGCTGCTGTCTTGGCCAGGCTTCCCTTGAAAAAGAGGCCATTGTGTCTCAATGGGACCGACCTGGTTAAATAAAGGCAAATAAATAAAAAAATTAATAAACAGTGCAATGTTATCGAAAATTTGAAAGTGATCCAGAATCCAGGATTTCTTCCAGATCACACCCAAAATAAAATCAGTTCTCCCTTTTCACATTTCAGACAACTCCTGAAAATGTCATCAAAATCCATTCATAACTTTTTGAGTTATCTTGAACATATCCCCTGCACCATGACGGACCAAGACGCACAGCTGCACCAAGACGCATAGCCGCTGGAAGCGGTGCTTTTTAAAATACTGCAGAATGGATCATTGGATGAGCATTGAGCCAGAGGAACACGTATGATGACATCTACCTTCTACCAGTGAGCGCATTTCGGGTGCTCCAGTGCACAAGGAGGGGGTCAGAGGGATACGAGCACAGTACAAGAAACTCCACAACAGAGTTCTGTGATCTCTTCGTTTCCTCCACAGCAAACATCTGGATGAGATCATGTCACAGCTGTACAGACATCCTCTGCCCTTAAGAGAATAATAACGTATGACAGTAATACAGTGATGCATAATCGAGAGGTAGAGCCGGTTGTACAGTCCACATGTGACTGGGTGGATGCGCAATGACAGGATTCGGACACGCTCTTTTACACGCCGACATGCCAGTTGCGCTTTCCACAAACTCGGTATCTTGCGGGAACAGTATCTCACGGGTTTAGGATAGAGGGTAGCGGATGGTCAGACCACCTGCTACCTTCTATCCTGACCCAGCGATCGCAAGATACAGAGTTTGTGGAAAGCGCAAGAGACACGCCCATTGTCGCGCCTACAATGTGAGTAAGGGAGTTGGCATAATGGGTGGCAGCTTTAGGGAGCGGAAGATTGCATTAGCGGTTGGCGGAGGTTCCTAAATGCACAATTTGAGCGTAGCGGGTAGCGGCTAGCAGCTAGCGGGAGGTGTACGATCGGGCCCTTAGTCTCATTGTACCTATGTTTAGTGCCAATAAAAGGATTCTATTCTGTTCTAAAACAGCTGGAGGAGCAGTGAGCAGCAGCTGTGTGGTGAGCATCCATCAGTGGAGGGAGATCTTTACCGGTCAGGCTGAAGTTGAAGACGCTCTTCGTGATCACGTGTCCTCCCAGCTGCAGCTGACACTCGTATTTCCCGGCGTCCCGCGGAGACACGCTCAAGGAGAGCGTGGCGTACGGCAGACCGGTGACGTAGGGCGGACCGGTGGCGCCGTCCGCTGCGGCAGAGGCGGCAGTCTGGAGCGTGCGTCCGTTGTGAAGGGCGGACAGAGTAAAGTCGGACTTCTGAGACACGTTCACCTCGCAGCGGAGCAGACAGTCCCCGTGACTGCTGAGACCAAAGACCATGGAGTCTGAAAGGAGACGCAGACGTCCGTGAGCTTTTGTTTTCAGGCACTGATGAAAGTCTTCCTGCACAAGTTTACAAGAGAACATAATCAACATGCCGACTGTCACCAGCCAGGTTTACTCTTGTCCCCTCATCACTCCAGGACACCGTTATTTATCCAACAGAAATTAGGAAGAAAAGAAAAGCCCGCAGGCCAGATGAAGTACCACCTCAGCATTTCCAAAGCATTTTGCTTTCCAATCCTCAGTGAACTCATCCTCTGCAGATGTCTTTAAAAGCAGATGTTTTAGCAGTCTGCTGTATAAGAGTTTAGGGAGTCTTAGGAGTAACGAGTCTGTTCGCTGTCACAACACAATCCACTACACAACACCCCTCACACTTCACAACCCAGCACACACCACACCCTCACTGTCGTGTCTCTTTAACTGACTTGTCTTTAAATGTTTCACTGCTGGTGTTTTTTAGTCCTCTCTGACGAAATCAGGATTTAAGATCTTAATAAAGACGTTAGAATTTACTGCCAGAGAGGACTGGTGAAGGACACATTCACCCTTCACATTCCCACACACACACACACACACAAAAAGTCTGCTATAAGATTAAATTGCATATACATACTAGATGGTTTTGCTAGATAATGGCTCTAACCATGAATGTAAATGCAGACAAAAAAAAGAAAAGTCAAGGCCTTGTCCACTGTTTTTCTGTGTGAGCTCCCCAGGCCTGTTTGTATATATATATATATATATATATATATATATATATATATATATATATATATATATATATATATATATATATATATATAGTGTATTTTTGACATGATATCAATGTTTATTGATTTTAACATCCCAGTTTTCTTGAGCACTGATATGTTGTGACTCCTCTTCGTCAGTGTTTTGTCTTATATTGATGATCAGATTCGTTCTGGTATAAATGAGGTGTCATCCAGAGTGCAGTTGGCTGAAGAACATCTCATACTGATAATGATGTTTTTGTCTGCGTATTTGAACGAGTGATGGTAAATGAATAAAAGACAAACCCTCCTGTAACTGAGCTTTACTTGGAGCCCTTTGTTTTATTTTTCATTTCTCATTATTACACTCACAGCGAGTAAAATTAGTATCGAACATGTCATCATTTTTCTGAGTAAATGTATTTATGAAGGTGTTGTTGACATGAAACCTTCACCAGATGTTGCTAAGGACCCATAAAACAATTATATCTCTACAGATGAAATTATGTGTAATAACGTGAAATGGAAAAAATACTGAACACATTAAAAAAAGGGAGGTCCTACCTCTTGTCAGGGTTTCAGAAAGACCTGCAGCCAGCGGGTACAACTGTTTCAAAGAAAATGATAAGTAACGTGCCATGACCTGTATGTACGATGGCCATGCAGGACGAGAAGAAAAGAAGAAAAAGCACTTTGAGGCTCATTTAAAGTTTGCTGCACAACATCTGGGCAAACCTGTGACATACTGGGAGACCAGTCTGGTCAGATGAGACCAAAACTGAACTCTCTGGATGCCATGATGGACAAATGTCCTGTCGGCCCTAAATCACCATGGCAACAGTGAAGTATGGAGGTGGGGGCATCATGCTGTGGGGCTGTTTTTCAGCTACTTCACATCACTGAAGGACGGATGAATGAAGTGCAAGGAGACGTTCTAGACACAAATCTGCTGCCACCTACCAGGATGATGGAGATGAAACGAGGGCGGATCCCAAACACTCAGCCAAGAAACTCTCTCTGGTTTAGAGAAAGAAAACAAAGCCGCTAAAGTGGCCCGGCCAACATCCAACTGAAAATCTAGGAAACAACTAAAGATGGAAGAATGGACCCAAATCACACCTGAGTAATGAGACCAGTTTCTCCAGACAGGAGCCTTTATATACCCAGTTTACTATAAATTTCAGAGCTCGTGTTCCCTGCGTCATCTTACATTACGACACGTGACTTCATTCACGGACATCTACGGTTTGGTTTCTCTGCATGCGTAGGTTACCAACATCTAATCGTTTCGTATATTGACTAAGAGCAGCGATGAGGAGCTCAGTACTAATTTCACCCGCTGTATGTAACAGGTTTTTTTCCCCCCTCCGTTTCAGATCAGTCGCCTGTTTCAGTTAAATTTTGACAGTTTCACAGCTGATTTTTCCATGTGTTTATTTCTCTCTCTTCTGTCTGAGTACATCACAGAACACTGAGCACTTCACTGGAAAAACCACCAACTTTAAACTGAAATCTTGTTAAATTTAGAGTTGACAATCACAGCAGCCCTGGATTTAAAAATGACGAACTCATATCAGCCAATCACCTGGCAGCATCTATGGCTACGCTGGAAATGACCTAAAAGCATCCTCGTTTGGGTTTCTTCAGGATCTCAACCATACTTCAGAAACCTGTGGGTAACATTAAAGGGGGTTCGTCCAGCTCTGCATACCTCTGCATCAAAATCCAAAGATCTAACATCTGCATTTACCATGAAGCATCAGCGTGGTGTTGTTCCCAATCTTCCTGGTGCTCCCCTCCTGCTGGGTTCTGATGGACACTTTGCAGTTGTACGCCGTGCTGTCGGCCCACTGGACCTTTCTGAGAACCAACGACTTGTCCAGAGACTCCTCGCTGCTGTTGAGAAGATGCACGCGTCCCACGTACGCCCCAGTCGGCTTCCACAGTCTGCTGGTCCCAGGGACAGCTGACCAGTAGAGGACGGGTGTGGTCACAAAGTCATCGCCCTCGGAGAGGCGGAGCTCGCAGGGCAAGATGGCGTCACGACTCAGAGCAGCGGCGAGGACTGGGGGCTGATGAACTGTGACCAGAGAGAGGGCACCTGAGGACCAAACCAGAAGATTAGCTCATGGTTCAATGACAGGATGTTGTTGTTTCCTGTTCAGATATCGAGAAGCCCTTCAGAGGTACATTTCCTCTTAAATTTATTTCAAGAGCTCAGGCGAACTAACACCGAGAGGTGGGTTTATGTGTTCAACCGGGTTTCCTGTTAATAGAGAAAAAGCCTGCAGAGGTAATGTTGTGTTCATTATTCATTTACATGCAGGGTACAAAGAACCACATTTATTTATTTCCTTTAAGTGAAAAACAAATAGAACATCTTTAACTTACAGGCTTTTGTGTGTTCAGGACATAATGATAGAAGAGAAGCAATTGGTTCTTACCAGGTCTTAAATTTAGGTAAATACAACTTCATTTATATATATACAGTCATGGAAAAAATTATTAGACCACCATTTTTTCTTCACTTTCTTGTTCATTTTAATACCTGGTACCACTAAACATCATCATGTGACTAAAACAGACAGAAAAGAAAACACTGAATGCATAAAAGCAGTGTTTTTGGCAGTACAACACCATAGCTATTGATGTAAAAACTTAAGTGATTTAGGTTATAATCAAGAAAACCATGGATATAGGTAAGATATCAGCTCTTAAATAAAACTCTTATGAGCAATCTTTGTGGTTATCGTTATGTTTGTCCAAACAAATGTACCTTTAGTTGTACCAGGCATTAAAATGAACAAGAAACTGAAGAAAACAAGGGTGGTCTAATAATTTTTTTCCATGACTGTATATATATATAATATATATAATATAATATATATATATATATGTATATATGTATATATATATATATATATATATATAATATATATATATATATATATATACATATACATACATATATATATATATATGTAGCTGACAGCATAGTGCTCACCATCTGAGCTGCAGAGATGTTGAAACCAGTCCAAAGGACCACCAGGACCATTAGGTTTGGTGGTCCTGCATAATCACAGTATCTTACCAGTTGACATGAGGTGGCACAATAATGGCCGTAAGATAAAATGCAAATAAAACGGCTTAAAATATTCAAACACAACAATCTATTTACAGTTATTTGCAATTATCTTTAACAGTCTTTTGCTTTATTATTATTTTTGGCAAGGTAATAAAGGACGCGCCTCATAGTCTTCCCAGAGGAGACGGTTTGGTTCATCGGTGTTTCCCCCTCTGACCTGGAGATATCTCACTTGTCATCATTATGGAGATATACTGGTTCTAATGGCTGTTAACTGTTTTAACAGCTGCTAACTGGAGTTAGCACCCGGACCACGGGACCGGGCATGAAAAGGAGCGCTGGACTCCGGCAGCTCCTCAAGTACACCAGACTAGTGTACTGAAAACTGAATTTCCCCCTTGGGGAATTAATAAAGTATATTTGAATTTGAATTTGAATTTGAATTTGAAAACCAAAGTCCAGCCTTTCCTCTTTAATCAGGTTTATCACCAGGTGACGTTTGATCGGTTGAACATCGGAGATGCTCTGCTGCATGACTGCAGGTTCAAAATAGCCGCATCCATGCAGCAGAGTGGGGACGAAACGAAAAGAACGAGAAATACTCTACGAATGCGTCGTTAAACTGGGTAGGAAAGGTCTGTGATGATCGCAGACACTTGGCAGGCAAGAGGACTGGTCTGGGGGGTGATTTCAGTCGGTTCTTGGACCTTTCTGCTGCCTTCTGACCTGGAGACCAACGGGTTTTCGAACATCTCTGTACGTACGCGTCTCTTCAACACAGAAGCATAAATCAGAGACTGAACATGTTATCTGAAGCCTGAAAAGTCCGTGTAGAATGATGAAGTCTTGTTCAGAAATGTCCTTAGAGCTCTGTCCAGATTGATCATTGCTGATGATGAACTTGAACGCTGCTGATGGTCAGCAGTAGCACCAGGCTGCTACTTCCCCTCGCAAACCCACAGCAGCAGTGAGTGTGGATCGTTCTCACTGACGTCACATCCAGGTTCTTTGACCCAACGTCACCATTTTGGAGGTCAAGTTTCCCAGTGGAATCGACTAGTCCAGACGGATAAAAAGGATTACACACGTGATCCGAAGGACTTACATGACGCATCGCGCCTAAACCTGAGAGGAAGTGAAGACCTCCACGTCTCTGGAGGTCTACAGCCAGTCTGTGTGCAGCTGGGTGGAGGTTGTGGCTACATTTGATCAGCAGGACACGTCGTGGCTGCAGGGAAGGTTGGCTGAAATTAATTTCCCGATCTGACCATGCTGACTGTTTCAAAACTCTACATTTATCCTGGTGCTACAGACATCACTGAGTCTAGAGTCACTGTCATCCTCAGTATCAAGAGAAATGAGTGATGTCTGTGGTTGCCACGGTGATACTACCAATTAATACCGTATTAAGTAGGCTAGACTAGGCTCGGCTCAGCTAGGCTAGCCTAGGCTAGGCTCGGCTCAGCTAGGCTAGTCTAGGCTAGGCTTGGCTCAGCTAGGCTAGCCTAGGCTAGGCTTGGCTCAGCTAGGATAGTCTAGGCTAGGCTTGGCGCAGGTAGGCTAGGCTAGGCTAGGCTAGGCTAGGCAGTGATGTCCATCTATGGTAATCTGTTTTTGATGAATGTTAAATAAAGAACCAACATTACAGCCACATAAATGATTAGTCTTCCCTTCCATGAAATGTTCAGAAGACACCTCAGAATAATCTGTAGGTAATCCGTAAATCTTTGTGGTTTACTCACAAGATCCCCGTTTTTCACCGACTTTGATCCCTCGTGTTCTCCAGTTTTAGGGCTCTGATCTGCTTTTACATCCATGAACAACGCATGTATGTGGAATTTCTGTGACTTTAATTGCAATTTCAGCCTCTAAAAGCTCAGTTTAGAGCAAAACGTGAGAAACAGTCTCACACTTACAGTGTTTATAACTCTCTTGACCTAAAAGCTTCTTGACATCATGTGAATGCTATCAGACAATGCTTTCCTGTTTCTGCACACTCACTGTCCATCAGTTAATCAGCTACATTTGATTATCAGCCCCTGGCTGTGATTCCTCCTCCTGTGGAAGCAGAAAGCTTGGACTTCTTCTGTATTTTTTAATAAACAGTGACTCATTGTTCAAAAACCCGAAGTGAAATCTGGAATTTTTTTTTTTTGTTATTGTTTTCCAACTTTTTATAAAATGAGAACTTGGAAATGTTTGGCTTTCAGTTTGATCATTGTCATAAAGGGATCTAGATCTTTAAGTTAGTTTCAGTTCTCTTTATCTCTATGGATGCTGGCTGAAACCAGGCAACGTGTCTGATGATCCACAGTAAAACCTGTCCTGTGCTGATTTGAACTGAAAGGCAGCGCAGCGAGAGAAATCATCCGTTAAAAAGCCAGATTACAGTTTGCAGCCTGCAACAGTTTTAGGAGCATGTCATGTCGTCTGATGAGTCAAGAACTGAGCTGGTCGGTAACAACTATTATTCTTATGTTGGAAGAAAAAAGGGGGAGCTGCAATCTTCAGAACACCAGCCCAACAGTGAAACACGGGGGTGGCATCATGCTCAGGGACCGGTGCACTTCAACAAATGTATGGAGGTGGGTGTGAAACATGGGGGCAGCAGCAGCGTGGTCTGGGACTTCTCTGCTGCAGGAGGAACTGATGCACTCCACTACATCCAAAATAGTCACGAAGAAAGAAGGTTATGCTTGGACTTAAGTGGACCTTCCAGATGGACAGCAACCCTCCAAAACACAATAGCTTAACTCCAAATCAGTTGGGGGGGGCTAACACAGAGGTCTGACCATAGAACTACAGAAAATCTGGGGAGGATGCGAAAAAGGACTGTGTGAGTAACATAAACCAAACTTAGTTACATGAAACAGACTCGGTAACATAAACCAGACTCAGTTACATGAACCAGACTCAGTAACATGAACCAGACTCAGTTACATAAACCACTCAGTTACATAAACCAGACTTAGTAACATAAACCAGACTCAGTTACATAAACCACTGAGTTACATAAACCAGACTTAGTAACATAAACCAGACTCAGTTACATAAACCAGACTCAGTAACATAAACCAGACTCAGTTACATAAACCACTCAGTTACATAAACCAGACTTAGTAACATAAACCAGACTCAGTTACATAAAACAGACTCTGTAACATGAACCAGACTCAGTTACATAAAACAGACTCGGTAACATGAACCAGACTCGGTAACATGAACCAGACTTAGTAACATAAACCGGACTCAGTTACATAAAACAGACTCTGTAACATGAACCAGACTCGGTAACATGAACCAGACTCAGTAACATAAACCAGACTCAGTAACATAAACCAGACTCTGTAGCATGAACCAGACTCAGTAACATGAACCAGACTCAGTTACATAAACCAGACTCAGTAACATAAACCAGACTCAGTTACATAAACCACTCAGTTACATAAACCAGACTTAGTAACATAAACCAGACTCAGTTACATAAAACAGACTCTGTAACATGAACCAGACTCAGTTACATAAAACAGACTCTGTAACATGAACCAGACTCAGTTACATAAAACAGACTCTGTAACATGAACCAGACTCAGTTACATAAAACAGACTCAGTTACATAAAACAGACTCAGTAACATGAACCAGACTCAGTAACAAACCAGACTCAGTTACATAAACCACTCAGTTACATAAACCAGACTTAGTAACATAAACCGGACTCAGTTACATAAAACAGACTCTGTAACATGAACCAGACTCGGTAACATGAACCAGACTCAGTAACATAAACCAGACTCAGTAACATAAACCAGACTCAGTTACATAAAACCGATTCAGTAACATGAACCAGACTCAGTTACATAAACCACTCAGTTACATAAACCAGACTTAGTAACATAAACCAGACTCAGTTACATAAAACAGACTCTGTAACATGAACCAGACTCAGTAACATGAACCAGACTCAGTTACATAAACCAGACTTAGTAACATAAACCAGACTTAATTACATTAAACAGAATCACATAAAACAGACTGAGTTACATAAAACAGACTCAGTAACATGAACCGGACTCAGTTACATAAAACAGACTCTGTAACATGAACCAGACTCGGTAACATGAACCAGACTCAGTAACATGAACCAGACTCAGTAACATAAACCAGACTCAGTTACATAAAACAGACTCGGTAACATGAACCAGACTCAGTAACATGAACCAGACTCAGTAACATGAACCAGACTTAGTAACATAAAACAGACTGAGTTACATAAAACAGACTGAGTTACATAAAACAGACTCAGTAACATGAACCAGACTTAGTAACATGAACCAGACTCAGTAACATAAAACAGACTCAGTAACATGAACCAGACTCAGTAACATGAACCAGACTCAGTTACATGAACCAGACTCGGTAACATGAACCAGACTCAGTAACATAAACCAGACTCAGTAACATAAACCAGACTTAGTAACATAAACCAGACTCAGTTACATGAACCAGACTCGGTAACATGAACCAGACTCAGTAACATGAACCAGACTCACTAATATGAACTGGACTTAGTAACGTAAACCAGACTCAGTTACATAAAACAGACTCAGTAACATGAACCAGACTCAGTAACATGAACCAGACTCAGTTACATGAACCAGACTCGGTAACATAAACCAGACTCAGTAACATAAACTCAGACATAAACCAGACTTAGTAACATAAACCAGACTTAGTAACATAAACCAGACTCAGTGACATGAACCAGACTCAGTAACATGAACCAGACTCAGTTACATGAACCAGACTCGGTAACATGAACCAGACTCAGTAACATAAACCAGACTCAGTAACATAAACCAGACTTAGTAACATAAACCAGACTCAGTTACATGAACCAGACTCGGTAACATGAACCAGACTCAGTAACATGAACCAGACTCACTAATATGAACTGGACTTAGTAACGTAAACCAGACTCAGTTACATAAACAAGACTTAGTAACATAAACCAGACTCAGTAACATAAACCAGACTCAGTAACATAAACCAGACTCAGTTACATAAAACAGACTCAGTAACATTAACCAGACTCAGTAACATGAACCAGACTCAGATCCACCAGCTCAGGAAGTACGGACCAAACCTCCAGCGAGAAATTGTGGGAAGGCTGTTGAAGATGACACAAAATGTTTGAGCTAAATTAAACATTTTCATGGCAGCTCTTCAAAAAAAGCGTACAAAAATCCTGAACTTCATTGTCATGGCAGTTTACAAATAAATAAGGGAGCCTCATCTGTGTAATAATAGGAAACATTTCTTCACCTCTACTATCAGGTTTGACTTAAAGCTATTCAAAACTGTAACTTTAATGCCAACTGTACCTTCACAACAATAGTTCATGTGGCGAGGTCTAAAAGAACTAAAAGTTCTCTGAGTCAACAGTTAAAGTGAGACCACTAAAGACCCCCTACAAGAGCAGTTTCAATACTGTCAGTGAACGGTTCACACTTCCAGAGCCACTCTCAAACTCAACTGCATCCTTCCTGTTACTAACACTTCTATAGTACATCCTGAGACCGAGACAATGTGTGTAACTATAATGTCATATCGATATGAGATCAGCAGTTTATTAAAACTCAAGATCATGAGCGCTAAAAACATTTAAAACATGAACCTCACCCGTGATTAAAGCTTGGATTCCAGAGGATAAAAGCTTCTCAGACCAATCAATGACCTCGTTACCTGAGAGCATGAAGACAAGAAACATCCACGGGGTCCATCCCCACCCGGTCCGGGCGAAGCCACGATGAGACGCAAACAAAGCTGCGCTCTGCATGTTTCTTCACTGAGGAACTCGTCTGAAGGGTGATGCTGGCGCCTCCGAGAGCAACGCTCAAGTAGCACATCACTTCCTCCTGCGCCTTTTCATACAAGTCAAACGTAAACAAGTCCTGCTGAGAACTGAAGACATCAGGAGAAGAACAGAAAGCAGATATTTTGTTGTGTCAGTTGATGAAACATATATTCATATATATAGGTTCAAGGTCCAGGACATCTTAAATCTGCCCTGTGGTCTTCTTCATCTGATGAAGCCACTTCAGTTGTCATTAATATCACTAAAAGCTCATATTTGCTCAGGGGTGATGCTCTGGGTCTCTGAAATCACCTAGCGACAACTGGTATTGTAGTAGACGCTATATGGAACTGAAATGAATCCTCTTGTTCTGAACCTCTGGCTGAAAAAGTAATGTTCATACTCCCTCAGCTTGGAAACAGCAGGTGATCTGCACCCAGAACCCTCAGTTATTCTCATGAAGTCAATGACTCAGAGGTCTGAGAGTCTCCGTCCACGTGAGAAACTCCAGAACAGGTGAGCAAAGGCACCTTCAGTAGAAGCTTGAGGGCCAGATTTACTGAGCCCGGCAAATCAGAGGAGCAGCTCATCATGGATTCACAAACAACCGGACCTGTTCTTCATCAGTAACTGAAGAACAAAACATCTGCAGTCTACATCATCCAGTGAGTGTGGCTCTCTAATTTTTTTTTCCTCTGGGCTTTGAGTCTGAACATCTAACAATGAAAATGATCTTTCATTCACTCAGTTTTATCATGGTCCAGCATGCATTGTTCATCTGAACCTCTTGAAACAAAGTTTTACAGATGGAGCCCACCAGGCTCATCTGAGTCATTTCTGCTGTCAGCAAACCACCCGTCTTCACAGGAAAATCAATATGGGTGTTCAGGCCGTTGACTGACAAATTAATTTTTTCCATGTGTTCCTCTACACAAGATACGGCTGTGTGAAAATGTCACTTTGAATATGTATGCACGGAAACCATGTGCAAAGGCTGCTTTTTTTGCAACAGGATATGCTTTACCACACACCAGGGGGGTACGCGCCCAGTTTTTCTGAGTGTTCTGAGATTCTAAGATTTTAGGAAATCCAAAAAGAAAGCTAAACAGCTTGCATGTTAATAATAATAATAATAATAATAAATTTTATTTGTATTGCACTTTATATTTAAAATCTCAAAGTGCTAACAACAAAAAATGAAAAAAAAAAAAAAAAAATATATATATATATATATATATAAAAATAAATAAATAGATAAAAATAAAAGTGTTAAGAACAATAAATGGATTAAAAGAGATATTAGCAAAATGCTCTTGTAAAACTGTTAACTGTTAAAGTTTATCACAGTTCACAATGAAACCTTTCTTCCCCAGGAAGACAGCTGGTTTATTCCAGATGCCAGTGTTCACCTCCACCTGTCTATATAGATGTCTCTGGGATATCAACTAACATGCTGATCCTCTGACCACCTCAGTGTTGCTGCCTACATCTGTTTATATAGTCATCTAGTTGAATCGAACGGATGACATGGGCTTGTTGTGCCGGCTGGAAAAGAACATGCCTGTACACTCTGTCATCCAGGTCATGGTAACTCTAAGGTACGAATCAAGTCAACTGGACTTCTTTTTCTGTTCTTGAGGATGTTTCACCTTCCATCCAGAAGACTGCCAGTTCAAACTCCCTGTTGTGGAGTTTGAAGCTTATAAACAGTGAAGTCATATATAAATCAGTGACCCTGGTCACTGTACGTTATCTGGGGAGGCGATTTCCCGTCCTCCCAGTTTGGTGCTGAATTATTATTTCCAGAGTTTTTGGCTGACTTGACAAAGACCTGGTTTGGGTATTTTGCAAGTTTGAAGGACCGTCTTGATGCACTTTTGTTCCTTTCAGTGGAAATATACTCAGCCTTGTGGTGTAGAGTTGTGATGACAGTTTGCGTTCCAGTTTGTGGTGTGAATCAGAAAAAACGTGTTCTGTGGGTCTTGGTAAACCTCAGTGTTCATATTTCCGTCCTCCTCAACATGAACTGGTCATCTGCTTGTTCTTGGGTTCTGCTGTAAAGTTCAGTCAATGTCTCTACTTCTTTCTTGTAGTAGTTCAGTGCTCGGCTTCCTGGAGAACCTATTGCACATCCATATTTATGTCTTTAAAACTGGTCATTATTCATTGAATGTTTTTGTGCATCTTCCTGTGCTTTTCTTTCAGTAGTGCTGTCTTCCTCTGTGTACATCCACAGAACCTGATCCAGGTCAGTCTGGAGCTTTTTATTTCTACAAACGCCATCTACTTGGCAGTTTCTGAGAACATCTCAGCTAACTTTGACAATTACTTGGTAACATTATGAAACAGGTACATCACCATAGTTGTCCTTTCGTTTTTGTATTTAGGATTTTTGATGAAGGTGTTTGTGGTGTTCTCTTGTGGTGTTCTCTCAGCACTCTTGTTTGCATCATTGTAAAAAAAAAACCTACAGGAAATTCCTGGGTTTTGGTTTTGGTTTTCAGGGCTTTCCTCTTGTTCTCTTGGTCTGGTATTCTTCTCTTGTGTTCTTATCAGTTCTCTGTTTCGCTGTTTGGTTTTGTTCTGTTTTACTTTCTTTTGTTCATCTACCTGATTGTTTTCACCTGTGTCTCATCTGTCCCTTGGTTGAAGTCTCATCTTTTCTTCTGTTGCTTGTTGCTCCACCTGTTCTGTTCACTTTCATGCCCTTCTTTCTTTTCATCCCGTCTCTCTTGGCTACTGTTTATTTTCTGTGTCGGTGCCCTGCTTTTCTGCTGACTCTCCTTCAGATGCGTTTTGGCACTTTGGAAATAATAAATGACTCAAGTTGGAATCTTCTGTCTTGTGCCAGTGGGTCTTAATCCTAAAAAACATGACAGAAACAATCAAAGCCTCCTAATTAGAAAAAAGAAACACAATTTATTGCATACTTCCATCAACATTGACAACTCCACCCTCTCTCCCTCCCCTCACATCCGTAACCTCGGCGTCATCTGTTAGATCCCCCAGTTTTGGTTCAGTCTCTGACTAGCAGAGTCTGTCACCGGAACCAGCTCTCCATCTCTTCGGGTAAGAAGTTGCGGTCTAGGGGGTTCACCTCGCTAAGACTTCCTCAACTTATTTAAGCTGGTGTCGAGGGGATTCGCCTAGCTCTCACTGCATACACCTTCCAGCCGTATACCCCGCTTCCCCCAATAACTGACCTAAGAGGAATAGCCAATTGGCTCAAAGTCCAGCTATCGGTCACGTCTGTTAATTTGCAGCTCCCCTCTTAAGATCTGGGCTCTTGTTACCGGCTAGGATAAATTTAGTGGCTTGGACAGCAAGCCGCAAGGATATTTGACAATATTATGACTAGAATAACCGATAAGAATCTATGTTACTAGTGCAGAGGCATAACCAAGGTCATTACACTTGTGAATACAGAGGTAATGTCCACAACGACGTCTTATGATAGTTTTTATATTTATTAAAGCAGATTAGCAAGGTTAGGCAGCAGCATTGATTGGTTATACAAATTCTAATTCTACATAAAAAGGCAAATTAAAGCTGTGGCTTACTGATCGATCCATCTGGTTGGATCAAGGACAGGCTGGTACGCAATGTGGCGCCTTTGCGTTGTTCAAGGCCGCTTGCAGAGAGAGAGAGAGAGCTCACAAGATCAGGCCTGCAGGTACTCTGATTCCCCCCTCCTCCTTGCTAGCAGTGAGCTAGGGTAATTCCAAAAACTCCAATTCTATTCTTCAAGTGTTGGAAAAATGGTTAATCCGTTCCTGCGTCTTCTTCTGTTCTTGAGGAATAAATTCTTCAGGTCTTTCTCTCCGATGGTTGGTCAGCTCCCTTGGTCCAGCTAGTCCTGCTTCTTCGAAGACGCCCCACGGAAGAACCACGAATTCTCTCTGTCTTCTCTTTTTATGCCATTCTCTCTCTCTCTCTTTTTCTCTCATCCAGCCTGCTTCAGCCCCAAAATGTCCCTTTTTGGTCTTTCACGCTATTGATTGGTTCTCTCACATTTGCATATGCGTACACAATTTCCCTCAAACTCACATGACACTTCTGATTGGTTATTCACATATACAGAGACATGCATAATTTTACATATACTCCTTTACATCATGCATAATTCACAGGCCATGTCCCACAATGATTTCATAGGTTTACAGATCAGCAGGGGCGTTCACCTAATCATCATGACATCATGCCATCACAAGACCCTTCCCTTGTTTACTTGGCCATATAGCTCGTTAAGCTAAAGCTTATCAGCTAAAGCTAACCCTTATCTAACGATCTATGTACCAATGTATGTGCCAAAGCTTCATTAACTGATTGATTGATTGGTTCGTATTTAATCACCGCATGTGGTACTGATCTGCAGTCCGCAGCCTGCCACTCTGCCACTTCGCCAAGGCCACTCTGAGCTGCCACCCTCATCGCCATTTGACCCAGACACCTGGCCCCAGTGTTGTGTATGGCGAAGTAACTTTAATGTTTACACTTACGAACTCTCTCCTGCTTTCTGTTGTGTCTCCCGTAGTCCTGAGCCTGCAGAATTGTTTGGGATAACCAGTCACCTCTCTCTTAATCGAAAAGTAGCCTAATTATCAAACGCTGATTTATACTTCGTTCAATCTATTTCCCCTCTATTTTAGCAGTATCCTCATGGCTAATTATTATTTTCATTGGGACTTTTACCTTATAAAAACCGATATAATAACTTATTCGGTTTTCATCCATCTCTGCTCCTGTTTGATAAACATAGCCGTTGTTTTCATTCCATTGCGGCACACAGTGACACAGTGACCCTCGGCAGCTCACCTCACCCGTTCACAGTACTGTCTTGGCTCTACGAGAAATGTTAATTATGACATAGAGCGAACATAGATCTATTCCAACATCATTAATACATCTTGTTTCTGATCATTGACAAGAATCACACATTTCATTGATTAGAGATTGATTACAAATCCCACTAATTACCACCTTTCTGTTACTCCACTCCTGCCTTTGTTTTGACTAGCCCTGGCCTGTTTACATCCTATCTGCAGCAGATTCTCTCCTCGTACTGTGGGTGCTGCCATCAAGCCACTTTAACATACAGAGTTAACATTGATTATTGAATAGAAGCTGAGTTGATTCCAACGTTTTCTCTGGGTCACTTGACACATCTTTGATAGTCACCTCACCTTCGAACACCACATCAATAACATCACCAGGACAGCCTTCTTCCATCTCAAAAACATTGCACGCCTCCACCCTTCACTGTCCTTCTCCACTGCTGAAATCTTGATCCATTCTTTTATCACTTCCAGACTTGATTACTGCAATAGCCTTCTTTACGGTTTACCATCCACAACCCTCAATAAACTACAATACATCCAGAACTCTGCCGTCCGTCTGCTCACTCACACCCGCTCCCGTGACCACATCACCCCCGTCCTCCAGAACCTCCACTGGCTCCCTGTCCCACAACGCATCCACTTTAAAATCCTTCTCCTCACTCACAAAGCCCTTCACAACCAGGCCCCGTCCTACCTCACTGACCTGCTCCACCACTACACTCCCTCCCGTTCCCTCCGTTCTTCTGACGCCAACCCAACCTCCTGTCCATACCACTCAGAACCAAAACACCGAACCTGGGGGGCGACAGAGCCTTCTCTATAGCCGCTCCCTCCCTCTGGAACTCACTCTCCAAACACATCAGAGCCTGCACCAACCTATCAACCTTCAAGTCACTCATCAAAACCCATCTTTTTATAACTGCTTTTAATGTGTAATTAATGTCACGTTTTTATATGATGTCTTTGTTTCATTTGCTTGTTTTATTTGTCTTTGCTTGTTTTTAAACTCTGTAAAGCGTCTTTGAGTTTTTTGAAAAGCGCTTTAGAAATAAAATGTATTATTATTATTATTATTATTATACTTCATGTAAAAATTAAAAATGAGTGCAGAAGAATTTCTCTCAGAGGTCAAGAAAATGAAATGTATCGTACTGTGTTGTTTGTCTGAAAGAATAAATCCAAATTCATGAAAATGGTACCAATGCTTTTTCTGTTTTATCTTTGTGTTTTAAATTTGAATTGATCAAATTACATTTATTAAATCTGAATTGTTTGCAGGTGTCTAGAGATGTATAGTATCCTTTTGAATTATAAAGTTTAATGGAACTGAATCAAATTGAATATGTATGAGCCTTAACACGAATACTGTTGGTAGTAGCAAACATGATGCCACTGACAATACTGATTAATCAATCATAACTCAATTAATACTTCATCAATCAATACCTTATCACATCCCCAGAAGGTAAATACTGCACACCCTGTAATTAAACACTTCTTTATAGAATTTAAAATTACAATTGTAAGAATCAAAACAACAAAAGGGAAACATGAAACAGTAAAAACAATAAATAATTGTTAATAAATACTCTGAAACAAATCTATAAATGTCTGAACATCCCATTAACAGCCACTCTCTGTAGCAACTCTACGTCTGACTTCATGGTCAGGATTAGTCACATGAACTTTCTTGTGATGTTATTTTAGAAATTAATAAAATATGTGAGCTCAGACTGTCAGAGAGGCCTGGAAAAGGACACACTCACTATCTCTCACACGTACACACGAGAAAGTTAATATCTGCTACAAGATTAAATTGCATATATATGTACAAACAACTCTAAAGTGTTGGGGGAAAAAAAGAATATAACCCTCTGTCTCGATTAAATATATCATGTACATCCTCTGAAACACTTGAGGCTTTTGGGACATGTTCATACTTTATACCACTTGGTGGCGCCATGTCCTTTGTTTAGCAACTGTATTTGTTATTTTTTTGCCCCTTCACAGAAGCTGAAGAACTACAATACCCAGACACCCTCGCATCGACGTACGACGTAAGAACGTCATCCGGCTGACTAGTTTCAACATGGAGGACTTTGTCGCGGTGGAGAAGAGCCCGGCTAGAGTGTGTAACACTTCTCTTTTTATCTCCTTGTTTCTCGGAGTGGATTTTTCAGTAAAACGCTTGAGTAAATATTGGCTATTGAGTGCTGCTCTCGGTGTGTGTTTGTCTCGGTGTCGTTTAGCTCGTGAACTGGACTCTGCCGTAAAGATGCTAATTCATTCCGTGCTCAGTGCTGCGTCACGCAGCTTAGCTCCGCGTCCACAGACACGAAGAAAAATTAGACATTTTATTCAAGTGGTCGACGAGTTTATAATCACGGGCGTCCTGCAGATTTGTGTTGATCTTTCAGATGTTGTTTTTTTGTTGTTTATCGGTGAACATCGCCAGGAAGATGTCAGTTGTGTCTCCGTGTGAGCCGCTAAAGCTAACAACCAGCTCCGGATCATTATTGTTACATTATTAATAACTATTGATTATTGTTGGTTTTTTGTTTGTATTAGACCTGTTGTTTGCATCATGTATCCCTGTGGTGAGGTGTTGACTACATGTTTGTAATAAATCTAAATGTTTCATTAGACTCAGTGTTGAGCATCTGGATGTTTTCAAATGTCCTTCACTGAAATAATCCAAAAATAAATGTACTCCGTTCCAGTTTCCTCTGTGTCTGTTTCCTCATGTGTCGTTCAGATCAAGTTTTCTTGTCCTTGCAGGAGGACATGCCGGCAGTCCTGAGCTCCAGACCTCAGACGGGTCTGTCCTTTCTGACACCAGAACCAGAGGACCTGGAGGACCTTTACACCAGATATAAGGTCTCACATACACCTCATTCACTCATTCATTCACTTATTCACATCCGCTGGTGTTTTGTAGCGGTGTAGATCACTAGTTTTTATCAGTTACGGTGTTACTTGATAAACTGGGTGATGATTTGATGCTTCCTGATATCACTGTCATGTCTGTCACAATGTGATTTTGATTTGATTCAGGCGCCAATGATCGATATGAGATTCTGTCACCTGTGGACTGAACATAATCACTTCCATTCACATCAAATTCTTAAACCCAAACCCCCTCCTCCTCCCCCCTCCTCCCCCTTCTCTCACACACCTCACCTACACCCCACCCGCACATTACTGATACTCAAGAGCCTATCATGGCTCATTATGCTGACCCACAACGCCCAAGGGCCCTCCATAGCTCGCTTGCATTCACCCTACAACAATTCCACTACTTCTTTTATTATTTTTTTACTTTTTCTGTGCTCTCCTCTCTCTGTCCTACATCCTCTTTCTGTCCTCCATCTTCTCTCTGTCCTCCATCCTCTCTCTGTCCTGTCTCCCCTCTTTTCTTTCTCTACCCGGCTGGCCTTCGGCAGGAAGGTCCCCCCATATGAGCCAGGTCCTGCTCGAGGTTTCTTCCTCTTAAAGTGGAGTTTTTCTTGCCACTGTTTGGTATAAAGGTTTTTTTTCTCCCTACGTGGGAGTTTTTTACCTGCCATTATCATTGATTGGATTTAATTATATAATCTTAGTTGATGATATTTGCTCGGGGGTCATGCTCTGGGTCTCTGTAAAGCGCCTAGAGACAATTGTCATTGTAACAGACGCTATATAAATAAAATTGAATTGAATTGAATTGAATTGAATCAAATTGAACTTAGTAACTGAAATATAAATCAACATTTTCTGGAATCCACCAGATCGCTATGTGACAGTCTGTTTCATTAGTAAGGATCAGACTACAAAAGGTAACTTGATAACATGCATTAATGAGAATTAGATGTTTGGTTGTTATTTTCATTTTGTATCAATGCTGTTGTTTATTAATTAATTGATTTATCCACAAATAACCCCAGTTCCAAAAAAGTTGGGATGCTGTAAAACTTAAATAAAAAAAAAAATAAATGTAATTGTCAAATCTCAAACACATCCATAGATGCTCCATTTTATTATTTGTTGTCTGGACTGCAGACGGGCCAGTTCAGGACCTGGACTCTGCTGCTGTGATGGATCCAGTATGTGGTTCACCATTGTCTTGCTGGGAGCAGACGTTGCTTGAAAAACTCTGTTCTCTTCAGCATCTGGAGCCTTTCCAGATGTGTTATCTGTCCACAGCATAGACACTAATGCAACCTCTAACCATCAGAGATGCAGGCTGTTGAACTGTGAGGAACAGTTTTCCATTTTGCCTCAGACTATTTTAGATGAGCTTTAGTCCAGAGAAGACAGTGCTGTTACATCCTGTTTTTATTTATCTTTTAAACAGCATCCCAACCTTTTTGGATTTGGTGTTGTTATATGGATGTATCATGACACCCCTACTGCTTTGGTAAACTACTTTTAGCTTTGACTACGGGACTCATCCACAGTGGCGTCCATGCAGTGTCACGACATTTACATCTGTCCAGACTTGTGTTGATTATTTTCAGGTAGATCTTGGACTGATGATGAGAGAGTTGAACTGCTGAGTCCCAAAGACTCTGAATGTGGGATAATGGATCACTGAATTAGATGAAGAAGAAGGCTTAAAGACCTTATCAGTCCAGGTTCCAGTCCCGTCCTGTGACCTGTGACCCTCTGCTGCAGGTCCCCGTCTCCTGTCTGTCTTCGCGTTCATTCTTGTCCTTTCGGCTGCTCTCTGGTTGGGGTCGTCACAGCAGAGTGATTTGTATTATGGATTTGGCTCCAATTTTATTCTGGATGTCCTTCCTGACTGGACTTGAACCTGGACGTCCCTGTCTTCACTTTTATTAAAGGCCATTAAATGATATTTATTTAATTTAAGCTTCTGAGTGTGGTTGAGGGCAGGACTCTGGAATATGGCTGTGCCATCAGGGAAGGAGAAAAAAACATGCTGACAGCTGTGCTGTTGTCTCATAGCTAGAAGATTACTGATTCATATCTGGGTTGGGACCTCTCTGGGTTGATCCTGCCTGTTCTCCCCGTGCTTCCTTTAAGTCATGCGTGTGTTTTGACTGTCAAAAAACACGCGTGTTAGTCTAGTTGGTGATTCCAGATTAGCCACAGGAGTGTGAGCATGTGCAGGTTTTTGTCTGTGTGGCTCCGCGGTCTGTCCAGAGGTGTTTCTGTTCGCTGAGGTTCAGGCTAAAAACACGAGGTGAAAACATCAGCAGGGTTGTGGTAAAACTGGGAGGTTGGAACTGGGACGGGGCCTGCTCTCCAGACCCCAGTGACCTTGATTAGGAAGAAGCAGGTCTGGGTGGATGGATGGTAAAACGTCCATGCATTCAGGCGTCTCGTTGACTTAGTTATTAATCATAAACTTGTTGAACTTCGACCTGAGCAACTGAAACAAACCCACATCATAATACTGCTGCCTCAGGTTTGATCAGCAGGCACGAGGCAGGACATGTGGGTCACTTCACCCACCGCCCTTCCTACCCTGCATGATGATAAAATGAAGGAGGACTTCCATTTTCAGATCACACTGTGAGACAAAGGTCATCGTGTGCAGACGTCTTGGAGCATTTACTTGAAGGAAAACCCTCAGTTAAAACAGCCCATTAGAACTTCATTAGCGTGGAAACCCTTCTGCTGTGTCGGTGCGGTGAGTTCGGTCCATCCGTTAACAGGCTCTCCCTCTTTGTTCCTCTGTTTCTGTCGCGTGTTTGCAGAAGCTGCAGCAGGAGCTGGAGTTCCTGGAGGTTCAGGAGGAGTACATCAAAGATGAGCAGAAAAACCTGAAGAAGGAGTTCCTGCACGCCCAGGAGGAGGTGAAGAGGATACAGAGCATCCCTCTGGTCATTGGCCAGTTCCTGGAGGCTGTTGACCAGAACACGGCTATCGTTGGCTCCACCACAGGTAACCGTCTTCTTCAGCTCGTTTTGAAGAGAAATGGCTCCCATTCAGACGGGATTGATTTGTCTCCTCTGAGGAGGATCTCACATGGACATCATGTCCACCATGTTACAGCAATAGTTGTCCTGATAATTCTGTTTCTGTTCTCTTATGACACCACTGAACACACATTAAATAAGAAGCCTACTGATGTTGCTGTGGGGCCTCTGGGTCCCAACGTCAACTTCCTGTTCAAAACATTTTGGTGGAAACCGTGAGAGCAATCCTAAACCGGGTCCAGCTCAGTTACTCATTTATTTATTGTGTGTGTTGGAGCCGGGCTCATATGGAGCGAAGATACATTTTAATGGACTGGAGGAACAAGAACGCGAAAGAAAATCCTCTTTGGTGTTCAGATTAAACTAGAAAAGCACCTGTCATCATTAATTTAAACATGCATGAGGAGATGTGGAGCCAACTACCGATTCTGAGTCACAGACTTCTGTGGAAATAGAGTCACAGAGGCTGCAGATCCATTTACACGTCCGTCACGTTACTGATGAGGCAACGACAACAACAATCTGGGATTTATGGAAACCTTCAGAAAACAGCGCGTCAGTAAAACGGTAACTCAGACAACCACATTTATCAGAGGCTGCTTCCTAAACAGTTCATGTTTTATGCATTGCTGATGAGGGCAAGAACAGGAAAATAAGTGGTGGTCTGTGGTTTCTATCCTCTGTTATCTCTCCTCTGCCTTCCTTTTAATTCAACATGAACCCACAGAAGAGAGCTGAGGTACAGATGTTGATCTGCTGCCGTCACGTTCCTGTTGTTGTGGGGCACAGAAACGAATACAAAACATGTCTGCATCAAATACACAAATATACAACACTGTTGGGATAAATAAATGAAAAGGTAAAACTGAGAATATTAAATTATTGAATGTTTTTTCATGTTCAAGCTCTCAGAAAACCCAGGGAAGGTGTGCGTTTTAATTATTCAGTGTGAGGTCCATGCTGTGAATCTGTAACAGTTTCTGCATCTTTATTCTTCACCATTATTCTCCTTTCAGGCTCCAACTACTACGTGCGCATCCTGAGCACCATCGACAGGGAGCTGCTGAAGCCCAACGCCTCGGTGGCTCTGCACAAGCACAGCAACGCGCTGGTGGACGTGCTTCCCCCCGAGGCGGACAGCAGCATCATGATGCTGACGTCAGGTGGGCCCCCGATTCTCTGTGCCGGCGGTCGGGCGTGGCTCGCTGCGTTGTAGCTTAACTCGCCTCTGTGCTTCCAGACCAAAAGCCGGATGTGATGTACGCCGACATCGGCGGCATGGACATCCAGAAGCAGGAGGTCAGAGAGGCCGTGGAGCTGCCCCTCACGCACTTCGAGCTCTATAAACAGGTCAGTTATTCAATGTTTTCACCAAGCATCTCCTCCTCAAATATTTATCAGTCCAGCAGCTGTTGTCCACGTTACTTAACTGGTTGCTAACGAGCATCGCTGGATCTGAGGGTGCAGAGACCATTTGTGCACTTTTAACCACAGCAAGCATGATGCAGTTGACCCGACGACTGGGGAAGAGGCTCAGGTTGAATCGTCACCACACGTGCTGAAGCCAGCCTTGAAAAACATGCTTAATAATAATAAATAATGACGTGAAATCAGAGATTTTAATCTGCAAGCATGCAAACAATGAAAGAGCAATATTTAGAATTTTGTTGGTCAACATAGACACCCCCTGGTGGTGGTTAGCACCGGGCCGGGAGGCGTTGATCAGCAGAAATACAATCGTTCACGCTTGGCGACGGTAACTCAGTTAATGCAGTTCAGTGTTTCTGCAGTCGGAACAGCAGTGCAGCCAGCCAGCAGTATTCAAGAGCATCTGCTGTTAATTGATTATTGATATCACTCGTGAGTTCATAAGTTCATCCTCCAATGATATGAGAGGAACACAACTCTCTCTTAAACTAACTTTATCAGCTGATCAGATCCAGAACAGGGCGGGTTTTAAAAAATGTGCTACAACAGAGTCTTTTGTTGCATAGATGCTCGATAGCCCGAGCAGAGAGACGTATGAAAGGAGGATGGAGAGTAAAATCATGAATCCTGGGTAAGATCTCCTCCTAATTGATGAAGGATTGACAAAAATGGTGCTGGGCATGGATAGAAGAGAGAAGGAGAGATGATGAGCCTTTTGGTAGCTGGTGTAAGAAGTTCAGAGAAGCAGGAGCTTCTGCACTTTGTGCTCCAGGAAGCTCGTGTATGCAACTGATCTGCAACTGCAGATATGCAAAAGTGGGAGATTTAGTCAGACTGTGGTCGTTTATTTTTTCCATCCTGGTAATACATATACTTAAATATCCACTTCTGCTGTAATCACATGCTGCTTTTACAAGTTTTTAAAGAAATGTAACCTGTGGACTCAGAGATGCTTGTTTTAAATGTGGGAGACGGGCCTCACCAGGAAAGGGTTGAGTCAGGGGGTGGGCTTCATAATGAGGCTGACCAGATACCATGAGTCTTCTTCACCTGCTGGTTTTTGTCTTCAGATCGGCATTGACCCACCCAGGGGGGTCCTCATGTACGGACCTCCCGGCTGTGGGAAGACCATGTTGGCCAAGGCTGTGGCACACCACACCACAGGTGAGTCCCGTCTTGCACGGCTCAGACGTCTGTGGGTAGCAGAGCAGCTACAGTAACTCAGTCTGCCACCATCTGTGTCTCCAGCGGCGTTCATCCGTGTGGTGGGCTCCGAGTTTGTTCAGAAGTATTTGGGTGAAGGTCCTCGTATGGTGCGAGATGTCTTCCGGCTGGCCAAGGAGAACGCTCCTGCCATCATCTTCATCGATGAGATTCGACGCCATCGCCACGAAGCGCTTTGATGCTCAGACTGGAGGTACGAATGAGAAGCGAGAGCCTCAGATGTTCCTCAGGCCAGGCGTCTCCTGAATGTCTGTGCATGAAAACAGCAGCGTCATGAGTAAATCTGCCTCTCGGCCTGGTTCTTTTCCCCTGCAGCCGACAGAGAGGTGCAGAGGATCTTACTGGAGCTGCTAAATCAGATGGACGGCTTCGACCAGAACGTCAATGTCAAGGTGAGTCCAGCAGCCTCTTAGCGTCCCCCTGTGACTGCAGCAGCTCGATGAGTGCCGACTGCTGCCGCCGGGATCGAGCTCCGTGAGCCAGTCATCCATTAACTCCACCGCCGTCGCTCCGCCTGCTGTCATCCAGCTGAGAGAGCGTCCCCGCAGGCTGTCATTCATCACAAAAGCCTGAGTGGACGTTTCTCCCAGAAGCTTTTCCCAGACGCAGGACTGATGAGACGTCTCTGCAGAGGGCGTGCGGTTATTTCCTGTCTGTTGTTGAGTCTTTTTCTGAGTCACAGCTGCCTCTGAAGTCAGTCCATTAAAATCGATCGGTCTAAGTTGTAATAATTATCTATCGATAATAACCTACGTTACAGTTTTAGTGTGGAAGCCTGAATTTCTGCCATATCCTGCTGGAATAAACAGTCTGACATGTTGGACACCATGGAGGAGATCTGTTGTGTGTCAAAACCATAACAAGGTTTTAATTCATCATCACTTCTCCATTTCCTCATTAAGGGTTAAAGAAAAGGAAAAAAATCCCTGCCTATAGACCTTTTCGGGCCAGCCGCCCGGAAGTACCCCGTCCGCCATTGGCTTATTGTGCCACAGAGCGACACTTTCACCGGCTCGCAGATTAACCAGTGTTTTTCTCTTTCTACAAATATATATTTTTATAATGTCGAGTCGGTCGAGTGGGAATACATGATCCGTCATAAACTGTGCCAACAATGGCGTGAAAATTCAACAATTGAAGAAGAAAGTATGTGAAATACACAAGCCTTTACTGCACGAAGACTGCCTTGTTTGCAGAACAAGAAGTTAGGAAGACGTGGGTGAAAAATATCAACAGAAAGGACTTTGTTCCAAATGAATACAGCCGGGTGAGTTTTCGTTAACATTCAATCTCGTACTACTCATAGTCTCGCTGAGAGTCCCGGACGATTCTGTCCGAAAGAACAGCAGTATGAGGCTACTGTAGCCCTCGGCACTAGCACAAGCCTATAAATCAATGAATGAATGAAAATAAATTAAATACAACATTAACACATAGCCTAATTTACCACTAGCGTTAACGTTACAGTAGCATAATCTTTATGGCTTGTTGAGTTATAGCCAGCGTTGCAGCATCCCACAGTTTTTAGTGTTTGGTTATGGGAATAGATCATGCTATTTCCATAACCAATCATTAAAAACAGCGATAAACTACCTTCATCTGTAACTGGAGGCCACTGCCTAACATCATCAATCCAAGACATGTCTGCGTTATCAGTAACAGATGCTCCACGCTGCTGTGTTTGGGTTAGTTGGTGGAGCACCGCACAGTCCAGTTATGTCTGGACCACTAGGGGGCGCATGTCCACAATTTTTAAGCCGAAAAGGTGTATAAAACATGCAGGGACAGTTTGGTCCACGTTACAGGGGGTTAGTTGGATTTGTTTCAAGTGGGACTAGGACTCCATCAGGTCTGGGTCTACCCCTCCCCGGCCCAGACCTCCATTTAGGATCCCATGATAAATGCACACCCTCGTTTCTGACTAAATGTTAGTTGTTGGGTTCAACATCGTTAGCCTGGCCGCCCATATGAGTTCTCCTCTACTACACTCAGAATTAGTCTGGTTTCACTGGTACCAGAGGGTTTCTCCTGGTTCCACTAGTACCACTGGACTGGTACCAATGGACTCAGGCGAAACCGTCTGTGGACGCCGTTGAATGAACACATTGAATCAGAGAAACGAAGCGTGTGATGTTGACAGAGCAACAACCAGACTAGTATCAACAAAAGACATCATCCATAATGTATTTTCCTCTGTTTTATCTTTTGTTCTGTAAATGCTTTAAATGTTCTTCATAAATAAAGCAGAGTTGAATAAAGGACTTTAGAAATGACTAGTGCAGCTGAAAAGCCTTTAATGTTAACAGCATATTTACACAACCACAAAGGGAGGGCGAGGCTTGAAAAGTAAATGACTGAGATGCAGTGAAGCACGTTTGAGTGTTTAAATGTTGGTGGAACAAGAGAAAACAGGTTTACGATGAAGGTGGTTCACTTCTCCCAACACTTGCAAGTGATTGCCAGACTTAATTTGAAATGAGAGAAAATTAAAGAATCAAAATGTTTCAGCTTCATGCAGCGATGTGGAGTGATGAAAATTCACTCCAGGTCATGTCCTTAAAGGCTGTGAAGGGTCACGGAAACTGGAATAGAATTTCTGGGAAAGCCAGAGTAGACTCAGATATGTTACACAGTGATCTGACCTTCTTCTCGTGCCATGTGAACCTCCCCCAGGTGATCATGGCCACCAACAGGGCCGACACGCTGGACCCGGCCCTGCTGCGTCCCGGCCGCCTGGACAGAAAGATCGAGTTCCCGCTGCCCGACCGCAGGCAGAAACGCCTCATTTTCTCCACCATCACCAGTAAAATGAACCTGTCGGAGGAGGTGGACCTGGAGGACTGTATCCTTTGATTCCGTAACTAATGTTTGCATTTACTTTCCCAACATTTTAGCATCCGTGTCCCACACAGCAGTAACTGTGAAGATGAGACTTGATTGACAGTTTCTCCCTCCCTCAGCTGTTGTTGAAGCATTTAGTTGTCTCTTTGCCTCTCAGCAGATGAGAGATGTTGACAACAGAAAACACGAATGCAGCCATTATTCGCAGCTAGGGATGTAACGATATGGAAAATTTGATATCTCAATTATAGTGAATAAATTATCATGGTATACGATATTATATTAGTATTCTCAATTGCTCTACAAATGTCTAACAAAAACATACATTTAAATAATTTCACTAAATCTTGTGATTTTATTGTCATACTAAAACATCAGAAGCCAAAATCTTATCAAAATGAAACTTTCACATTAAAAGGACAAACAACTGGCACAGAAAGAGGTTTTATTTAAAATGAACAAAATAAATAACAGGAACAAAGCTTATTTGTCTGGTGCAAATTTAAATAAACACTTTAACAACCATAGTAGCTCAAAATATGCAAACAATTATCAGGAACAAAAATTATAGTGAAGTTCAAATGAAATAAACTTTTGACTTTAAGCTGAACCTTAAATAAGTATAAATGTGCAAAAAAAGAAACAGTTGTATAGGAGTCAAATATGTTGTCATGAATTGTAGTTCACTCTGTGTGTCTGTGGGTGTCGCTGTGTTGTTACCTGAGGGTCAGGTATAAAGGTAGCTGCCTGTTATTGGTTAGGTGTTTGACCCGGAAGGGCAAAAGGTTTTTGACCGCTGTGGCGCTAACTGCCGGCGTTATGGTTTTCGGATCAGTTGATGGAATAAATAAATATTTTAACTGCATCAGAAGAAGATCGTTCTGGTCATTTTTCGATCGACACGCAACAGTAACGTTTACGAAATGCGAGTTAGCGAAGCGCGTCGACCAGGTTACTCTTGATCAAACATCTCAGTAGCTTAAAGCATTAGCCTTAGCTTCTTCAAGTTGCTTGTACAAATTATAATAAAATGTAAACAAGTGCTCTGCAGACAGGATCATTGTCCTCCACCAGTTGTCCCTCTGCATTCTAAAAAAAAAAAAAAAATGCCCAGACCTTGGATTTGGTCCTTTTAGTGGGTTGATAGATGTCATTCATGCTATCACCACTTTCCACCATGATTACATTACGATGCCGATGTTACAAACTACATACAAGACACAGTCGCGAGTCGCTCGCAGACTTTAATGTAGCTGATATTACATATCCTGGTAATCGACCGCGATAATGAGATGAAGTCAAACATAAACAGTAATCGTTATCGTGTTAAATTTTACCACGCTTTACCGTAATACCGGTAACCGTTCCATCCCTATTGGCAGCACGCTCTTTTCATCGGTAAACGTTCCTCATTCTTGTTAAACTGGCGTGTTTGGGTTTGACTGGTCTCTGGTTGCTGCAGCATCACACTGAGGTAACGTCCCTGTTCAACCAGTGCACAATGCACAACATGTTTCCAGTTAGTTAACGGCTCAGCAGGTGGCGCTGTTAGGCAGAGTTGTGGTTGTAAACCAGGAAGTTAAAGATGAATAAAACCAGTGGTCATAGATGTCAAACTGGATGAGCAGCGGACAGTAATACACTGCTGTGACTCAACCACTGATACGTGACGTTTCTCATCTCCAGTTATGCGTCTTAGACTCAGGGTTTATTTTTAAACGTGATGAGTAACTGGGTTTTAATATTGGTCATTTTTGGTTTACCACAGATGTCAGCTGATAACTGATAAGTTTTTTTTTTCTAAGAAGTGTTGAATTTGTTCATGACAACTTTTTCAGATGTTGTACTTTTCTTTTATGAAAATAACAAATGACATACTTATTAAGCACATGAATAAGAATACTGTGGATGTGTCAGTTAACTAAAAACCAGTCAATGTATAAGGACTAGTATGAAATAAATTATTCTGAAAAATACTTCAGGTATGTAGAAGATTGTATAAATATGAAATATAATCACATTCATTTGAATATTTTGAATAATTGAATATTGCTTAGAAATTACACACATTTTATTTATTAAAGATTTGACCTCCAAGAAAATGAAGTCTTTTGTTTAAGAACACAGAAGCACAGTTGTCTGTGTTGAAGCCTTGGAGCATTACAGGAGCTGGAGGACTGGGGGGACTGGGAGGACTGGGAGGCTTCACCAGCACAGGGTGTTTCTGGTTCATACTGCTGTTTTCATGAGGATGATTCCAGAAATTACATAGTTATCAAACCAGACAAGGATTGATATGAGCAACAGGGTTATAACTATTACAGGAAAAGGTTTTTTTAACCTATGAAGTTATCAACCACAGGCAATTTTAGATATTGGAATAAATGGAGCAATTCTAACTATGCAGATTAAAATAAAATAATAGATTTTTCATTTTTCAAACGTCACCTTAAACTTTAAATTTGAATCGATCAATCAGATGCTCAACCCTGGTGGAAAAAGACAAAAATCATCTCATTCAGTGTAAAGGCTTTTTTTATTTAAAAAAGAAGACGGACGGAGCTCTTGGATAGAGTGAACAGCAGCAAAGAAAAGAACACTGTTTGATCTGAGTACTTCCAGTCCCTGAAGGGTCAAGGTGACATTTATTTTAAAACAAAGGTTGAGCCAAGTGCTTTACAACAGCCTCTGTTACAGAGAGACTGTGGCATGAAGAGGCGCCACAGTGATCCTCCTGCAGCTCCTCCTCCTCCTGCACCTCCTGCACCTCCCTGCAGCTCCTCCTCCTGCTGCACCTACTCCTGCACCTCCTCCTCCTGCACCTCCTGCTGCTCCGACAGCCAGCAGGACTCTGCTTCGTTGCTACTGAGCCACTGATTGTTCTTAAATGTCCTTAACTGCTGCACAGATGTTGCCAGGCCTGATAAGATCTCTGGAGCTGACATCAACTCCATCTGCCAGGAGGTCAGCTGCCAGTTTAGTCTTCTGTTTATTTACACTGTACTTTTCAAGTTGCGCCTCAGAATAATGTGCAGAATCACTAAATGATCTCCTCTGCTCCCCTTCAGGCCGGCATGTTGGCCGTGCGTGAGAACAGGTACATCGTTCTGGCTAAAGACTTCGAGAAAGCTTACAAGACCGTCATCAAGAAGGACGAGCAGGAGCACGAGTTCTACAAGTAGAGAGGCGGAACGGCGTCCTGCTGGGAATCAGAGAAGGTGTCCAGACTCCAGTCTGGTATTGATTTCCGCCTGCGTCTGTATCTAGTGTGTCTTTGTGGATTTGACCCAACATTGATTTCTGGACTAAATTTGCTCGCCAGGCCCAGAATCACATCAGTTCTGAGTCTCAGCCTTCAGACGACACAGCCACATCCAGGAGGGTGGTGTTCTTTTGTTTTTGTTTTTTTTTTTTTGTACAGGCACTCTGCTGGATCCTAAAAATATCTGGCCCTGACTGTAGCTACGATAGAGCATTTGTATCTGTATGTACTCACTTACAAAAAAATCCATTAAAGATGTTTTCCATTTAAAAAAAGAAAGTAAGACTGTTCATTGTTTCCCTGCCTGCAGCTGGATGATGAGAGCAGACGGATGATACTTTATTACCTCCAAAGAAGAATTACCGTATTTTCTGGACTATTAAGCGCACCTGAATATAAGATGCACCCATTAAAAATTAAAATTAAATATATATTTTGTCACATATAAACCACCAGTATCCAGGCTGAGAAATAAGATATTTACCATATTGGTCCGAATATAAGACGACTGATTATAAGACAATCCCTATTTTTCAAATATCATTTTGGGAAAATAAAAATATGATGAAGGCAATAAGGTTATTCACAAAACAACTTTTTATTGTACAATTACTATTGAAAAAAACTCCCACAGAGGTAACATTCTGCTGTATTGTTAAACATTTTAATGATTTCATCTTTTTTAGGAAGTACGGTACCATACCTGCATGTCAAATTTCCATATTATTTAAGATCAAGGTATGGTATTTAATAAACTATTTAATTAACTGTGTTCTCTTAAAATCTGAGAATATGACTGAATAAGCTACAACAATGTAGTTCAATAACTGCATAACTATTGAAGTCGGGTTTCATTCAAAAACAACATAAATAATTCAGCCTTTAAAAAACTAATTCTGGACTCCAACAAAACTCTCAAAGCCCTTTGCTTGAATTGGCTGCGTGCTTCCTCCATTCTTACTGGTTAACTCGGTGCTGGCTCCATCTAGTGGCGTAGATGTGTAATTACAATAAAAAGAAGTCTAGTCCTCGATTATAAGATGACCCCCATTTTTAAAAATATGATTTCTAGAATAAAATATAGTCCTATATTCAGACCAATACGGTACATCGAAAGATTTTGTCCCATAAGTGTTTATTCACATACCTGAACTGATCGTTTCTGAACAGAACCTGTAACACGGCAGTAAAAAAGCTGATCAAACAAAACAGAAAAGTCATTGATAGTTTTATTCATTTTCCTCCTGCACACTAAAACCAAGTTGCTTTATTTTTCCTCATCCTGTGTACTGAAACCCCCCCACACAGCAAAGACATCTGGAATTTGTTGCAAGGCATTGGCATTGGTTTATTTTTATGGTTTTCTGCCCTTCCTGCTAGAGCGCCCCCTGAGGGCTGAAGAAAAATTCATAGAAAAGCCGCATCTCTGTTTAAACCTCATGGTTTAAAGCGTGGGACAAAAGTAGCGGCTTATAGTCCAGAAATGACGGTATGTCGCTGAACTCTTCATAGAGAGCGTGGATGGAAACACACTATTGTTGCAGAGGTGCTCCTCTCTGTCCCTGAGTCCAGACGTCCTCCTGCAGCCACATCTCCAAAAACATGATCCTCCTGCTCCCGTCAGCCCTGCAGGCTCATCCGTCCACTGAGAGGGAATAAAACAACATCCATGTGGCTCTGTTTTCCTGCTCTGCGTCCTTGATGTCTCCTCTTCAGCTCATCTGAGGGCCGTTAGCAGCTCTGGAGATCTCTGTCTGCTGCTTCAACAGCTTTCCATGGTCACCGAAGCTCATAACTAATAAATATCAGTAGACCTCCTCAAGGCAGACCAGCGTGGAAAAACTGTTTCAGCCATAGTTTATAGTTCAATAGATTAAAACACCAGCAAAAAAAAAATCTAAAGACGATTTGAAGAAAGACAGCCTGCTCATATTTCCTGTCAGCAAACAGTTTTCCTGAGGAAGTTTATTGAAGGAATTCCCTTCATACCTGGTATTTATTGTGTCTGCTGGCCCGGTTTCAGCCATGACTCAAATCGGATCAGAGTGGAGCTCATCTGGGTCGCGTGAGGGCACGATCTCTACTGGGCTTCTACGGTGGAAAACGGGTCTTTCCATTCTCAAGACCATTTATCTATGGAGCCCCGTTTGGGTCATAATTCAATGAATAAATGAGTCTATTTTTAAGAAATACATGTTTATTATTATGAAATACGTATCCATTATTATGAAATGTTTCCCATTATTAAGAAATATATGTGTGTTATTATGAAATGTTTCCCATTATTATGAAAAAAATGTAATTATTATGAAATATATTCTTATTATTTAATCTTAGTTTAATGCATAATAGTTTATTTCAAAATGGCTTTTTTATCTAAGAATTAGCTTTTACATAATGGCTTCCTTTTTTCATAAGAATGAGCTTTTACATCATAATGACATTTTGCCAGTGGGCGGGACCAGTGGTTGACCTGCACGCTCATTGGCTGATCCTTCTCCATTCTACGCTCTGACATCGACTAGTTTGGGCCGTGACGTCCCGTTAGCAGCGGGCCGTGACGTCATCAAGGTGCGCTCCTACTGCCCTGGAGTATCAACAGAACAGTGAATATCGATTGTGGACGAGAGGTGGACTGTATATTATGCCTGAATGAAAGAGCTGCCAATCACATAAATGGCTCCGCCCTCTCTGCTGTGATTGACACACAAATCATTCTTATTAAAAACAAATCCATTCTTATGTAAAAGCTCATTCTTATGAAAAACGAAACCATGATCATAATAATGGGAAATATTTCATAATAATAAACATGAATTTCATAATAATGGGAAATATTTCATAATAATAAACATTAATTTCATAATAACGGGAAATATTTCATAATAATAAACATTTCATAATAATGGGAAATATTTCATAATAATAAATATTTCATAATAATAGACTCATTTATTCATTGAATTATGACCCAAACGGGGCTCCATATTTATCTGGCTGTTTGGAGTCACAGTCAGCTCTGTCACCGTAGGGGCGAACTTCCTCAGATCTGCAGGGGACTGTGACATCACAGTGACATCACAGACGCAGGTCAGAGTAGAACTATCCAGCCTCCACATCTTCATCTCCACCCAGTTTTAAATGTATTTGATGGATCTCTACTGTGGGTTGCAGAAATGTGCAACACAAATTTAAAGAGACACATCTTTTTTTTCCTCTTTGCTCTTTCAACATTATTATTATTTTTTTATTTGTAATGAGATTTTAATTGGCTTTTCACACCAAAAGCAACTATTTCCACAGATCGTTTTGCACAATGACACTTTCACAACAGATGAGCACATTCAGGCCACTTCTCCCTGAGAACAGACGGAGCAGGTTCTGGTTGGTCCAGGGAGCCGTCATGGACCAACAGACACGGGCTGCAGCCACATTCGTCCAGTTCTGTTTTAAAACGGGTCCACGCCATGTTTCCAAATGTTTCGTTTCGTTCATCCACCTTAGACAGCAACACTTCTGTTAACAAACTAAGCACGTCCGCAACAAACCATTTATGTATTTAAAATAAAAATACACAAATGTAGACGCAGTTTCTTATGGAGGCCAATAACAGGACAGTTTACAGGAAAAAAAGATTTCCCAACTGGAAAACAGAAATTAGTCGCCTCAAGCAACAATAACATGGCTGAACATCTAGAGAAAACCGACTTTTATTAGCTGATTTTCAAACTTTTGCTGTTTCACACCGTCCTCATCAAATGCTTCAAAATGCACCCACATAAACATTTTCCAGGCATCCAGTTTTTAATGAATATTCAGAATCACTGGAAAGAGAATATGTATAGTCTGAAGTTCACTCAGATCTATTGGCTTTAATGATGTTGCAGTGAAATTAATGGCCTTATTTTATAATGACTAGGTTTTTTTCACCAGCTTTCCTTCCTGATCGGTCTTTCTGGTACCACCTCTACCCTCTTCAACAGGAGTACACACATCCAGACTAATAAAACCAGCACTGACTTACCTGGACATGTTGAATCTTTGATGGACAGGTCCGATCACAGGTGTGAACAGACCTAACTTCCTGCCAGCATCTGTATCTGGGGCTCAGTCGAGATATAAATGGGCTGAAAAAGGGGGGCCCATATGGGATTGTCCATATCCCAGCCAGCATGTCCATATGGGCCTCGTCTTGATTAAGAGTGTTATTTGGGTAGATAATGGGCTGGAAACGGGTCCCATGGGTCCCATATGGTTTTAGTATTACTGGCCCCAATGGGAAGCCTGTGTGGGGCGAATATATGGGTCCCGTGAGGGGAACAAGTGAACTAAATGGGCCCGAGCTAACAAAGAAGGTAAAAAAAAAAAAAAAAAAGAGGTAAGTTCTGTGGGTCCCATATAGCTTTAGTAACACATGAAATTAAAAAAAAAAAATGACCCAGTTGGGGCCAACCTACAACCCAGGCCCAGACTCCTTATGGGTAACGTAGGCAGGACCAGCATGGAGCCTTCAGACTAACCCAAGTGCTCCTAAGGAGCCCAATTATAAATGCTGGTCCATGTTGGCCCCATGGGATCACAGTGTTATTCTCAGGTACCCGGCGTCTTATCCGTGTCCCACTTGGGCCACATCAGAGAACCCAGGATGCCGATATGGAATCAGCATTCAGTCCCATTTATGTCTCAGATGGTTGTTGGGCTGTGTTAGTCAGCTCTCCAAGATGATTAAAAGTGATGCAAGTGTCACTAGAAACCAGCATATGACCCGTCCTTCCATGAAGGTTTCATGCACACATGAGATCTTTGGCTGCATTTGTCATTGGTTACATTTATTAGCATGTTTTGAGGTAAATCGATGAGTCAGCTGCTGTAGCCGTACATCAGCTTAATGTACATTTGTGTGGTTATGCTCCCGCCGGTGTGAGGATCCTGGAGTCGACAGAGTCGAGTCAGATGCACGCCATTGCTTGGCCAGACGTCCGGGTCGGTCCCTCCGTGGTGATGGCCCCCAGCGCCCCTCTGCTTCTCTGCTCGTGAGCGCGCCCAGGCGTCGAAGCAGCGCAGCGTTAGGTTGGAGCTCGTCCTGAAAGCCACAGGTGGGAAGAAAGTCGTCCATCAGAGCATCCAGGCTTCGGTTTAGTAATATAAGAACATTTGACTGACATACAGTTGCACTCAGAGGTCTGCACGCAGTTCTAGAAGACAACTGTTTTTTTTCCTTTCATGTTTCGTAACAATAATATGCAGGTGTCATGGCGCTCAGAAAGAAGATAAATGTATCTTTATCCACAGTGAAAAACCTCCTACACTGACATGAGCTGAATGACCACACAGCAAGAGAAAGACATCAAAAACGACCCTCAAAAAGCCAGATCAGTTTTTTGCTGGAGATAAAATTGAACTGTCTGGTCGCAGTGGTTATTGTCATGTTTGGAGATGCAGTGGAGGAGCTTGCATAGGCGATATAGGCGGCCGCCTAGGGCGCCATCTGCTGGAGGGGCGCCGCCACGCCGCCAGGCCCCTTAAATGGACTTGCCCTGATGAGTATAAACCGTGAGATGTCTAGGAAGGTGTCATTTGATGACACCATAGATACTTTTGCTGCCAGGAAGTTTAGTTGAAAGTAACTGTTGTTACCGTTGAGTTTGTCATTGTTCAAATGCTCAAATTAAACTGTCATTGAATTGCAGTGGGCTCGGGGGGGCACCGGGGTGTAATCTCGCCTAGGGCACCAAATTGGGTAGAGCCGGCCCTGCTTGCAGGCCTCAGAAAACCACACCAAGCGTGAAGCATGGGGGTGGCAGTGTCATGGTATGGGGCTGAAGGAATATTATGTAGAGCTACTGAAGCAACATCCACAAACATGAGCCACAAAAGTTAAACCTTAAGCCTGGATTAGTCTTCCCAACCGACAATGACCTCAAACTTACCTCCAAACTGGTTTCAAACTGGCTTCAAGAGACCATTTTTCAAGCATATTGTTTTAATCTTTGGTGGATCTAAACTCGCTCTGCACCCACCATCATTTTAGTAAGCCATCATTTGGCTGGACGTCTTGTCCAAATGTCAAAAAGACCAACAATAACAGGGATGCTTCTGGAAGAGCAGAGGATCCCGCCACAGGCAGGGCTCAGTTCGCCTCGGCTCAGTTAAGCGCCTTCAACTGTTTTCTGTTTGCTCAGATTCCTGCAGGACGTGCGCTGCCCGGAGACCTTAAAAGGAAATGAAACAGAACCACTGGCTTGGCAAAGTTCTCCCGCAACCTGGGGTGCGTGACATTTCACAAATCCTCCCCATAAACAGGCTCTGCTACAACACACGTCTACCTCACTTTCTGGGTCTCCAGTCAAGATGAAGATGGTCATTTATCGTTGCAGTATTGTAGATTAGTCAGAAAACCCAGAAAAGCGTGATATGGCCCCTTTAAAGACCAAACAGTGGCGGTATTGGAGCCCTGAGCTAGAAAGTTGTGATGTTTGGTAGAAGGTAGTGGCACCCACCTGGAGGACTTGGAGGGGAGGCTGTAGGTGACCTGGTCGAAGTAGTAGGGACACATCTGCAGGGATGTCAGGTGCGGCTGCTGGGCCATCCTGGCAAAGACTCGATCCAGCCTGTGGCTCGGTCCAAAGCACCATCCGGGGAAAATCCTGCACCACAAGGCTGATACCAAACTGTCCACGCGGGTCTGAGCCGCTGAGATCCTGACAGGAAGTAAGTTGTACAGAGGTGTGCGCGCTGCCATTCCTCCAACTCTGTCCCAACAGGAGACCACATGTGTTACTGAAAACGTGCACTTACTAAATCACTCTACTGAATTAAAAAAAATACAAAAGAAAACTGATAAAAGTGTTACTTACATGTGATTGTAACTGTGGAAGGTCAATTTCTGCATTAAAACAACTCGTGTTGATGTTTAAACCTGGTTCGGTTCCAGAACACGACAGTTTTAAACAATAACTTCAGAACATAAGACTTTTTTTTATCCTTTCATCATAATGCTTTAATGCAGTTCTTTGCTTATATAAAAATACCTTCAATTGTCAGCGTGACATAGTGGTGGCGGCAGATAAACATCAGAATACAGCAGTATTCTGTATATACAGACATATAAACACTCTTCAGATATGAGTGTATTTTCTGACGTTGCCATGGCTCTGGTTGGCTTCATCTACCATCTTCTGATGTCTTCTGATGTTTGTCTACCATCACTGCTGTCTTCTGATGTTTATGTACCATCACTGATGTCTTCTGATGTTTGTCTACCATCACTGCTGTCTTCTGATGTTTATCTACCACCACTGTGTCAGGCTGACAATAGAAAGTGCTTTTACATGAGCAAATTGCATCAGAGCGTTATAAATACAGTAATCGGTGGCTCAGAACATTCAAGCAGACACGGAAACAGAGGTTTCCGTTTATCTTTAAAAGTCGCCGGCATCGAGGCGCATTTAATATAAACAGGAAGTTTATTTGATCTTTGTGCAGCATAGCATCAAAATGCATTTTCACCGTTTGGTTCTTAGTCAAAGTTTTACGAGCTGACTGCTCCCTGAACATATCAGGCAGGCCAGCTGACAGTCTTGTCTGGGCCCGGGACAAGATAATGTTAGATGGGCCCTCCCCTACACCACCGCCGTTTTTTTTTTTTTTTTTTGTCACTAAACATCACCAGTTTTATGTTGATATATTGTGATGTTTGTAATGCAATAAATAAGGTATTGTATATGAGGAGAAAATCTTAGCTCTCCATGGCAGCTGAAGTTTTAGTATAATATGAAAGGACCTGCTAATATTATTAAGATTTATGCATACACATTTTCTAATTCTTATACATGCAGGAAAAAGAGACCAGGGAAGAATAAATTAGGCATTTTAATTTGAAGAATTTTTTTCTTTGTGCAAATTCTCTCGAAGTTACAAAAAACTTCCAGGGACAAAGGACGCTGCTTTGTTTTTTTGGTTTTTTTTTTTTGCATTTTCTCTTCCAGTTTCTTTCGTCTTTCTTCAAAAGCTCTTTCAAGTGCCCGCATCTCAGGAGTATCGGTGAGGATATTCTCACCCTCGCTTGCTCGGAGGTCCTGCCAGCCACCGGAGAGCCAGGCCTGAGCCTGTTTGGGACCAGGCCAGGGAGGAGAACCAGAGCCTATCCGATTTCGGAGCACCATTCTCGGCTCGCTCGACGGTCCTGCCGGCTCGTTTATTACATTATTAGAAGCTACACATGTCAGTCTTGTGTGTGTGTTGTTTATCTCACCTGCTGAGGCCTTTGTACTGTATAGACACCTGTTTCATCCACGTTAAAAATCATGTGTGGGGGGGAATTTATGTCTGTTAAAGATAAGGAGAAAGGGAATCCAAACTACTTAATTTTAGAGAATAAAACCAGAATACAACACATGCATTGGAAGAATTAATTCTCTCACCTGTCCATGACTACTGCCAGATTATCAAAGAACTCCACAACAGTCGTTTTATTGAAGCCAGTGGCCCTTCAGAGGGATGTTGATTCTGGAGTTCAGACAGAAAGCCGGCGACATGCTAGAAAGCTGCTGAACCACTCTGGACTTGCAGACAATCCATTATTATAAGATTTAGCCTTGTGGGAAGATCAGCCTTAGTTACCATAGGAAATCACATACTGTTTTGCACACCCTGGCTTACCTGCACACTGCGTCTCTTTCCAGGTGGCAGGCATGAGGACATGGTTCTTGTCTGCATATTCAAATGCCAAATGCCACTTAGCTGGAGAGAGGCCATAGGTCTGTTCAGCAAGTTCTTTCAGGTGTTTGGAAAGTTCTTCCTCCATCTCATCAGTGAAAATTCTCTTTGCCTGGGCCACCGAACCCCAGGCCACTGTAAAAACGTCCCCCCTGGTCCATTTTTCTTATAAATCTTAGGAGGCTTGACTCGTCAATATTTCGCTCCTTTGAAACACATCTTAAGGACCTCTTTGTCTCCATGACCTCAGTGGCTGCACTTTCCAACTGTTCAATGGAGGTTCGGCCCCAGGTTGTCTTCCTGTGATATTTCCTTGGTGTGATGGATTTTTCATACTGTTTAAGACACGAAAAACGAAACTTATTTTTTTTGTCTTACTTTGCCTCCAGGGGAAAAGTGAGACAGTGTCTTACTTTTCCTCGTGGAATTTGTCTCACTTTAACCCTCCACCACTTTTTTATTAAAACAACCTCTCTGTGGAATTCAGGCTAATCTTTAGCTAGCAGCACCGCATCATTTTAAAAGGCGATAGTTCGACAATGTACAGGATATGAGTTTGTCCGCTTGAATCAATTACTTTTAGCGCCAGAGTTGCTTATGGTGAAAACCGAAAAATTTACTTTTACATCCTAAAAATGTACTTTCGTACAAAACACATGCTTACAACAGCACAATGGAATCTCTTCATGGCCAACGGTGAAATGGACAGGACCTTGAAAATCAGTCGCTCACATGACCACAGGTGTGACCTATTGCTTAGATACAGGGGTGTGTCACATTACCCAGTGTCTCACAAAACCCCATTCTCCCCTGTGTCCAAATTTTGGGGGTCTTGGACCGGATTAGGGCATTTACATGGAAAACACGTCTCTACTTACGGAATTTTCAGGTTACGAAACTACTTCCAGAACCAATTAATTTCGTAAATCGAGGTACCATTGTATTGTTGATTTTGGGATTCTGTTTTTTCTTTCTTGAAATTATATGACACGATTGGTCCTTTTGGTAAATTTGTTCTTCTTTGTTTTCGTATTTCACACTTCAACTTCTGTGTCATTTTCAAGTCGGGTAAAACAATAGTTTGCTGCAGTGTGTGTAAAAATGACTGATGCTCCACATTTATCAGCATCAACTCACATAAGATATGCTTTATTTGTTCTGTCGCTATGTCTGAGCTACATAAAAGAAGTAAAAAATGAAGCGCAGCACTGCAAAGTAAAGATCCCACACTGCCCTCCTAAATGGTTGGTGGTGGAATTACAGAGCAACCGACACAATAAAGCACAAGTATACAGTGTAGAGCCTGTGAGTCCCCTATGTGAGCAGACTAGAGGTCTTCAGAACAACCCGACAACCTGAAAACCCGAGGTTCTGACCTGATCCGAATCGGGTCTCGGGTCCATTCACAAGACTTGACTCCGGCTTCGGGTCAGAATCGGTACAGTTAGTGTCGGGTCTGGTCGGTGCTCTCTGACAGGCTGGGTCCACGTTTACCCTGAGAGCGGTAAAGATACTCAGCCCCTCCGTCCCCTTCCATCCAATAGGCTGCCGAAATGTCAGATGACACGTCAAGCAAAAGTAAACAAACAAATAATAGTTTGGTTTAGCCAATGTCAGGACTCGGGGCAGTTAAATGATTAATTCATTAATGTGGCGTGTTTCGTCATAAAACAATCGTGTTGCCGTAGCGTGTTATTACTGGTATACTCGGCAGCTGTTAAACACAACAGATCCCCAACTTGATAACCTTGAATGAGAGAAGATGTTCATGACATGTCCTGACTGGTGTAGGCTATTAGCATTAGCATATGTATCCACAAAGAAAATAATGACGTAGATTTATTGTTGTTTACATCACGTACAAGACAACATTTAGGTAAGAAAATCAAGTTTTATTCAACACTAGACAACTTTCAACATGAGCAACTATGGGTTGTATTGTCTTGATTCTATTCGGGTATCTCGGTTCAGTTCGTGGTCGGAAACTAAAGTCTCGGGTCGGGTCAGTTCCTGGTCCAAATATTGTGGGTCCATTTGAGTTCGGAACACAGACTTATGATAATAGCTTGGGTCGAGTCAGTTTCGGGTTGAATTTAACGGGTCCATTTGAGTCCAGGTCCACGAAAGTGGACCCATGAAGACCTCTAGCGCAGAACCCATAAGGCCCAGGATATACTTGCAGTAGCACCAAATGTTCATCCATTTGTGTACAGTGTACACAACCAGCTGCACGGTGAGTGTTTCTTGCTTCAGTTCACCGTGGGCAAGTATAATATATATGAGAACGGTACATAGAGGAACTCGTTCCTTTGTTTCTGTTGCGGTCACAGCAGAGGAAACACCAGCGCCATCGGAGATCATGAGTTAGACCAGCCATTCCCAAACTTCAGAATACCAAGGCCCAATTTGAAATGTGAAAAATCTCCGAGGCCCACCGAAACCTTTAATCACAACTGTGATCAACATACAGGACAAGGAACCATGATCCGATTTTAATGTGAGGGGTCAACAAATAAGGTGACACTTGTCATATTAAGTTAAGATGACAGTAGAATAACTCTTAATTGGGTTGTTTTATTACTTCTTAATGTTTTTTTAATCATTTCATGAATATTTTACAGTAATTAAAAACATATTTAAAAAAAGATCGAGGATTTAAAACACATTTGTTTAATTTCAATGACCTCTCATGGTCCACCTGCAGTACCACGGCGGCCCACCAGGGGGCCGCGGCCCACACTTTGGTAATCATTGAGTTAGACCATGGATGGCGGTTTGTTTTTAACATTTTACCGGTGTGAGAAAAACACTGTATTTTTCTACGTCCTCCACAACACCACACAGTGACTCCTAACCGACCTCCCTGCTGCACCGACCCACACTAGCGCCTCCAGCATCCAGTACTGCGTCTCACGTATGTGTTGCATATTTTGTTGAGCATGTGCTTGATCAAATTTGCTATGATGTCTTTACCTATGTGTTAAAAACGGCACATACATTCCAGACCTTAAACAGGCTTTGTAAGATCGAGAGTCATGGGCCCCCCCAACAGAATCTTTCATAGGGCCTCCAAAAGGCTGGATGGGGCCCTGGTTTAAGGACTCACTTCCCACATGCTAATTTTTCAGACTGGTGTGATAAAATCACATTCATTTCTTTATATTTCAGAGAGATTTAGGGAGTAAAAATGAAGCCCATCCACCCTGATATTGATGATGGTTCACATGTAATCTATCACATTAGTTCGTGCTGTTGAAGCGGGGCAGTCGGGTGTGTTTTATTTTCTCCTCCACTGTGGGACTGGGAGTGAAGGGGAGGGCGCACGTCCGCGTGACCGCTCACATACAGCGTCCCCGACACAGCAGCAACTTCACAACACGGCGGAGGACGGTCGGTACCGACGAGCGACAGACACTTCCGCACAGCCCGCCCGGTAAGACTAAACAACAAAAACAAACCAGGGTTTTAATTCTTTTTTAAACTCACGTGGGTTTTTTTTGTATTTTATTTTAAACGGCTCTGAGTGGTCGCGTGCGCTAGCAAGCTTCTGGGCTAACTAACCCGGCAGCCGTTAGCTCGGCTCGGCGCACGTTCGTGTCTCACATCTGGATCGGATCACGTCGGTGGAGGACGGTTTTCCTGTGCTGCGGGTTACCGGTTTCACGGGCTCGGAACCGCGACAGAAACGCTGCGACGTTAAATAAAACGTCCGTTAACCGCACGCGCACCTCCGCCGTTCGGACCGGACCGGACGCTTAAATGAGCCCGTTAATTACTCAAAGTAACCACTTAGTCGGGTTCTTAAATTAACGTCAAACATTTCCTTCCGACGGCGGTTGCACAACTTTTTTTTTCCGTTTGCGTGAAAAAAAAAAAAAAACACCTGGAAGTTTCGCTGTCGAGCGCGAGAACAAGGAAGGAGACAAAGAGAAACTTTGAGACGTGTCGGCGTTTCTGACGGTTAACGGTCGTTTTACACGGAGGCGGCAACGCGGCGGGGGGTGTTGGGTCGCGCGGTGGTGAAACACCGGTCCGGTCGGCCTCGGTTTCCAGCCGGACCGGGTCTGTTGTGTCTGCTCAGCTGAACAAAGACCCTCCTCCAACTTTCATGTCGACTGGCTGCACACTTGAAGAGGGAGGAGGGGGGGGGGGGGGGGGGGGGGGGGGGGCTCAAATACAGGCACTGTTTCTTTATTTTCCACTAACAGACGTTTAAATCTACGTGGAGTGTCCCCGATGCGTTCACGTGCCCGCTGTCTGTCTGTGTGTGGTGAAACACCTGTCCGTGACGTCATTATCAGTTTAGTCTAGCTGTGTCAAAGCTCCTGGCCAGTTTCTCACTTCCAATAATGCCCAGTTTGGCTCTAGTGCACCTGGAAGTTCACACGTAAAAGTTTTCTGACGTCAGAATGCGTCTAAATGTGTTATAACCTTTAAAGGTGAAGTGAGTCTGACCTCCTCTCAGCTTTTGCACGTTTCCAAGGCTACTTCCGTGTGGATTATCGGGCCTGACTGATTGTATCTCATGACAGCTAGAAGAAGTGCTAGCAATCAACCTTACAGTGGACATTTTGACCCCCAATATGTTCAAGGTTAAAAATATAAATGCCTTGCTGTTAAAAAAATTAAAACTTTAAATCATTCATAGTGAAGAATTTAAATAATACTGGAATCGGATCAGTACTCGGTATAGGTTGATACACAAAGCCCAGGTACAGAAATTGGTATGCTTTTGTCTTTCAGCTGTGTTGTAAATAAAGTTTGACGGAAGTGAAAAGAAAGAGAATAGTTCAAAAAGTAGAGTATGACACTTGGATATTAGACTGTACTACTAGTTCTATTTTACTGTTCTGTTTTATTTTAATTAGGGATGGGCATAATTAATCGATGATTGATCATTAAGAATTTGGTCGAAGAAATTAATTTTCGTTGATGAACCGAATGTTTTTTTTTTTTTTTTTTTTAACAATCCGAACGTAGGTTCTCAGTGCACGTCCTCAAACAATGCGATGCATTTCGCTGTGCCACCGATAGAAATTTGGCAGCAGGGGGCAACATTTCACCATCACCCTACCCTGGCTGGACTCGGTTGTTACATGCGAGCTTCTGTAGGTCATCGCCTAATCATGAAGCGGTCGCGGTGAAGTGTGGCGTGGGACCATTTTCGTTTAGAAAATGACCAAGTGTACTGCAATCACTACAATGCAAATTACAAATACAATTAATCGACAACGACAATGATGTATCACTTGAACAACGCGCATCCAAGCCTTGTAAAGGACGGTGGAGGCGGTTCATCATCAGCCTAGCCTAGCCTAGCCTAGCCTAGCCTCAACTTGGTGTTAGCACGGACCAGAAGGAGCTGCAGCACACATCAAGCACACAACAAGCGCATCGTTTTAAGAAACAAAAAGCCTGTAATTCTGGCGCCTTGATATAAATTGTCCTTGTTACGTAGTCTCCTCGATATCTCTTGTTTTATTATCGTTGTTTTTTTTAAAGAAAAGAAACAGGAAATGTCACATTATTGTCGACCACAAACATCCGGTTCACTGAACACATCTGGGCATGCGCGGGCCATAGCAACCAGGCCATAGCAACCAGGCCAAAGGGGAAAACAAACGCCACGCCGATATCGAGAATATTTGTGATAGTTTTCAATATAAAAATGTTAATGATTAATCGATTATTAATCATTAATTCTCCCGACGATCGAAGAATTAATCTCGATGCCCATCCCTAATTTTAATGTAAGCTGTTTATGAGGTTTTTATGCTTTTATGTTTTATGCCTTGATTACAGGTTTTATTTGGTTGTAAAGCACTTAGGTCAGCTTTGTTGTTTTTAAATGAGCTATATAAATAAATTTGACTTTGACTCATCTGATCAGTCAGGGCTACCGACTACCTCAGATTATGATCTATAAGGGGAAAAGCTTTGCAGACCTGGACCTTCCTCAGCTATGGCTTCCTCCAGTTATTCCAGGTGACGTAGACACGATCAGCACTTGTCACTGTCGGTGGTCATCTGTTTCCTGCTGAATTAAAGACAACATAGCCTCAAACTTCATGTGGAGTTCAGCTTGTTGATATCTTTCACATTTTGTCATGATCATAGTTTAATGTATCTTCCAAAATCCCCAAATGCAGCGGTAACAGCTGGTTCTGACTGGTGCTGCCACCTAGTAGATACCATTTTCGTGGTACTAGCCCTTATTAACGACAAATCTTTAAGTTAGAGGAACTAAATTCTTGCATGAAATCAATTTAAGACTAGATTGTGCCACACAACAACAAAGTTAAAATGTTCTCTCTACTCCTTCCTCCATCGTTGCTCCTGCTTTTTGATGCGAGTTGCATTCTGGGATGCGAGTCTCTATAAGAACATATCAGAGGATTTTGACTTGAAGCAAATGCTGACACATCAAAAAGACTCACTCGGACGACACGATCTGACACCAGACATCAGAATGACACATCTGATGGGCGCCGTCAAACTAAACATCAGAACTGGGACAGATTTCAGCAGAGTGGACCAGAACTGAAGAGACACAACCGCATGCTGTTGTTGTGTCACAACTAAACTGCTGCTGGAAGTTACATTAATATGGTCATAACCAGTGAGCATGTGGACATATTTTGGTAAATCTCTTATGTTGTATTCTTCCCGTAGACTCGGTGTTGTTCATCCCCTCCACCTGTGCAGGTACGAACCATCTGTCGAGGCTTACATAATCATGGAAGCAGAGAGTCCTGCTAGTTTTTGTTCTTACTTCTTTTTGTTATTATGATTGCATAGCAATAATGGAGCCAATTTGTTTTATATGACATGTTAGCTTTTTGATGGATATGTGCAATTATTTCAGCGGGATGGGAAGTGTTATGAAAGAGTTTCCAAACTTCTGAGTCACATCTGGAGAACAACATGTTGACTCATGACGTCGGCTTGGCTTTCTTCACCGCAGAAGAACTCTACATGAGCGAGAGTCTGGTCCTTGTTGCTGCTTGGGTTCGTTTCCAGTTGGACGGGGACTCCGCCAGAGCTGCCTGATTGTGTTCAGAACCTTTATGGACAGTATTTCGAGGCGCAGCCAAGGGGTGGAGGGTCTCTGGTTTGGTTGGCCTCAGGATTGCATTTCTGCTTTTTGTCGTGTTGGCCTTGAGTCGTGATCTTCAGCTCACGCCAGAGATTCACGGCCGAGTGTGAAGCGGTGGTGATTGGAGTGGTGTCGGCCCTGTTCATGACTCTCACTTTGGGTCATTAACTGTGAGAAGTTCTCCCATTCGTGAGGGACTCTACATGGAGAGAAACCAGCTGAGTTAGCTCAGGCTTCTGGTTAGGACGCCTCCCTAGGAAGACGTTTCAGACATGTCCTTCCAGGCAGAGGACCTGAGGAAGATGACATCTCAACTGGCTTTGAAACATCTGTTTTCCTGTTTAAGGGTGGAGTTTGTGGTAGTGGTTTGGTTGCCAGATGCAATTGTTTGACGCTTTAAAATGAAAACAAACTAATAGTGCTGGGCGATATGGAAAAAAATCATATATCACGATATGGACTATTTTATATCACGATAACGATATATATCACGATACCATAATAAAGTATGTTTTCAGTTATTCTCTGAAAAGTTTGACAAAAATTTCATTGCTTACTTTTCAACTTTATTTTGAAAGGACATTTAGCTGAACTGTCACAAACATACATTTTAGTGCAGCAATAAACAGGTAGGTACAGAGGTACAGTAGCTTTCACATTTTTTTTAAAGTGCACAACAGTTTCTGAGAGGAAAAACACAAATTTTTGCACTGAAGTTCAGCTATAAAAAATAAACACAAATTATTTTTCAACTTTCTGAAATCTGTAACCTTGTAGTGCAAAGTTTGCAAACCAATATAAAGTGTCTAAAGTAAACATCAGGGTTGAAGAGAACTCTGTTTAAGGAATTAACCATGAATAAAAGCGCAAACATAAAAGGCTACTTTGCAGAAGTAGATATGTTTCTATCAAATTTATCGTTGCAGGTTATTTAATTACATATTTGCTGTAATAATTGATAAAATTAGGTTAGAAACGATAGAAGAGAAATGGCACGATACACACTTTTCTATCGTCCCCACGATATATATCGTCATATTGCCCAGCACTAGTTTAACGCTTTAAATTGAAAACAAGCTAATGTGGATACAGCCTCAGTTATCTCTTAATGCAAAAAAGTTATTCACCCTCTCAAATGGCCCCAAAATGTTTTACTAAAAATCAGTAAACTGCAGCAGCATTTCTTCTCTGACACGGAAGGACACAGAGAGGGAATTTTTGCCAGCTCATGAAATCCATGAACAGAGTTTTACTTGGCAACCCGCTGAGGTGGGAACTGTTGGATTTCTGTTGGTCAGATGTCCTGAAGTGGACCGGTGCCAGAATGATTTCCAGCTGTCAGGTTGATCAGATCTTTTGTTCTCTGTTCTTCTGAGTGGACCAGCCAGTCGGGTCGGGTCTGCTCGGTGTCGTTTATCGTGTGTGAAAGCAGCTCCGTTCCTCCTGGTGGAGGCTGTTGCTCCTGTTTTGTTGTGGGTTGGTCGGGTCCGTGGAGGTTTCCTCATCTCCACGGTGGTTGCTGCTACGTCTGCGTGTTCCAGTAATTGGATAAGGGACCTTACCTGGTGAGTGGGAGGTGGAAACTGCATTAGTGCACAGCTGCATTAAGATGAGTGGTTTAAAACAGGAGCATCAGTTTTTTATTTTTTTCTTTCCTCCTCTGTCTCTGGAGTCGGACTCGGGGGGGTAATAGCCTCAGAGACGTGGACCAGCTGCAGCCGTGATGCATGGTCGAGGCTCTGGATGAGTTGCCATGGACGAGGGCGCTGGCACGCGTTTTGTCGACAGCCCTTTTCTCGGGGCATGTTTGCACATTATTTCATTGCCTGGTCCTGCCCGTTGGGACCGGAGAGAAAAGAGGCTGCTTACATACCCGGAATAAGAATGGCGCTCTTACGTAAAGACTGATGTGGTCTAAAGGCTGATAATGGCTTGTTGGTGGCCTGTTACAGAACAATGTTACACAACAGCTTTTCCAGTCTTCTGATCACAGCTCTGTATATTATTTCTCTCCAAAGTAGAGTTAGCAAGTTCCCGAACCAGTTGAATTGCCCAGTTAATCTTGTACTGGCTCTGCTGTTTCTCTAAACCTGGACTCACAGTTGGAGCCCAGTCTCAGCCTCTTTTATAATCCAATTTAAATGAAGATCTGAGCAGCTCCAGAACTGGACTCAGCTTTTAGGAATGTCCACATGTTGGAGCGGAGCTTTGATTAATCCCAGTTCCTGCTGTACTGCTGAGGGAAAGGAAATGTTTATTTGAACTGTCTCCTTGCTGCTCTTAAAATCCAATTCTGAAAACAGTGGTAATGAGGGAGGTTTAATATGTTCAGACACACTGCAGCCAAGGTTAATTCTCCAGGGACGCTCATAAGTGCACTCACTCCTGGTTTGGTGCCAGAGCTCTGCACCGAGGCCAACACGAAGGCCAAGCACAACCATCAAAACACCCGATGTCATTTCAGAACTTACAAAATCACGATGAATCAGACGGCATACTTAAATCTGAATCATTGTGAAGAAAAGCATCCGTGCTCGGCTGATTGGTGACTGTGACTCACCCAGAGGAGTCAGCGTGGCCGTTTGTGTGGCCCTGTGATGGACCGGAGGATGTTCACCTGAACACGGCCGGGGTGGGCTCCAGCAGAACCTCGTGACCCTGAACAGGCAGAAGTGGGTGTAGACGATGGATGAAAGCTGCAAATATGGATGCATTTTATAATAATATGTATATAAAATATGGATATTTTCGTATTGACTGTTACCTGATCCTGATCCAGCAGTGACGTGAAAGACGCAGTAGGGACCAGGACGAGCTTAAGTGCGTTGAGTTTGTCTGTTGGTTGTGACTTTGATGAAAGTCAGATCACATTCAAATTAATTCCAAGATGTCCATGTGGATAGTGAGTTTTGCACAAATAAAACTGATGTAAACAGATGGGCCTCATTGATCTGCTCCATTACCTGAAACACCATCCGGCTCTTTAGCCAGTGTCCAGTATTAAAGCCAGATATGTACATTCCAGTAGGACGCGGCTAAACTTTACTGGATAGAAGACTTTTAGATTAAATGCTCACTTAATGGAGGGATACCAGGGCTAGAACTCAGCCAGTACAGACCTTTCTTCTTCTGTGGCAGTTTTCTTTTTTAATTAGTGCAGTCTGTGACCCATAGTTATTGATACAGCCATGTATTAATTTTTTGTTTAATATATTTATTGGCAGATACACTACAAGCAAAAACTGAGGGATATTTGCCTTTCGGGTTAAATTTCAGAATGCACCAAAAATGCAAATTTGACCTTCTCTGAACCTTTCAGTGCACATGTCCAGCAGTTCAGTGTTTCAGTACCTAATGAATAACATACTTTTTTGTAATGAGGTAATTAACCCCCAAAAATCCAAATAAAAGTAATCCTCCAAATGTTCTGGTTCAATGTCAAATTTCATTGAAATGTTTTGGCACCATGAGACCAAGATGCCACCTCACAATTCGATTCAAATGTACCTGGGCTACCTGACACTGCAAGGCTTCAAACCAGATGTTTTCAGAGGGAAGTTGAGCTGAGAGGGTCACAGGGTGTCATCAGCGGGTCGAACCAGAGACCCAGAGACTGGAAGAGTCCATGATGATGACCGGACCTGCTTCATTGGGATCAGAGCTGCAGTGGTTTTCTGCTGTGGTTTACCCTCCACTGTTGTTAGCTTTTGATTTTAAAAAATAGTTTGCTCTGAACAAACGACTATTGCATGCTTTGACTTAAATGCCCACCTTTCATGGTATGAAATCACTAGCATGAACGTTTTTAGATTTGCCATAAATTTCACCTGAAAGTCAAATATCTTTTTGTGAGCAGTGTCTGTTGGGCCAATTTCTCTGTTCCTGTCTAATCAATGGGATATAATTGTGTATAAAATATCAAATGATACACAAATATGCTCATCTTAAACGAGCACTGATCCAATATAAAATGAAACTTATCAAATAAACTGAGAGACAGTGTTTAGCAGCACAGGGCCGGTGATGTGTTAGATGTTCTCAGTTGTTGGCCGGTGCAGATTACTGGGGAACAAAGACAGAACCCATCATGGGCCGGTGCCAACTGAAGGCTGTTTTGCTTCAAGATGACAGCGCAGATTTAATACCCTTGTGCACTTGTCACACTTTTGTTCCTGTTTTTGTTTGCAACAAGGCACCGCAGTAAATTGTTACCTTTCAAGTTGTGGACGCTGGTCTTTAGACCTGGAGCAGTTGACTTATCAGAGCGCAACATTCACGGTGGAAATAATGATATTTGCCCGGGGGGGGGGGGGGGGGGGGGGGGGGGGGGGTCGTGCTCTGGGTCTCTGGAGCACGCCTAGAGACGACTCGCATTGTCATAGATGCTATAAAAATAAAATTGAATTGAAATAACTTAAACGAATAAAAAAGTCTCTGCACAACGCAATTCACTGCTGATTGTGGTCTTGTTTGTCTCCAGGGAAAGAAAGGATGTCTTAAATTTTCAGCATAAAGTGGCTATGATGGTTGCAGAGATGAGGCCACGCAGTTCTTGGTCGAGAGCGGTGGGGAGAGGAGGAATTTGAAAAGATTCACGTGCAAAATCATTATTTGGAAATGATTTGGATATGACAGATAAAGCTGCTAACAACTCTGATTATTCTTATTATTGGGCTTCACCTTAAGATGTAAACTTGAGGCTGATTTTTTGCGAGTGGCGACTTGTCTGGTGTGATAATGGTGTCAACAGCTGGCTGTGATCACTTAAACTTCTTGGATATCTGAGCTGTGAATCAATGATCCCTATTATTTTAAAGATGTCTTATTGTGCTGTTGACAGAGGCTACCTGAGCTACCTGAGCAATGGGGAACATGGCGTGTAAGGGGACTTTGCAGATCAGGGGCTTTCTGGTCTCCCCAATGGTAGTGGCTTCTTTCAGTTATTCCAGGCAAAGTTGACATGATCACCACTTGCGTCGCCATCAGTGGTAGTGCTGGGCAATATGACAATATATATCGTGGGGACAATAGAAAATTGTGTATCGTGCCATTTCTCTTCTATTGTTTCTATAGTTTCTAACCTAATTTTATCAATTATTACAGCAAATATGTAATTAAATAACCTGCAACAATAAATTTGATAGAAACATATCTACTTCTACAAAGTAGCCTTTTATGTTTGCTCTTTTATTCATGGTTAATGCCTTAAACAGAGTTCTCTTCAACCCTGATGTTTACTTTAGACACTTTATATTGGTTTGCAAACTTTGCACTACAAGGTTACAGATTTCAGAAAGTTGAAAAATAATTTGTGTTTATTTTTTATAGCTGACCTTCAGTGCAAAAATTCGTTTTTCCTCTCAGAAACTGTTGTGCACTTTAAAAAAAATGTGAAAGCTACTGTACCTCTGTACCTACCTGTTTTTGTTGCACTAAAATGTATGTTTGTGACAGTTCAGCTAAATGTCCTTTCAAAAGAAAGTTGAAAAGTAATCAATGAAATTTTTGTCAAACTTTTCAGGGAATAACTGAAAACATACTTTATATTGGTATATCGTGATATATATCGTTATCGTGATATAAAATAGTCCATATCGTGATATATGATTTTTTTCCATATCGCCCAGCACTAATCAGTGGTGACCTTTTCTTTATTGAAAACGACGGGAACATAGCCTTGAAATTCTTGTGAGGCTCAACGCATCACCATTCTTCCCGGTTTTGTCCTTCCTCTTACGCTGAGTCGTGCCTTCCTTCTTCTCTGAACAGAGATCTTTCAGCCACTTTACCCACGTCACGTTGGCCATGAAGGGATGGATGTGTAGCTTTTTTGCCCTGGAGCTGTGGATGTACACTTCACGGCATCACAATTCAATTCAATTCAATTTTATTTATATAGCGTCTGTTACAATGACAATTGTCTCTAGGCGCTTTACAGAGACCCAGAGCATGACCCCCGAGCAAATATCATCAACATCATCACAATGGTCCACCATGGTTGGTTGTAGGTGATGCAAGATGATCTGTGTTGTGTGCTTTACTGAAAACGTTCATGCCTGCTTAAAGCCCCCAGACACAACACATCATGACTGATGCTGCCACCTGGTGGATAAGAATTGCAACCTTTTTTGCCGTACTCAGGTAGCCTGCAATTGGCCTTGAATGTATGAAGTATGAAGATGAGGGCTGGCAGATGACGCTCCATCGCTGTGGATGAAGCTTTGCAGTTGCTTTCATCCCAGGTTGAAGTCCAGCTGGTGGGCTGCTAGCTGTTGCAGCAGCGGAAGTAGCCAGACCCTCTGGCTGACTAACCGGAGGGTCGGGGTGGCTGACTGCACTTCACCGTGGCCACAGTTGATTCCTGGTGGAGCTCCACCTGTGCTCTTTTTGGTTGGCGCTTCATCTGAAATGAATATTTCAGGACAGATTTAATCAGAATCATTCCAGGCTTCCTTGTTTCATGCATTTGCCATTTGGATTGACCGGGGTTGAACAGGGTCCCTGGAAAATCAGGCTCCAGAAGCTCAGGCTTCTGAGCTCTTCAGAAAACCTACTAGTGATGTGTCAGAGAGTTTGAAAAAAATAGTTTCACATTTATGAATGTGGATAAACTGGAGAGAGAAGTTGAACCCTTCTGTAGTTTCAGGTGATGTGCTGGTCCCTGCAGGTCTTCGCCTTCGCTGTGAGAACTTTACAGACTCGGACGGCTTCCATCTTTAAAACACAGTAGCAGCTAGGTTTTTCATGGGTTGCATGTTTTATTCTTTGGCTCTGGAGCCAGCGGTGAAGAAAGGAAAGAAGGTTGCCTGCTGCTTTCAACTGTAGCTGATGCAATAGCTCCCAGAGCCCGAGAGGCACCAGAGCAGCCTAATAATCATCAAGCACTCACATAAATGCAATCACATGAAAGTTTAACGAGCACCCGCTCCAGAGTGGCTCCAAGAAGTTGGGGGGGGGGGCTTTTTCCAAAACAAAATCACTTCAGTCAATTCTTTAGATGTTTTCTCAGATTATCAATTTGAACAGATTTAAAATAAATAATAATAATAAACCGATAATCAAACTGGGAAATGAGACATTAGTTTTTGATTGTCATTATATGTCCGGTTACAGTATTGTTGTTGTGAAATAATGACAGGGTTTTCCAGTAATGTGGGCACAGAGCTGCTCTGGAAGGGGTCAGATTCAAACCACATGGCTGGAAATGAGTAAAATACCTGAAAGGAAATGGAATCTCAGTGTGGAGTCAACATTTCTAGCAGGAGACTTTTGTGTGATGTTTATTTCAGTGTAGCTGGGGCCTTGCTGGGCTGTAAAGCCTGTTTTTTTTTCGTTTTTTCAAATTCAAAAACTGAGAAAAAGGTGGAAAAAAAAACAACTTTCATGTGGGCATAAACGGACATAAACGGGTTCTGTTTCTCCCTAAAAAGATGGGGAACTGCCAATGACTTTGCATGGGACATTTCCTATCCAAATGCAATTCAAAGTTCTTCACAAAAAACATTTAAATTAAAGCAACATTCAAATGAGAAGAATGGAGTCTCGTCTAAATGCAAAGATGAGATGATAAAGTCACAGTGGAAATGCCTGAACGTCATCTGATGTTGGAACGTGTCCTGAGTGAAGCTGGTTTTTTGTGTTTGCTGTAAACTGTGTACATCAGGAGCAGGTGCTCCCAGCTGGTCTCACCTGCCGACAGGTGTCTCTCAGCAAACATGTGCCTCATGGAGACAGTAAATCTGTCCGGGCTCTGAGGAAGTCCAGTACTGGTTCTGCTTTAACATTAGCTGCTGTATTCCAGCGGACATTCAGTGACAAACTCCCAGAGACCTCAGTCAGGCTTTCAGATGTGGACCTGCCATTCAGGAAGTTCAAGGGACACACAGAACTGGTAAACGACTGTTGTCTATTACCATAATACTTAGTATAATATGGTTAAAATGGGAGAGTTGTACACAGCTGTGTTATAGGCCGATTAAAAAAAGAGAATTCAGTGATCCTCTACAGAGTCTCGGACTTTGGATACTAAAGAACCTGTTTCTCCTGTAAAGTGGTGTTTTGGTTTCATTTCCTGTTCAGCCTTACCCACTATCAGAGTGATGGTGCAGCCATGATGGTCTTTGTCAGACAACACTGTTCAAATATAATTAGTTTCTGCTGGTGAAGAGGAGGCCTCTCTTCCCTGCATGTGTACTCTGTGATTTACGGCTGCTTTTGCTTCACTGGCTCCGTTTAGGTCTCTGACTAGTGCTTCCTAGTCCGGGCCAGTCCCAGTCCGGGCCAGTCCCAGTCCGGGCCAGTCCTAGTCCGGGCCAGTCCTAGTCCGGGCCAGTCCCAGTCCGGGCCAGTCCTAGTCCGGGCCAGTCCCAGTCCGGGCCAGTCCTAGTCCAGTGATGCGTCTTTTCAGCTGGTTCAGGTGTCTGGTCAGTCAGCCTTTAACGTCTCTGTCAGTAAGAACATCTGCAGAGTGCAAGGATGACAGCTCACATAAGAAAACACATACTTGATGTTTAAGTTTGTTTCACAGAGTTAAGAACATAACAGTGATATCTGAGTTTTAAAATGCTGAAAAAGTAAAAAAAGATATCACTTATAGTTGAATATTGGGGGGAGGATATAAATTGTGATATGTAGATGAATACTTCAGCATATGATGTTAATGTGTTTCTGCTTTGCAGCTAAGATTTGACCCCTGACAGTAAATAACCTACGATTTAAAAAACAAGACTTGGTTCTGTTATATAAAAATAAATCAATGCAGCAACAGTTTTATTGGTGGGCCTCATCCACTGAGCTGCATAATTCAACATCAGAAAAAAGGGCAAGACTATTGATTTATTTTTTTAATTTATTCATTTCTTTTGCCTGTCTGTTGATATTGCACATGATGATAAATTCTGTTTATTGTGCAGCCCGACTATTCAAAGGCTAAGAAGCTTGAAATGAAGCACCCAGACCACGCTGCCTGCAGCCCCTGCTATCTTTCACTGGTCTCATCAATAAGAAAAGGCAGGGGTGAATCAGACTGCTTCTGTAGTCGTGGATTAGAGCGGTTCCATTTCTGATGGCAGTGTTGGAACTGGATCACTGATTCTGGCAGAAATAAGGGTACTGGGATCTGGAAGTGTTTTGCAGCATCCTTTACCAATCCTCCTTCGCTGCTCTGAAAGGCAACGCAGGAAATTGCAGAATACTGCGCAAAACTTGCAACTTCCTGTTTTGATTTGACAGATGAGAGAGGCAGAGAGTTGTTGAAATCAGAAACATTTCCCCAAAATGACACAGAGAGCTACAGAAATGAGATGCTACAGTGCTGTATGAGACTGTGACTGAACGGAAGATCCAGTCTGCACCCAAAGCCCAGGTATCAGAACAAAATGTTACCGAATTATGTTAAATATTAGGTCTATGAAGGACAGACTCCTCAGACATTCAGCAGATAATTTTTCTGACGTCGTTACCAGAGCTCTTTAGTTTTGTTTCCAGTCGTGCAGACACAAACGCTACTCAGCTCTGATATGAGCTCCACTGCAGACATTTGAAATGTGGCTGCTCAGTTTTATTACCTGCTCTAGTAGGTAATAAAACTTACTCCTTATTTACAAAGGAACAATCGTACACTTTCTTTTAGGTTCAGGGTTGATGGGGAAAAAAAACCTTTATCCTGTTGACATTGCTCTTTATAGTTTGGGATCAATAAAAAAGGCAAAGGTCCTTTAGCCTTTCATAGTCAAAGGCTAAGGTTAAATAAACACAAGGATGTTTTTCTGTGCAGTTGAACGCAGATCCTGGAAAGAAACTTTGAGCAGGCCAAAACTGGAAACGAGCAGCTCAGACTTTTTTATTTTGATTTAGTTGGACGTTAGGACTCTGCGGTCGGCGGATCTCTGCCTGTGACGGCTTCAGTCGTCAGAAACCACCAGCGTTTGTCTTGCCTTCTTGTTGCTTTCACAAGCGTTTTTCAGAGACAGTCGTGGTCGGTTTTTCACAGTAAAGTGGAAACGCATCACTTCACCGCTCCGCTCTTCTGATGTGAACCAGATGCTGCTGGAATTTCTGGCTCGGTTCGCCAACAGCCCAGAACCGGTGGACGCTGGATACGATAAAGATGATGATTTGGGCCTAAATGCTGCTGATCAGTTCCAGTCCAGGGAACGGGCTTCGTTTTTTAACCCTCCTTCAGTCTTTTTAGGGTTTGGAACCATAGCGTCAACCTCAAGTTGGACCTCCGTGTTTATCTGAATGTATTACCTCGTCCTCTTGTCACCTCTTGCATTCATTCGTGTATGTGCAAGTAGACACACGGCATATGTACACAAGAGCCTTTGGATGCCCCGTGGGAAAAGAAGAAAACGTCCCATTTATCTGCTGTTCTGTGCCATCGCTATTTAAAGCACAGATTACACAATGAATTTAAAAAATGAGCAGGGTGGGGGGGTGCCGGGAAGAGGAGCAGGAAAACTGATTTTGTATGCTCGAGTATATTATGTCATCCTGAACCTGCAAATGTAGAGAGGATTGATGTACATGCAGGAGAGATGTAAAGAAGCACAGCATGTGAGCAGGCTGCTGCTCGTCCCGGCCCGTTTCACTCCTCTTCTTACGCTTTTCAGCCAAAACAGGAAGATTAGCAGATCATTGTTTGGCCTTCTGGTGCAGCCACCGGGTCTTCAGATGGAGAGCATCCGCGCCAAGATTCTCCATTCAGCGTGTCGATCAATTACACACGGGTAGCTTCCAGTAAATTATTAAACAGCCGAACGGTAGTCGGTTGATGGCTGATGTTTTGGGGATTATATTTCAGCAAAACAAACCAAAAAGCCTCTGATGCCAGAGATGCATTTCCTCCACACAGACTCTGCTCGTTCGTATGTCTATAGAGGCCTTGCCGCCGCCAGGTTTTCTCGTTATATAAGCCGGCTCAGGTAAATGTGGCCCGCGGGCGCTGATGCAGATTCATCATGTCTCCCCTTTGTGTGGAGATCCAGATCTCCTTACAGACAAATGTGACCCTGGAACATGAGGAGGTGCAAAGACTGTCAGAAGTATGAGTTTAGTCCTGGGTGGGGTTATAATACACACAGAGACTCAAGTTCTCACACACTCATCTCATCTTCCATATTCTGTCCTAGATAAATAAATAAAAACAACCCTGAAAACAGCTTGAAGCGTTTAGTAAGCCTCAAAGATTAATCTTTTGACAAACACTTTGGAATTAACTAGAGATGATATATCAGTCTTTATAAGCATATCTATAATCTCTGAGCAAAGTGAGAGGGGTCAGACTCCCATCTGCTGATCTTCATCTCCATGAAGATCATCTGCAGCAGCGAGCTGAGGCTCTCTGCTCCTGTTTGATCCACAAATCCCTTCAGATTAAAAGATTTATTATCCTTTAATTATAAATCCTCACAGACGAAGCAAAGTGGAAGAAATAAATCAGCGCTGACTGGATCCGTGCACTTGAGCAGGCTGGATGTTTGTTCCACGTTTCTGCAGCACGTTTGGGAGATTTAACAGGATCCCGTTGGAGCTTCAGTCACCGTCTTCACTGGAGAAATGCAGATGGCGTCGACAGTTCTGCACTCGGTCCAGTCTCTCATCCAGATGGCCCGCGCTGCCCAGTTGGTTCTGGAAAATGAGATGTCTTCATCCCGTAAAGCAGTCCAAATAATCAGACTTCAGCTGCTGATTATTTTTGTTCCCGTTGTCCTACAGCGGGACAGATTCAACATGATGAAGTCCAGTGTGACTGAATCACAGCTGAAAGTCCACCAGAGGGCCGATGAGGCACGACGTGTCTGCACGGAGGTTGTTCTGCTGTCAGTCAGAGACAGCAGAGAAAAAACACATCTGGAGTGGCAAATAACATTTTAATAATGTGCCCATGCTGCCAACTTGAACCATTACCCATTTTATTACAACTGAAATTGTGCTTGGGAGGAGTATTTTCACGGATATTTTGACCGGAGAGATTATAAAATACTGGACTTTGGCATATTTTACCAGACAAAGTCTGGCAATTACCGGACAACGGAAACCCTGCTTATGACATAGTATATGATCTAACGCTATACAGTACATTAATGCTAGATGACATACTAAGACAGTTGTAAATGACAGACTTGAGTTTACGTAGAAGTTTGGAATATTGCAGCGTCACTGTTCACTCAACTCCAACAAACATAGGGCCCTATGAAATCCGTTTTATTTTTTCTCAAATTCCGTTTTGATTTTTTTCATTTTCGGTGTTTTTCGGTTTTTAATTTTTGAGAATTCCGTTTTAAGCATTTTATGCAAATTTAACCCCAATACAGTATATAAAATAAGGAAATATAGACAATTTATGCAATTATAACTGTAAACGTTACTGTTATCATACTTTTAAACATATTGTGTCCAATAAAACATTCATTTTATGAAAAAGAAAAAAATTCAAGAAAAAAAAACAAATAGGTAAAATCCATTTAAAGTGAAAAAAAGAAAGGAATTTCAACAGCTGTAAACTAATCATTTTAGCTTGTTTAATTTATTCTGTTATCAGACATAGTTTGTCATGACGTACCTGACATTTTTCAGGTACGTCATGACAAACTATGTGTCTGATAACAGAATAAACTATATTTACTACAGCTGATGTAGATGCTATGAAATCCAAAGCACTGAACACTGGTTGTGTGTCAGTGTGTTTTTATCATTAGGTGTTCCAGCTGTTACAGCCTCTTTGTGTTTTGATCAGTGAGGGATTCTCGCCTTTTTATGTTTGTGCTTTTCACTCGTCCAGTGATCCTCGCACGTATATTTTCGTGTCCATTCAATCGTGTCCTGGCTAAACTAGCAGAATACTGAATCACCAGACACATAATAATCTCGGAGAAACTGCTCTGTCCTGTACCTGGGAGACAGTCGGTAGTTCCTTCGCTTCTTCGCCGGTTTCTCAGGTGGCCGCTTCGACGTGTTTTTTTTTTTTTTTTAATTAATGTGGAAAGGGGGGGCAGGAGGCGGAGAAGCGCGCAGTGTCCCAGCTTTTCGTGACCCCCGTTGGAACATTTTCTTGAAAGAAAAGTTCCTTTCGGGCCGCAGTGGTTTGGGCAGGCGGCCCATGTACAGAGGCTACAGTCCTCGTGCGGCTAATCGCGAGCTCGACTCCCGGCTTGTCGGCTCCTTGCCGCGTGTCTTCCCCGTTCTCTCTGCCCCCCTTCCTGTCTCTCTCCACCATCAATACAAGTCACTAGTGCCAAAAAAATATTAAAAAAAGAAAAGTTACTTTTAGTCCGGAAGAAAAAAACAACTTTTGCGCAAATTGCTGTTCAGTTCTGTTATATTGCGCATTTAAAGTGAATTCCGTTTTTAATCTCCAATTCAACGATTCCGTCTGTGATTCCGTGATCACGGATTCCATAGGGCTCTACAAACAACACTCCCATTGCTTATTGATGCTTGTTAGATCACGAAATAGATGAAGCACTAAAGAATTCAATAATGTCAAACATAGTTGATTCTGGGCTAAATTCCAAGACACAAAACACGCTAGCGACTGAGTTCACGGGAGCCCATCATGATTTTCCTCTGACGGTTGGGGGGTTAGGGGTAGAGGGTTAAGGGGTTAGGGTAAGGGTTGGGGGGTTAGGGGTAGAGGGTTGGGGGGTTAGGGGTAGAGGGTTGGGGGTTGGGGGGTTAGGGGTAGAGGGTTGGGGGGTTAGGGTCCAGCCTGCAGATGCTCTGCTTTCAGACTGTTTTTCTTCCTGCCTTGTTTCTCCGCTGGTCTGGTAGCCTTCAGTGGGATTAGGATTAGTCGGTTTAATGCAGACTGCTTTAACAAGCACTAATTGATTTGCAACTAAGTTGTCGAACACCGCGGCAGACAGGGCCGGGGCCGGGGCCGAGGGTCATTCAGAGCGCACGCATCTCGCAGCCAACTGCAGCCTTGACTTTGTTTCGGCTGTGGAGTTGGGAAGTTTCACCCAGAGTGCACTGCGTGGCTTCTCATCTCCGTCCGTGCTGCTGGCAGCGGGCCCCTCCTCAGGGAAGTGTCTGCTTCGGAGCCCACGCTGGGTCTGATTAGCCGAGGCTTTTCCAACTGTGCTGTTTGGTCTCCGTGTAAACAAATACAATCCGTTTGTTTGGCCCGTATAAGCACACAATGGGCCATTGTCTGTGCTGGGGGGACACGGTGCTTTAAGCATAAAACTGCTGATTTCAATAGTTTCAGCTGTACAACGTCAGTCAGTGTAACTCTCTCCCCCCCCTCCACTTCTGTGTTGTCTTTCAGAGCCCTGCTGGAGTGAGCCCTCCAGTTCCTGTCCATCCAGTGGGTGTACTGGCCGTGGGCCCAGTGAGCTACTTGAAGTGTCTCAGAGCTGTGGATTGCATCATTATGGGACAATAGCAGTGGAATCAAAGCCTCTCCTGCTCCTTCTCCACCTCCCCCCCCCCCCTGCTTCTCTTTCTTTCAGCCTCTCTCCACTGTCGGCCTCCCTCTGAATCAGTCCCCCCACACAGATTCACAGGGCCTCTGACCACTCCTCCCACGCCGGTCATGCTCCGCTCCCCCCCGTCCCTCCAGTCAGTCGGGCACTGAGCGAATGGAAGCTGCGTAATCCTCTGAAGTATAGGGCCTATACGGCTGCACATGCTCCCCTTTTGTCATGGCGGCGGCTGTTGTTGTTGCAGAGACCTCCCTCAGGAGAGACCATGAGGGAGAACAGAAGGCGGCATAAAGCTCACAAAGGGAGCTGGGGGGAGCTGACTGCAGGAGAATGAGGATGGAATCCAGTGAGGGTGAAACTACGTGATGCTGGACCTGCCATTATCTCCCAACGACGAACACAGAGTCAGCCGTCAACTCTGGACATATTCCCCTTGTTGCTGACCGGCATTCAGAAATGCAGTAAAATACAGTGGAAAGGAACTTTTCCTGCTATCCTGGGTGGACTTTTTCATTACTTTCTGCCAAAAGTGCCTTTTTTTTTTTGTTTTGTGTTGCTTTTGAACAGTGGACTGAAGTTGCACATTTCCACAGTCTCACACATTTGTTTGCTGCCATATTAGTAACAACTCCAGCATCGGATCAACCCGACAGTCCTCGGTCCGCTGGAGGTTGAGAGCAACCTCAGGAGCGAGTAACGGAGGATCTGAAAGCCTCGTATCCCTCCTCCTCTGACGACGCAGGCCTGCCGCCATGATCATGTTTCAGTCCAAGTGGCGCTTCCTGTTCATGTTCCTGGGCATCCAGCTGGTGGTCATGGCGCTGCTGTCCCGGGAAGGGTACCAGAAAAGGGTCAACTATTTCATCCGCATCTTCCGGAAGCCCAACTCAACGGGTTCAGCGGCTCGAAACCGCACAGCAGCCGGCATCGTCGGAGGGGACGTTTACTCCAACCTCTCCCATCTGTCCAAAGCCCACGGTCAAGGAGATGTCATGCCTTTCTGCCCGAAGACCTCCCCCTTGATAGGTGAGGGTTTTTATTGTTTGTGTCAGCTCACGCCTTCACTAAGTAACTGAATGCTAAAGGTGCTGTGTATCTCTAAATTCACCAGGTACAGTCCTGTTCAAAAGTTCCTATCCACTCTTGTTTTTTTTTATGAAAAGTAATCTGGTCATAGGCTTAGTTTAAGATATGGAAGCTCAGACAGCAACATATAGTTTTTATTTATTTGTAGCATAATCCAGCAAAAATGAAACCAAGATGGGGAAAAAAAAACATCATGTGGACGATTACCAGGTATCACCATGATTCAATCTTGTAGATCCACCTGTAGCAGTAACTCAAACTCATCATTTCCTGTTCAGTTTTACCAGTTTCTGACTGTTGTGGAGTAATTTTGGTCCCATTTACAACGTTGCTCCTGTTCTTTGAGCACGTTGGTGGATTCCAGGTGATCGCAGGTTGGGAGGATTCCAGGTGATCGCAGGTTGGGAGCATGCTCTAGAGATCTGAAATTAGCGTAGAGACAACCGGTAAACTTGTAATCTCATGAATCCAGCTCCTCCACCAGCTCCACCAGAGGTTGATGAGAAAAAAAGATTCGCTCTGCTCACATTTTACTCACAGATCAGTTCTGCTCATGTTTCATGAATGAGGCCCAACAACTACAGGTTGCCCAGGTCCTGAGCCCAGATCATCACCCTTCCACTGCCATGCCTGACAGTGGCTATGAGGTGTTTCTGCTGAAACCAGACATGTTCCTCGGTATCAAGTCAGGCTTCCACGTTTTTTTTTTTTTTTTTTTGTGTAATAGACGAATTGGCTTTCTATTGGCAACCTCTCCAAATCAGAGCTGGACATTAATCTTTGCCCGAGGCCACTGAACTCTCCTGTTTCTGGAAAAGTACGATGACAGAGGAGGACGGAGCATGTTTGGCTGGCCACATGAAAAATAAAGAGCCCAAGTGTCAGCCGGCCTTGATACATTTGATGGTTCCAACCAAACAGATGTTTCTGTTCCCCGACTTGTCCGCCAGTCAGAGACATGATGTTTACTGAGATCCAACTCAGGTCTTGAGCGTGTGTCCTTGTAAATATAGTATATTTTCCTCTACAATTGTGCTCCTCCAAACACCATAACCTGGCAAAAACCCAGGCAAAGTAAGCAACAAATGAAAACAATAATTAAGACGGTGACAAAATGATATGGTAAAAGAAATTTATACCAAGTTGGTAGCAACAATGACGTGGTCGCGTATTCAGTATTCAGCATTCAGCAGTGGACTGCTACGGACTTTAGGTCTCTGTTGAACCGTTAAACTTGTTTAGACAATTAAATTTACGTTTTAACGATTAAATTCAATAAATAATCAGCAATATGCTGTAAAGAAGGGAGGGGAAAAAAGAAGCAGCACCATCAGAGGACAGTTGGGTCTCCGTGGTTCAGAAGTCACATTGATTACTGTGTCGTTTCCTGCTGTATTTTAATTGGCTAGTCAGAAACAGAGTCGCTCCTTTAGCTTCATCTCTGTTCATGCTGGTTGTCTGTATTGTGACCCGGCATGATCGGATGGTGTGGGACTGCTCACTGGACCTTTCTGCTGCTCAGCGCTGGTGTATCCAGTTGGTCTTCATGTTTAAGTAATATTGACTGTCGAGGCCTGAAATAGATTTACTGCAGCGATCCGTTCAGGCTGCTGGCTGATGAGGTCAAACTGTGGTTAGTCCGTGTTTGAGGCTGGCTGTGTTGTTTATTCTTCATTGCATGTTCCAGTTCATTTCCAGTGAATGTGCTGTGAAGACTTGCAATCACTGATCATTACAGAATGTTCTTGAATGATAAAGAAGCTTGAGTCGATGTTTCTGTTGCGTTACAGAGACTTTTCCTGTTGCTTCATCCTGGTGAAAACTGAGCATTCCCCACCTCTGTGTTGAGTCTCAGTGGGCCGTCCTGAAGATATCAGATGTTGCAGTAAACGAGCTGTTTGGACCGATGGTGAAACTGGTTTAACAAGAACAGACGATCGTCTTTGCTCTGACTCACATCATCGGTGGTTAAACATGAATCGTAAAAGATGAATCAAGGTGCCATGCTGATCTGGCTTCACCAGATGTTGAGTGCTTGTAGATTTTATCATCTGAGAAAACAATGAAACACAATTGAAAGATAAAGCTCAGAAGTCCACCTGACACCAGGAACAGATCACACAGGAGTCATTCAAGATGTTTTTAATAAACACGCATCTCAAAAAACAAAACCTTGTAGCAGCTGGTCATCCAGGACGTCGGGGGACACGTCACTTTCTACAGACACACTCTGAGTTTAGTTTTGTTTTTGTTGTTTCACCAGTGGAAAATGACTCTAGATCCATGAAACACCTCGTCTTTGTGACCAACCAGTCGTTTTTGTAGTCAGACTGACTGTTACCTGTAGTTTGTAACTTCAAACATGCCGTCTCTGCTTCATTCTGATTGGATGATGCTGGAAGGAACATGGATCCTGAGATGTGCTCATTTTAGATTATGTACGTCATTTCTGAGCAAAACAAACATTGTTGAGAAGGAGTTACAAGCGTTTAGGTGGTAAATGGATCATTTTATATCCATCACTGTGTTCGACGCCTCCTTGTTGCTCAACAATCCTGAGTGTGATCAAAGTTAATGATTACACAGCTGAGGTCCAATAAGGTTTGGAGCTTGTAAATGATTAGTTTCACCATGTGGAATAAATCTGCTGGAAAAGTTTGTGCTGTTTCCTGAAAGTGAAGGTGTAAACCTTCTGGCTGTATCATGAGCCCATTCAATGCTCAAAACCACGGTAGAAACGGGCCCTGCAGCTTCGTTCCCACATTCCTGCTCCATCACACCCTCAGGTCAGATGTTTCATTTCTGGAGAAACGACTCCACCAGCTGAGTTCATGGAAACAGGTCTGATGACGAGGCCGACGACTCGCGTCACGTTGGAATGTGGGAATTTTCACTGAACTGCATTTTTTGTCATCGTGATAAAATCTCCCAAACAACCTTTCACAACCGGTTGGTCTCTTTCTTGTCTTCAGATGTCCACAAAGGACATTTGTTTGAATGGAAATATGATTGTGAAAACATCTGTCCATTGAGCCCTGGTTGCTGGTTTCTCTGGGCAGAGATGATAACCAACTCATCCAAGATCCACGTCTGATGCCACAACTTTGAGAACCAATACAGATACAATACTGATTGGATACCATTGTTTGAACTGATTTTGAATTTGATTTATTTTTTTAATTACCTGTTGTTTTCTATCTGCATCAATTAAAGAATATTTATTAAATAAGAAACCCACAAATTAAAGTGCAACCACAAAAGTAAAAATAAAAAGGCATTAGCAGCACTGAAGGTCCAAATATCCATCATGAAGCTGTCTTATGTGTTATGTTGGATCTGTGTGCTGGTGTGTGGAGAGAACAGTTTCTGATCAGATGTTCAGTTTGGAGATGCTGCACATCCAAATCCAGCATGTTCATGGACTGACGGGAGAAATTAGCTCTACTGTTGTCCACCATGATTCTGGGCTTCAGCTTTCTTTTCATTTCTAAAAAACAGAAGTACGTCCCTCATTCCCTTTGACCTCATGAAATTGTGTTGGTTGTTTTTTCTGGTCATGTCACAGCTCCTTGAAGGCTTTATGAGGTTTGCTGTTGTCAGTTTTAGCAGCATTCATGCCACCATAGTGAGCATGTCGCACCTTCCTCCCCAGTGTTCCCACCATAATGCTAACGCTACATAGCCAGCTCAGTCCAGCCACTCACATCCTACTGCTTTTCCACAGATGATTAAAAACAGGAAGTTGCAAGGCCCTAGTTCAAATGCAAATAATAATGACCCCTAATTTTCCATAAATTTGTTTTTTTACATGTTCCTGATGAGGTACAAAAGAAAAAAAAAAAACAAACCCAAGTCCACCTACAGTCAGTTGTCATGGATGTAAAATCTAGGGATGAGTCTAAAACCATTTTGGGAGTTCTAAGTTGGATTTTTTTTTTTTTTTTTTATGACACAACTGGCCTTTATTCATAGTGAGAGAGGGGCAGGAAAACAGGGCAGAGAGAAGAGGTGAGATGAGCAGCAGAGGGTTGTGGGCCGGGAGTTGAACCTGTGACCGCTGCAGGAGGACTGTGGTCTCTGTACATGGACCACTGAGCTACCAAGGACAGCCCTGAGTTGGACCTTTAAACATCAGAGTCGATGTCAGTTTTGGAGCCAGCAGCTAGTGGTCAGTGGAGGAAGTGCAGATTGAGTTAGTTCCACATCGGCCTCAACCTGGAAGTTGGAACGTTGCAGCCTGGTTCTTCCTCAGTCCATGGACCTGGAGAACTGCTGAAAGCTGATGATGTTCCTCTAGATCTCTATTCCTGCCTCTTTCTCACATCTTTTTTTTTTTTCTTCAAAGTTGACATCAGATGTTTTTTTCCAGCCCTTTTTTTCAGATCTGTAGTCAGATCAGTTCAGGATCAGATCTTTCAGATCTACCAGATCACCCAGGATCATCATTCCTCTAGTTACTAATTAATTTGGAGCAATCATGAATGATATCAGATGCAGGATCGGACAGGATCAGATCTTTCAATGGAGAGATCAGATCAGACACATCAGTCAGGATCAGGAACATAGAGCTCCACACCAAACTATCAGAAGCTTCAGAGATCACTGTCAACAAGGACGGGTTCAGAAATCCAGATACAGGTGTTGGAGCCAGGATCAGATCTGGAGGGGCCCAGGAGTCAGGATCAGAGATCAGGATCAGATTGGAGTCAGATCAGATCAGAGTCAGATCAGAGGGGGGGTCCGATCAGGAGTCAGGATCAGATCTGTTGGAGTCAGGATCAGATCTGTTGGAGTCAGGATCAGATCTGTTAGAGTCAGGATCAGATCTGGAGGGGCCCAGGAGTCAGGATCAGATCTGGGGGAACAAATCACAGACACAAATATTTGAAAGCATTATGGAACCAAAAACATACACCAGTTTGAGACTATTTTTTCTTGAACTACATCTAGTACAGCTCTTTTTAAGTTTGTGATGATGTTAAGAGTGAATCGTTTCACTACTTTAGTCTGAAGACTGAAAAACATCCCCGTCCACTTCAGGTTGCTCTATTCTGGAGAGATGTCATCCTCTCTGTATCCAGGATTTAAACCTCTTATCTCCTCTTTTAGGGAGAGATTCTGTTGTAGACGCACCGTCTAAAAAAAGTTTTAGCGTGTGAAGAAGTCCACATACTTGAACCTCTGTGGTTTATTTTTATCAGGCGGTTTACCCACAGCTGTCCTCTCTGCTCCAGTTCAGAGTCTTATCTTCTTATTGTGACTCTGAACTGTAGAACATCAGCATTTTTGGGGGGGGGTTGGGGGTGTCCAGAAGGATAAAGGGGTTAACAGACAGAAGAAAGCCTGTAACAGTTTTTGCTCGTTGCCAGAACAGCTGTTGGTGCAGTTTCCTGTCACATTAGCTCTGTGCATCAGGATCGTTGTGTCCATAGAAAAGCCCAGAAGATGAAACTTGAACACACAGTGCTGCTGTCGTCGTCTAACCCCAGTATTCACCTCCAGTCCAGTAACCACACTGCTTCCTGCCCAGTATGACAACAGGCTGGTTTGTGATTGCAGGAGGGCCGATCCACGTCAGCTTCCCGTCAGGGCTCACTCTGAGCGAGGTGCAGAAGAAGAACCCGATGGTGGTGCGCGGAGGACGCTACAGGCCGCCGGACTGCGAGGCCAGACACAAGACGGCCATCATCATCCCACACCGACACCGGGAGCACCACCTCAAGTTCCTGCTCTACTACCTGCATCCCTTCCTGCAGCGGCAGCAGCTCAACTACGGGATTTACGTCATCCACCAGGTGATGGGGGCCAACCGGGCCTGAACTCACATCCTCATACCAGTCTGTAAAGAAAACTATCAGGGGAGCGTGAAAACATGAGATGAAACGTGGCAACAAGAGAGAGATTCTTGATCAGATGTACAGATACAGTTCAGGACTGAAACTTCTTTGTGTCTTAGATGTTAGAGCTGCTCGTTCTTGAAATTCTTGTCTTGGTGTGACCTGCATGTGAGATATGAAGACCGGACTATCAGGGGTTTGTTTATTGAAATATTTCTTTCAGGAGCAGATTCCTGTCAACAGATCTACTAGTTATTTACTTCCGCTTCTTTTTTTTGTATCAGAGTTTGAACATTACTCCTTTTTATCTTGATTTTGTACACTAATTACGATCCAGCATGTGAGGAAACGTACTTTGATCAGTAAATACACACCGCTGGAGTGTGTAGATCAGGGATCTAGATCCAGTCCTGGAGGGCCACTGTCCTGCATTTTTTAGATGTTTCCCCGCTTCAGCACACCTGATTCAGGTGAGAAAAATGACTGGGACATCCATTAACATGGAGCTTTCTTGTGCAGACCTTGCAGAGGCTGCCGACAAAGGTGGTGATAACCCTAACCCCATTCATTTGAATCAGGTGTGCTGAAGCAGGGAAACATCTAAGGTATGCAGGACAGCGGCCCTCGAGGACTGGAGTTTGACACCCCTGGTGTAGATGATCAGGTGATGGCATGGAAACCTCCCATCAGCCCACCTGGGTCTCTTTAAGGACACAGTCATGTGTTAAAATGGCTCAGACTGGTGCCACAGCGCCCTCTGGTGCATTTCTACTGCAGGTGCATGTTGCAGTTCAGGGAGTTTTTTTTAGCTTTTCAGCTGCTTCTGACCCTTGAAGTTTTAGAGGAAATATATTGATGCTTCAGAATGTCATAAATGCTGAGACTCAGCTCTTTAGATAAAAGCTTATTTTCATTCTCGCATCAGGGATTTTACTTTAGTAGAGTGAAACATGTGGATTCTCAGGAGACGCTATAAGACATTATCTTGGTTTTTAAAGTAGACACTTGGACTTTCTTTACTGCAGCTCCATGTCTTGCAGTGGTCTTTCCTGTTCATTTTTAACTATTTAATTTCTGTATGTGGCTCACTGGCTGTATATTCTCATTATCTCTGCATATTTGCAGGTCACATGTTACAGAGTTCATGAAAACTGGAGACATTTCAGTATAAAGGATGAATGAACTCTGGGCTGAATGAACCAGTGGATCTGACTGGGACCATACCAGGAGGTGCAGAACTGTTTCCTTCATGGTCACGGTGTCTGTTTGCTCTGCAGGCCGGAAACTACACCTTCAACAGAGCCAAGCTGATGAACGCCGGCTTCCGGGAGGCCATGAGGGAGGAGGACTGGGACTGTCTTTTCTTCCATGACGTGGACCTCATTCCAGAGGACGACCGCAACACCTACACCTGCGACGCCAACCCCAAGCACGCGGCCATCGCCATGGACAAGTTCGGCTACAAGTAGGTTCGCTCTTCATCTCACATGTTCCCACGTCTCCTGGGGGAGTCTCACCTGTCTCTTCACGTTCCTCATCCGCTCCAGGCTTCCGTACAAGATGTACTTTGGAGGCGTGTCGGCTCTGTCGCCGCTGCACTACCTGAAAATGAACGGGTTTCCCAACAACTACTGGGGCTGGGGGGGGGAGGACGACGACATCGGAGTCAGGTGAGATGGACGACGGTGCATCTGCAGGCATCTGCTGCACTTAGGGCCAGATTAAAACCTACTGTGATCCATTTCCTGTCTTCTCAGAGTGTCTCTGGCAGGGATGTACATCACTCGTCCGTCGCTGAAGGTCGGCCGCTACAAGATGATCAAGCACAAGCTGGACAAAGGCAACGACGTGAACCCAAAGAGGTACGGTCGATGAAGTGGGTCAAGAAGCTCAAAAAATCTACTCCGGTGTCTCCGCTTTTCAACACAGCGGATTAAAAAAAAAAAAAAATCAGTTTAGAGGCAGAACAGTCGAAAGCTTTGGACTCATCGAACTGCAGCCTCTGCTAGCAGCTATGTTGGACCCTGATGTGCACCTCTCCCCAAATGTAGCTCCACGTTCATGCAGGAAACGTGAGTGGTTGGCCTGGGATTTATTCTTTGTGGTGACTCAAGCTCAACATTTATCAGCATCAGCTCACGTATGATATACTGCAGTGATTCCCAAAGTGTGGGCCGCGGCCCCCTGGTGGGCCGTCATGGAACTGCAGGTGGGCCGTGAGAAGTCATTAAAAATAAACAATGTTTTAAATCCTCGATTTAAAAAAAAAAAAAAAAAAAAAAAATATAGATATATATATATATATATATATATTCCCAATTACTGTAGAAATATTCATGACATGATTGAAAAAAATATTTAGAAGTAATAAAACAAACCAGTTAAGTGTTATTCTACTCTCATCTTAACTTAACCCTCCTATTATGTTGCGGGTCAAATTGACCCGTTTTGAAAATCAAAAATAAAAAAAAAATAGTTTAAAGTATTTTTTCAGGATAAAACGTATTCTGCTTGGCTTAATTAGTCTAATCAACATATAAAATAAAAATTGTTCATGTAACATATTTGCAACCCCCCTCTCCACGTTTATGTTACATAGATTATGTTCAGGTCAATTTGACCCAGCAGCCAAAATGGAGACTTAAAGGGGTTATAAGTATCTAATATAATAGTTTTTTTTTTTTTCTTTGCAACTGTGACCCCCATTTCTCCCCAGTTTCACACCCTCTCCTTTGGGTCGTGCTTGACATGACATGTGGTCTCAGAAGGCAGAATATAACCTGTGACAATTTTTTCACAAGCTGCAACTTGAGTCAGGGACTTCTAAAGAGAAAGCTCACGATGGTTGGAGCGGTCCAAAAGAACCAGTGTGAACTCTCTGCTGAGCTGCTGGTAACCAAGAACCGGACCCCTGAGTCCTCCATGTCTGCCTTCACAGACACCTCAGACCAAGAGCCTTTCTGCCCCAAAAAGGAGGGAAATTTCAAAATGTCATGAGCACTTTGGATAAAAAGTCTGAAATCAGCTCAAGAGAAGATCAGAAACCAAGTATGATCCCTACAATGCCACCAAAGTGAGGGGTGGATCATTTAGACCAAGTCATTGGGTCTAAAAGCACCAAACGAATGACTGAAAGCTGACCGCTGGTCATCTTTTATAACATGACTGATAGATCAACCTACAACGCATTTGTCATTTGGAAGGAGATCTTTCCAGAGTAGAACCCATCAAAGCTCTGCAAGGAGCACATCTTCTGTCTAAGCTTCTGTCTCCAGCAGACCTCCATGACCCTGCACAGGAATAAGTGGGTTGGATAATGGATGGATGGATTTCTGGTTTTACACATTGCGTAGTATTTATTGTCACAACGTGATGACATGTCACTTGTGTGCAGTGGAGACTCACAGACACACATATGAACACACCATGTTCATTTTGTTAATCTGTTAGTTTGATTTTTCTTATTTTATTACTTTCTGGTTCAAAAACAATTCTTCAGTTTTCTTTCATTGTAAATTCAGTAGATTTTGATTTTAATTCAGCTGGTCAATTTGATCCAGAAGATGAGGTTTTCTTGTGCTAATTTATCAACATCACCCCAAAAAAAAAGTTGAAAATATAGAATAATTACAAAAAAAGTCAATGTTAGATTGAACTATTGTATTTTATAGATCGGTCTTTCCAATGCACATCTAAAAATGTTTTAACATTAATTAAAAAAAGAAAACGAGTGAATAATTACCATTGAACCATGATCTGTGAGAGGTAAAGAACAACAATGCACTAAATATTGATTTAAATAGTTAGTGATGGAGTTAATAATGAGATATAAACAGTGTTTATTTGGGAGTTTTTAGTTTTTAGATACTTTTGGATGATCAAACATTTCCTGGGTCAAATTGACCCGGGAACATAATTGCTGTTCCTCCGAAACGAACATAACAGGAGGGTTAATATGACAAGTGCAACCTTATTTGTTGACCCCTTACATTAATATCGGGACGTAGCTTCTTGTCTTGTGTTTTGACCACAGTTGTGATTAAAGGTTTCGGTGGGCCGCAGAGATTTTTCACATTTCAAATTGGGCCTTGGTATTCTGAAGTTTGGGAATGGCTGCTATACTGCATTTGCTCCGTTGTAAGTTTGAGGTGCATAATGAAGTTCAGCTCTGCAGGTAGGAACCACACTGCCCTCTGGTGGTTGGTGGTGTAATTACAGAGTGACACAAACTAGAATAAACACCAAAGAGGACTCGGGACCGTGCGTAGCCTACACAGAAGCATGAGTCAGGTTAAAGTGACGCGCTGAGTGTTTTCTGGAGGTTTCCGTGTGCTCTCGCAGACCCAGTAACGGTTTTTTCCCAGTAAAAGTGACATTTCTCTGCTCTGCCTCCAGATTCAACATGCTGGCCAAGACGCGTCAGACCTGGAAGCAGGACGGGATGAACACGGTCGAATACGAGGTCATCTCGCGGGACTACCTGCCCCTCTACACCAACATCACCGTCAACATCGGCACGGAGGCCGGGCTGCACCCGCTGGTAAAGACGCCGGCGCGTCCTCACAAGGCTGCAGAGAAAGCTGCGCCAGAGACGAAGGGGAAACGCCCCCAGGCGGAGTAATCCCGTCTCTGAGGACGGCCAGGGCTGCGTCTTCTTCTTCTGTAGTTTGAGGAGACGTGACGACTCTTCCTGCAGGGGCGGAAGTGAAAACCTGAACTCTGACGTGACGGCTCTTCGCTCCTGTGACGCCGTCACATCCGATTATTCCTCCAAAGGAGCCGCTGCACAGAGAGGAGAAAAGTTGGACTCTATGAGTTTGTGTATTTACGGCGCTGTGGTCGCTGCTTAAACCTCGAGGCCTTAGATCAGTTTTTTTCTCTTTCCACTTGTACCTTACTGTGTGTGGGACCTTGTGTTTAAAGGAGCATCAGTGAAAAGAGCTTCTGACAGACCAGCACACACCCTTCCAGTCACACTGCAGCAGCAGCTCCAGATCTGCCCACGCTCCCAGCGGCGCCACCAGCTCCAGATCTGCCCACGCTCCCAGCGGCGCCACCAGCTCCAGCTCCAGTGTGTCGACTCAGCCTTTCATACTTTGTCTTGATTTTTATACATTTCAGCACATCCTAGCATCTCTGACTGGATTTATTTCCTGCGTTTGCCATGTTTAAAGCAGATGTTTTTTTTTTTTTTTTTACCAGTTCTCCGCTTTCACACTAGCTGCTAAATTCTCATCCAAGTCTTTTTATACAGACGCGTTGATCCTGCTCAGCCGCTGGAAACGTCCTCAGAGCTCCTGCAGCACGTTCAGTCTGAGTAATCATCCTCTCATGGCAGGAGACAGACGTGAAGTGGTGAGAGCTCAGGCAGCGATCAGTCACATTTATTCAGCCGTCAGCTGCTCGGCTGACAGACCACATCATGGAGGCTTTGTGGGTTTGTTTGTTTTTTTTTTTTTTTGCATGTTCTTTGTAGTCTTGTCTGATTTTACTCAAAGCTGACGTTATATCACTTTAGTATATTACAGATTTTTTTTAAAGTAATTTTTCCAAGACTGCACACTGTAAGAAACTGACCTGATGTTAGACATTGAAAGTCACTGATAGTTTCTGAGACCACTCTTGACAGACGGACCGGTTGTTCTTCAGTAACCAATCACGTGTGTCCGACTGCACTTGGGTTTGACCCCCCCCCGGCTTCTGTTCTTCCTCTCCGACGGCTGATTGTGTACACGGGAGCAAGTCCCTTTACCCCGGCAGAAGAAACCAAAGACGAGTGAAAAGCTGCGAGGGATTTTGAAGTGCTAAGTAAAATGTAAATGACTTGTGAACCCTGGAAAGGACTTTTTATGCTCTCCATATCAGTGCGTGAGTGTTTGAGGTGGACGCGTGAGCTCTGAGAGACTGTGAGTGAGTTTTCTTTGGGTTTTTTTTTTTGTCCTTTTTAAAGACAGCTCTATACTGTAATCTGATTTTGTTTGGACGTAAATCGAAGCTACTTTGGCCTTAGCAGCACGCAGTCCTCGTGTGTTTGCGTGCACGTAATTATCATGAGTGAGCCCCTTAGTTGTAGTTTGAAAGTGCTCGACGCAGAAGTGGACCTGAGAGCGCCGAGTCTGAGATTTTCAGGCTGAAGGTATCTGATGTGGTGCTGAAACTGAGGGTAATGCTGATTCTTCTGCTCTCTTTGTGACTTCTGCACACTCCAGCGTGGCCTTAAATTCATTAATAAACTGATCATTCACAGTGAAGCCTCTGTGTTTGTGTCCTGATGCTCTGAGATGCTGTTGGGGCCGGTGGAAATTCTGCCCCCTGGTGGTCTTTGTTCTCCGTAACCGTCAACTTCAGTGATTTACTAGAAAACATTAAAACTCACCAAAGCACTGGGAACATTGAATGTTTTGTTCATGATGATCATAAGAGTCCCATGTAGTTGTTAGTTGTACACTCACTGGCCACTTTATTAGATCAACATGTTCAATTGGTTGTCAAGACAAATAGTTGTGGGAATGATGATTAGCTCTGCAGTGAGAAATAAATGGAAATGCTAATTATCAAAACTAGTTCCTGATTACAAAGTTTTAGATAAAATAAGTGAACAATCAGTAATGAACAGAATACAGTCTCCTACTAGGTGGTATCAAGAGTGTGGATCCTGGCTCGGTATATATATATATATATATATATATATATATATATATATATATATATATATATATACACACACACACACACACACACACACACACACACACACACACACACACACACACACACACACACACACAGTCATGGAAAAAATTATTAGACCACCCTTGTTTTCTTCAGTTTCTTGTTCATTTTAATGCCTGGTACAACTAAAGGTACATTTATTTGGACAAACATAACGATAACCACAAAGATTGCTCATAAGAGTTTTATTTAAGAGCTGATATCTTACCATTTTCCATGGTTTTCTTGATTATAACCTAAATCACTTAAGTTTTTACATCAATAGCTATGGCATTGTACTGCCAAAAACACTGCTTTTATGCATTCAGTGTTTTCTAATAATAATAAATAATAATCATACATTTTATTTAAAGGCGCCTTTCAAGACCCTCAAGGTCACCGTACAAACATTTTAAAAAAACAGTTAAAAATTTAAAAACAGTTAAAATATTAAATTAAAATTTGCAGCAGCACAATGTTGGTTAGAGTGAGTAAGCTTGTTTAAAAAGGTGGGTTTCCAAGCGGGATTTGAAGATGGATAGTGAATTAATGTTTCTGATGTCAGGAGGGAGGGAGTTCCAAAGGCGGGGGGCAGAGCGGCTGAAGGCTCTGGACCCTATAGTGGACAGACGGGCTGGTGGCACGATGAGGCTGAGAGATGAGGCAGTCTGTTTTAGTCACATGATGACGTTTAGTGGTACCAGGTATTAAAAAAAAAACAAGAAAGTGAAGAAAAAATGGTGGTCTAATAATTTTTTCCATGACTGTATGTTTTTTTTTCTTTTGGTATATTTTCAAACTGCATCTGTTTTTACTGTGTTGATGTCTGAGACAAACAATAAAACAACAACACCGGAAAACAGAAGAGTAGCTGAATGTATTTTCATCATAAATGATCATAAATAATAGTAATAATAATAATAAGAAGAAATGTATCAAGCAACGTGTCATTATGTTAAACAGACTCGCTTGAAAGATTTTGAGTTTCTGAAAGCGCCACTCCAGCTGATGAACGACCAGGTGGTGTATTCCTGGTATGACGCCACACCAGCAGGTGGCGCTGCTGCACCACCTGCTCGTTCAACAACCGCCTCTCGGCGCTAGAAAGAGGAAGAGTTCTGTCAGTTCATCGGTCCGTTAACAGCTGCTCGTCGGTCCGCGGCCACATCGTCCCGGGGAAGTGATCTCTAACAATGTCTCAGCCTCGGTATCCGGGAGAGGTTTCCAGAGATCCGTTAACTGTTGAAGACATGTCCGGAGAGTCTGAAAAAACGGACGTTAAACACGAGGAGGAGGAGAGCGACCGTCAGCGCGGACTGATGAGCTTCAGATGGAAAGATGAAGGAGAAGTTTCACAGAGTCGGTATGTAACACCTTCTGTGGTCTGAATCAGCTGATACGTGTGTTTCCACACATGTAGAAAACTAATAAGGTCTGTGAGTTACGTTTATTACTGTTCTGTCAGTTAGACACCGTCCTCCTCTTCTGCTTTGCTAACCGATACTGAGAATCAGTGCAGGATTGTTTTCAATAGTTTCCAAATTATTGAAAGCTATTGAACCCATGGATAAAAAAAGAACACAAGCCGAATTGTAGTACTAAAAAAGACGCATAAGACGCGCCTGATTTTATTGCGTTTAAGAGCTTCTTCTGATTTATATTAATACTTTTATTGAAAAGTCGATTTTTTTTTAACGGAATCCAACCCACGTGACTTAAAATTGGAGCCTTGTAGTACTACAAGAGACAAATCTCATTGGATCAGAGGTTTAGTTCAATTCAGTTCAATTCAATTTTATTTGTATAGCGTCTGTTACAATGACAATTGTCTCTAGGTGCTTTACAGAGACCCAGATCATGACCCCCGAGCAAATATCAGTCACTGAAATTATAATTTTAAATCCAATCAATGATAATGGCAAGTAAAAAAAAACTCCCACATAGGGAGAAAAAAACCTTTTAAGCCAAACAGTGGCAAGGAAAAACTCCACTTTAAGAGGAAGAAACCTTGAGCAGGACCTGGTTTAGTGGACCAAATGTAGCAACAAAGATTTATTCAGTCAGTATTTTGTCTAAATGGTTAAATCCAACAGAGCAGTGCAGCCATCTCTAAAACTGACAAATGACTTAGTTCACACAGATAAATGACTTCAGTCACTCAGATAACTCCTAGTCAAAAAGAGGAACTAGAGCATCTTCATCTGCTCCACAACCAGAATCTGTCAGCACCGGAACAAAAGGGTTTCTGGGAGCATCCAGTTTCCTGGACTGGTAGTAAAACAGTCTGGACGTCTGGAACCAACACCTGACAGTCCTGATTACTGTTACAGAGCAGCTGCACTTCTCCTTCACACACTAATGAGACAAATGGATCTGTTTTTAATCCCAGAAATATTTAAATTCACACAGTTTAAAAAGATAATGTTATATGTCATGGATGTTTGAGGCTCAGTGATACTTCAGCTGTTTACTTCCTCACTGGAGGTTTGGTCGGTCTGATCATTGTGACCTTGGTTGTTAGCAGCTGCTGTTGTGTTCATGCTCTGCTGAGATAACGAACTGTTGCCTTTGTTTCAGATCTTGTTTTTGTAACATTAACTGATATTTTAGTAGAGTGCCAAGAGCAGAGTTGATAATCCAGATTGCAAGGACATTATGGCCTCAAGTCACAGTGGATGCTGCTCATACACTCAACTATTGCAACGGTGGTGGGAGTAAAAACACTAAAGTCGAATAGAGTTTGCCATCCAGTCTCTAACGTTGCAGCTCTGATGTCATCCTGTTATTACCCACCCAGAGACTCCATCTCAGCCCCCAAGACTTTTGGACATAGTTAGTGAGCTCTGACGGGTGCTAGCTAGCTGGACCTGCTCTCTGTTGACCCATGCTCTACTGGAATCACAAGAGTGAATAATTCAGGCCATTGCAGGAGTCGACACAAACCTCAAACACACCACTGGTGCACTCGTAAACATAAATCAGACATTAAAAGAATTAGTTAAAATTAGGGATGCACGATAACTGTTTTTTTAAACCGATACTGATGACCGATAACTTTCAGCTCCTAAAGGCCGATACTGATAACCAATAACACACACATATACCTAAGATCATTACATCAATACTATGAACAAAACCAAAAACAGTTTTGACTCTTTAAATGAACAGATATTTATTTTTTCAAATGAAAAACTATTGACAAGCCTCTCAAACATTTTCATAAAGCTATCAAACAAACCTATTTGATATCTCACATCAACTTAAATAAGGTTCATTACTGACTGATATATTAAAAAAAAAGGCTCCTTGAACTGATGGAAATACATGCATCAGAATTACTAACTGAAAAAATGCATTATAAATGACAAAAAAAATAAAAATAAAATAATGCACAGTGTATAGTGTACTGACACAAGCTTGACTTGTCTGTGTAAATAAACTGAAAAAGTGCACTCCATATTAACAAAAAATTACGTTTAAAGGATTTTGGCTTGTGGTTCCATTTAAATAAATACCTTTTAATTAAAGTAAATGAGGTTTAGTAGTTTTTATTTTTATCTCATGGAAGCTTTAGATGAGAGAGATGATGGCGATGAGAGGAGAGGGGAGCGGAGCGGAGGGGTTGACTTGCTGCTGGCTTGCTCACGTTAGCTCATGTTAGCTCATGTTAGGGTGATTTCAAAACTCCATGGAAGCGACGGTTATGTTTCAGGTGGCTGATCAGGTTTGACGTATTAAAGCTTGTGCTATTTTTCCGTCCTTCGCTTGGAGAATTTGTCACAAATAACCAGTGAACTATCTTCCTCGGAAACTTTTAACAAAGTTCTACACCATCGCCGCCATGTTTTTTTTTTTTTTCCAGCCCACTGTTCCACAATGCTGCATTCAAGGTGTAATGTAAATTCCTCTGTTCCCTCGTTTGCAAGTCGTTCTTTTGGCCTTATCTATTTTTTCTATTTTGTATGTGTAAAATGTGGGAAAATACTGCGAATGTCAATTAAAGTCAGCAACTACTAAAATCTGGTCTGAACGACAGCTCGACTGGGCTGCGTATTGACTGGTCCTGGTTCTGGCTCTTCATCACTTCACAGAGTGCTTTCCCATCCATCACTGCTGTTTGTCAGGATGTATGGAGTCGAGGGTTGATCCAGGCCACTTCACCACAACAGATTCTTCTGAAAATCCTTCCCATTGGCATATACCAGTTCTTGCTCAGATGACACCTTTATAGTTGTGTGTGTGTGTGTGTGTGTGCAGTCAGTCACTCCAGTTACATTAGGAAAAGAGTCTGTCGCTGCAAATGAATGTTTGCCTGGTCAGCTGCATTGTATGGGAACCATAAGTACCTGGCGTCATGCAATGATCCCCTTCCAGTTAGACCAGTTAGACTTATTTCTAACTGGTCTTTAAACTCTCTTTGGAAGGACCCGGTTATCAGGAACATTTGAGGACAAATGCAGCTTCATCCAATCAGAACTTGTTATCATATCTGATAGAAACAATCATGGTGGTTTCACTAGAATTATACATATGAGTCTAGTTCCTTGAGCCTCATGGCCTTTAAGACGGGAACCTGCTGTATCGATGAACACAGGTGGACATGTTGACTAGTGGTGGACATGTTGACTAGTGGTACAGGCTGGATGAATAACAGAGAAACTATCAAAGGTGTCCAGAGATGATGACTGTGCCCACAGGACCTCTGAAAAATCCAAAAAATATGTTCTTTAAAACTATATTTAAGAAATAAAAACAATGAAAAAAGTACAGATAGAATATAAATTAGTGTTCACCTTTTATTTAAATTAATAACCAAGAAACATGATATTACCATCAAAACAAACCAGTTTATTGGCGTGTTTACAATAGAAATAATATATCAAATAGCAGAAGTATGTTTAAAAGTCATATTGTCATTATTGAAACACTTTCTGTTGTGATATAAACTGTTATTGAATTATTGTCCAGCATATGTTTTGAATCAAAATCGTAATATTGTTTCAGTTCATGATCGTGACGAGACAATCATTTCTATTCAAATCAGATCAGTTAGGAACTAAAATATCATTTAAATTTTTTTTTATATTTGGGTTCAGCTAGACAGATGAAAAAATACAACCTGGTCCTTCAGTAAAAATAACCTACAAAAGACCACTTGATAACATGTATTGATGCCGACACAGAGACAGTTTCTTTCCCCAGGCTGTCACTCTGATGAACTCTTAACAGTCACAGAGTGTCAGAAGAACCACAAAAAATTGCACAACAACATGTTAGCTTGTATATATTGTTGTATATATTGTGCTAGTAATTTGTTATATTTTTATTTATTTTATTTTATTCTAATTGTACAAAGAGAGCTTAGTAACCGGAGTCAAATTCCTTGTTTGTGTGCACAAACTTGGCCAATAAAGCTGATTCTGATTCTGATTCTGATACGGTGGGCGGTATAAACAGTATACGGTAGAAATGATACAAATGTAGCTAATGGTAGAGATTTTACAATACCGGCCAACCGCGATTTGACTTTGGTTGAAAGTGAATGTAAAAACATGCTAGCGGTTGCAAACGTGGATTGATGTGAGGGAGAGGAGTGCTAGTAAAGAAGACCGGTGCAACGTTGGACACTAAATACGACAAAAAGAATCAGAGGTGGATTTATTATTATTACAAATGCCATTACTGTAATCTTGTGTAAGGTCATGGCACCGTTTCTTACTGCGGACAAAAGCGGCTTTAGGAGCATGATAAAGACACTTGATGGATGCTGCTAGTTACCTAGCCGCAATAACTTTAGCCCAGTGATTCCCAAAGTGTGGGCCGCGGCCCCCTGGTGGTCAGTGGAGGTACTGCAGGTGGGTCATGAGAGGTCATTAAAAATAAACAAATGTTTTAAATCATCGATTTATAAAAAAAAATGTTTTTGATCTACTGTAAAATATTTATAACATGATTTTAAAAAAAAAATTCGAAATAATAAAACAAACCAATTGAGTGTTATTCTACTGTCATTTTAACTTTACATGACAAGTGACAAGTGTGACCTTATTTGTTGACCCCTTACATTAATATTGGAATCTAGCTTTTAGTCTTGTGTGTTGATCATAGTGGTGTTTAAAGGTTTGCATGGGCAGCCCATTTCAAATTGGGCCTTGGTATTCTGAAGTTTGGGAATGGCTGCTTTAGCCAAACTGAAATGTACGACAAAGTCCACCAGATAGTAGAAAAAGATATCGCGAGCATAAAACACTATGTAACTACTACGGACTTGTAGTACAGTGAACCTTCAAAGTTCGGGGTCTCAGCAATCGTGGTCTCAGTACATCGCAGAGGTTTCAAAAATACTAATCAAAAAAATAAATATTTGAAAAGGATTTAAAAAATCGAAAAAATTCAAATGAAGCGCGCGAGGCTGAAGCGAAACATATCACATCAAGAACGAGTCTCAGGAAGCAACAAGAGCCAACAGGGGATGTCCCATGAATGAAAATCGAGGCCTGGGATTGGCTGCTACGACGGGCACTGTAGCATCGGTGGTCTGTACGCTGATTGGCTGACATGCGTCCCTGAATCTCCCATCTCTTGCTCTTGAGAGACAAAGCTGAGTTTAATGCTGATACACTTGGTGTTTCCGTTCATCAGTTCTGAATATCGCTTGCTTGTTTCAGTGATTTAGTACCGTTTTAAAGTTAACTCATTCACTGCCATTGACGTCTATAGATGTCAGTTGGGTCTTATATGTGTCACTAGGGTTGCTAGGCAGAGCATCAAAGTACATCAAAGAGTATCAGAGTTTTGAACATCATAGTTAGTGTTCTGATCCTCCAGATGGCAGCATCGCCACTCTATAAAACCGCCGTTCTGCCGTTATGTGTTATGTTATGTGTTCCACGTCATTCACACATCTTGTTGTAGCCACTTTGTGGCAAGTTTAGCTCCACTTGAATGTCCACCAAGCGTGAGCCTGCCGGTGGCGAGTGCTTTTCTACTAATTTTCTACTGACAGCTACTGTGTCACTTATACTACGCTGTGATAGCGGTTTCTCGTTTACAACAAGTTGCAGTGTTGTACAAAGCCCGAGACTGGCAACTCCAAGGCAATTAATTGTGTTTATGTTGTTATTGGCATTGTTTTGTAAAATGGCTCTTCTCAATGACCCATGCACTGAACATCTTTCACAACCTACGTGGCTACATCGTAGATTTGTCTGTACCTGACAACTGTTGGGTGAGGGTGTTTTCAGCTACAGACGTTCTTGGTAGCAGTGCCATACCATAACTATACAAATAAAGGCAAAAACTAATTTTCATTTTTCAAAGACCGACGTAAACTAGATGTTCAAATTAATCAATTAAATTGTATTTATTGCCCAGCCCTACAACAAGCCATATTATCTTTAAAATAAGAATGATTATGCTTAAAGGTGCTAAGTAGCTGAAGTGATGACAGCGAGTAGCTTGACACGAGAGACTGAAATCTAGCTTTCACTCCAATAAAAAACAGAAAAAAAACATGCCCCTAATCATACATTAGTTGTCAGCTTTATGCAATTTTACCTTATGTGGTACATAAAACTTCACTCCCTGTATAAATGTGAAATTTAGCTTTGGAGACTAAAACTTTTTTTGTACCAGGCTCTGATCAGTGGAGGAACTGCAAGTTTTGGGATGTCAGCTGTAACCTTCTAACCCAAGTTTATATTCTGTGAGCTGTTATATTTTGCTGTTTTGTTGTGAACTTGGTTTGTAACACAGTAATACCTGTTTGAGATAAACTCCATTTATCTGTTTAGATGTTTCCTTTTTCTATCATTACAGCAATGACGTTGTTGTCCTATTTCGTCTCCAGATGTCTCACAGCAGTATGTCTGTAAAGAGGAGGATGTTCACGCTGAGCAGCGGCTCTGTAAGGAAAACAGGAGCTCCAGTTTGGACCAGGAGACACCAGAACCTCCACAGATTAAAGAGGAACAGGAGGAACCCTTCCTCAGCCAGACCAGAGAGCAGCTTGATCTGAAGCAGGAAGAAGATGACTTTATGAAGACCTGTGATGAGGAACGTGACTGCGATGAACCAAGATGTGACCAGCTTCTCTTAAACAAGACTCCTGTAAATGAGGATCAGGTCCAGGACCAGGACCAGGAACGGAGCCTGAATGTAGACTCAGACTCAACTGGAAATACGAAGCTGAAACCAAAGAGGAGAAATCACAAAAACACTGCCTTGGGTAAAAAGTCATTTAAGTGTGACGTTTGTGAGAAAGTTTTTAAGTTCAAGTATCAAATGAAAATGCACTACAAGACCTTAGAGATCCACATGAAAACCCACTCAGGTGAGAAGCCGTATTCTTGCAACATGTGCGGGAAAGAGTTCCTGAAAAAGCACGGCCTGAAGATCCACAGCAGAATCCACACAGGTGAGAAGCCATACTCCTGCGACACTTGTGGAAAAAACTTTTCTGTCTTCGCTGCATTAAAAAAGACACACCTCTGTCCACACTGGAGAGAGGCCCTATTCATGTAAAGATTGTGGGCAGAGTTTCAAGCAGAGTGAAAAATTCTTGCGCCACGTGAGAACCCACACAGGTGAAAAGCCGTATACCTGCGAGAAATGTGGGAAAGGCTTCAGGGGCAAAGAAAACCTGTTGCGACACATGAGAACCCACACGGGTGAAAAGCCGTACATATGTGGAACATGTGGAAAAGGTTTTGTAACTAATGACCAATTATTGGTGCACTTAAGAATCCACACGGGGGAAAGGCCTTATTTTTGCAAAATCTGTGGAAAAAGTTTCATCCAGCAGGGTAGTTTGACTGCTCACGCTAGGATTCACGCGGGTTAAAGCCGTATGCTTGTGAATTGTGTGGAAAATGCTTCACTGAGAATGGTGCTTTGTCGAGACACAGTCGAATCCACACCGGGGAGAAGCCGTATTCCTGCAAGATATGTGGAAAATGTTTTCCTACTACATGTAATCTGACTTCACACTTGAAAACTCACACGGATGAGAAGCCATATTCTTGTAAGACTTGTGGAAAAACTTTTTCTCATAATAAGTATCTGATCATCCACATGAGAATCCACACAGGGGAAAGACCTTATTCTTGCACATTCTGTGGGAAAAGTTTCAATCAGCAGGGTAATTTAACTGCTCACGTCAGAATTCACGCAGGTATAAAACCGTATCCTTGTGAACAGTGTGGGAAACGTTTTATTCAGAATGGTGCTTTGTTGAACCACCGTAGAATTCACACAGGTGAGAACACGCATTCCCGCAAAATATGTGGGCAACGTTTTACTCATGTGGGTAATTTGCCCCAAACATGAGAACTCGTACTGATCAGAAGCCATTTCTGTGCACAACTTGTGGAAGACGTTTTGCTCATAGCAGTTCTTTGATTGCACACATGAAAGGTCACAGGTGAAAACCGTAGCCTTCCAGCTACAGATGCTACCAGTCCTTCTGTATCAACACGACTGCCATCTTGGGAAGTTATCTTCAAGAGCACCTATTAGATTAGCTGATTTAGATTATTAGATTAGAGATGTTTCAGCCATGAAGGGATGGATGAGTAACTTCTTTGCTTCGGATCTGTGTGATTTACACCTGGAATATAAAAAATACTGCTCACGAAACCAGTCTGGTAAGAAAAAAAGTGTCATTTCCTGGCATATTATTCACTTGGTATTATTCTATAGATTAGATCAATTTTAAAATAATCAAATGAATAATGAATAATTTTATACAATATTCTCCTGAATTATTTAATACACTGTTCTTCCACATATATGTATATGTGTATAATAGATATATATAGATATATATAATATATATAAATATATATATATATATATGTGTGTATATATGTATATGTATATATGTATATATATATATATATATATGTATTATATATATATATATATCTATAATGTCTGTGTATATCTATTTTCATATGTATTGGTTGTATGGTAATATTGTGTGTCCTCTATGTATATCTATATTCTCTGCTTATCTATCTCTATCTCTATCTCTCTGTCTGTCTGTGTGTTATCAGATCTCTCTCCACATCTGTATGTGATTCTATATCTATCTGTGTGTGTGTATATATATTCTGTTATATATTCATAGGCTGTCAAAGTTAACACGTGATTAACGCCCAATAATTTTTAACGCAACAAATTTTTTTATCGCGCGATTAACGCGTTGCCGTTGATGTACAATAGTAGAGAGGAGAGAAGGTTTGATGAGCCTCGGGGCCCCGCCGTAGTTGTAGTCCTGTAGTCCTGTCAAACAGGAAGTCATTCGTCCATGCCGCAGACAGACGACGTAAACAATCCTCTGTTAGCAGTAAAAAAAATGGATACAAAGATACCATTTTGAATGGGAAGTTCAGCTCAAAACCTTGCCTGATGGCTAACTCCACAAGATAAATGTTGTGTTGTGTTTACTGTCGATGTGAATTTAGTTACCACGGAGTCCGGTCACTTGACGGCTATGAGAGCGCTGATCAGAGAGCCCCTCCCCCCTCGTTTAAAGCAAACCACGAAAATTTTTGTATGAAGAACATAAGAGAAATATTGAGTATATATATATATATATATATATATATATATTGATTTGGCATTGTAGCAATAATAACATGCATTTGTTTTGCATAAGGCAAGTATTTGTGTATCTCTCATATAGGCAAGGCAACTTTATTTGCAATTCAATTCAAAGTGCTTTACAGATGCAGTCACAAGAAGGCAAATAGAATCATTCCATACAAGCATAAAAATAATCAATAATAAATAAAAAATTAATAATAAAAAATTAATTAATTAAATTAAAAATGAAGAGTGCAGATAAAATCCTTCCAGTCATCATCCTCACATCTAAACAGAACTGTTTTCAGTCTGGATCTGAACATTGTCAGAGTTCAGGTCTGTCTCACATCTTCTGGAAGACTGGTCCAGATTTTAGGAGCAAAAAAACTGAAATGCAGCTTCACCTTGTTTAGTCCTGACTCTGGACACCAGCAGAGACCACTACCTGAGGTTCTCAGAGTCCAGGTTGGTTCATATGGATCTAACATGTCAGAGATGGACTTTGGGGCCATGAGAGACTTGAACACAAGTAGAGCTGTTTTAAAGTCTATTCTCTGAGTGACAGGAAGCCAGAGACCTCAGGACTGGACTAATATGGTCATATTTCCTTCCTGGTCTAGTCAGGACTCATATTAATAAGAGTAATACAACTTGAAAAAGATCTTGTAATAAGGTAGATTTAGAACAGGTAAAAATATGCGATTAATTTGCGATTAATCATGATTAACTATTGACAGTCATAGTGTCCAATAGTGTCCAGAGTTGTTGTTGGTCTACATGTTAGAAGTCCCTGAAGCTCTGGAGATGTTTTGTCTCCTAGAAGCAGATGGCTGGAACAAACTATACAGTTCTATTCATTTATAAAACCATAAGTGATTATCTATCACTTACCATATCTACATTTAGATTTTCTGTCTCATTGGTGAAATTCTTAAACGCTGAAAACAAAATTACACAAATCTTTGAGCAGAAAATGACTTTAAAGTCCACAATTAAAGAGAAATTTTTGCTATTTATGTGCATTCAGAGTGTTTGAGGACCCTCACTGATACGTTCCCAACATGCCGACCGTCATAACGGATGTCCATTGGTCTCTGTTAGATGTGTCGCATCTAATATTAAATATACAGTCATGGAAAAAATTATTAGACCACCATTTTTTCTTCAGTTTCTTGTTCATTTTAATACCTGGTACCACTAAACGTCATCATGTGACTAAAACAGATAGAAAAGAAAACACTGAATGCATAAAAGCAGTGTTTTTGGCAGTACAACGCCATAGCTATTGATGTAAAAACTTAAGTGATTTAGGTTATAATCAAGAAAACCATGGAAAATGGTAAGATATCAGCTCTTAAATAAAACTCTTATGAGCAATCTTTGTGGTTATCGTTATGTTTGTCCAAACAAATGTACCTTTAGTTGTACCAGGCATTAAAATGAACAAGAAACTGAAGAAAACAAGGGTGGTCTAATAATTTTTTCCATGACTGTATGAATAAAAACCCTGGAATTTTCTCAGAGATGGTGGATTTATTGATCCACATGAGAACCCATATAGATGAAAGACCTTTTTTTAATTTTAGATATTGAGTAAATTGTAAATATTTTTGTGAGGCTAGGAATCATCACACAGATTAACACAGTTTTCATATTTAAAGCTCCTTTAGTTTGTAACTCAAAGCCAGTCAGTTGGGTTTGTGATATGTCAAACTGTTCTGAATCTAGATCCTCACCGGACTGTTGATTTGACTTTTACTGTTTTTTGCTCTGCGTGTCAACCTAGAGGCGTAGAGGTGAAGCAGTGGCAGCGCTGCGTCAGCCGCTTCAAGTCAGAGTAGTCACACCGGTACCGTCCTGCAGCGGCCCAGAAGCGACTGTCTGCTGGTCCGTCAGAGATCCGCGTCAGGTCTATTTTGTAGACCACATCAATTAACACACAACGCTTCTAGTTGGAAGGAAGTCAGACACGACAATGGAAAAGAGAATCCTGTGACATTTAGAAACAAAAGGCCATCAGTGGGCTCTGACTCATGACTCGGCAGTACGCTAACCCATGAACGGTGCGGGTAAACGGTTCCGAGGGCTTTGGAAGAGAGCTGAACCCTGCACGAGGAAAGGGTCAGTGTAAAAGTTAAAAAAGACATTTTATTTGACACCACTCAGCCTTTTTAAATGTGTGTTCTAGAAGGAACAAGAAATGGTGATACAGTGATCCCTTATTTTTCGTGGTTAATGGGGACCGGCACGCGCCGGGAAGCTGACTGGAACACACTCACCTTAGTGCAGCTACAACAAAGTAGCTATTTCAGCCTGGCGGGCTTATCTCACGTTAACCTATGATGCTAACTAATGCTACCTTACATTTATTCTGATCAAATCAGGCCTGCTGTTATCGTTTCAGGCGTTGCTACTGAAATGACAACCGAAATGAGTGCTGCCAGAGCTGAAACAAGGCTCAGTGGAGTTCAGCCTGGCACTCATGAGCTCAGGCTAGTAGGCTTAACTAGTCCTCAGTTTAACTCTGGCAGCACTCGTTTTGGTTGTCGTTGGCTCGTGACCAGGTTAGTCAAACTGCCTGGGTCCTGAAGTGATCGAGGTTTTGGTCACTCAGCTGGAGAACCCAGCTAGAAACTGCTTTAAAAAAAAAAAAATGGATAAAATAAACTTACTTGTTGAACTCAAGTACCAAAATCAACCCTGCAGTAACAAAAACTGCAATTCCTTGACAGACCACTAGGTGCTGGCTCCAAAACAGAGCAAATCCCCTGTTAAAATGCCCAAATTTGCTGCAGAAATAAGCATATTTACAGCCTGGTGCTAAAAAATGGCTTTGGTCTTTGATTTCACATACCTGATAACTGTACTGGGGTGACTTTTTTGTACCACATCAAGTAAAATCATATAAAGTAGTAAAAAAAAGATGGCTGCCAGGCGATCAGATAACTGGATGGCACCATTCCACCCTCGCTCCACCGTAACTCCACCCACACTGTGTAACCTATGGATGACATCATGAGGGTTCATCCAGTAAATTATTACAGTTTATTTACTGTACTAACCCTGTACTGTACTAAACTCAACCTGGAAAACTGTATGTCGTTCTTTGTTATATACTGCCATGAAGTTGGTGGAAAAAATGTACTCTATAGTTATCCATGTTTGTATTTTAATTCCATTTCATGCAAGCGGGCTGCACAGCGAGCTGCAGATGATGGTACATAAGCACATGAATAAAAGCAGGATGGATCTGAGCATGAACAGAAATGTACAGAGGTGAAGGAAAAATCCCCAGAACAATGATATCTGACTGGGAGGACACGGGCTTGGAGCTGTTGAGACAGACATCTGGTCTCCCTGAACCGCGCCTGAACCATAATTATGCATTTTATCTCTGTTTAGTCATGAAAATCATGAGTGATGATCACAGTCCCATATCTGTGTTTTTATTTGGTGCCACAGCGTGACAACGTTGGCAGTTGATGTCTGGGACAGGAGTCCAGGGTTAGTTTGGCAGGAAATTATGAGAGTTACACAAAGTTTCCGAAAAGTAATCAAATATTTTTCAAATGAATATGAAAGATCAAAAGAACTCTCTTTTGCTTCTTTAGAGAGTGGAAGTTAAGGTTGTTATTAATTCTTTGTTTGTGGAAAATAAAAAAAGAGGGTTTATCTTGATTTATTGTACTGAACATGAACAATAACATTTCATCATTTTATTTAGTAAACTTGTTCTTCCTCTCTGTCTTTATAACAGTAAAATCCAGATGTTCTCCGTATGACTTTTATCCCTCATGTTCATGAGGTAATTTGGAGCAAAAGTGTAAATAGAATAGAAACATCATTTTTTAGAAAAGTCATCTATGGTTTGTCCTTATTTTGCCTAAACTTGATTAACAAATATCTTGTAAAAGAGGCCACCATTGTATTATATATAAAATCATGTGACTTAAAAAAAAATCAATAAACTTCTTTGTTTGTGTACGTTTTTGTGTATTTCATATTTGAATTCTTCAAAATACCAATATATATACCGATATATACCGATAATCAGTTGATCCCTATTCAAAAGCCCGAGTTATTCTGTTATTAATGTGATCCATACATCACATTTTATACCTATCTGGTTATGGGAGTATTAGGGGCCCTTTCTCGCTTCTTAGGTGCCTTTCGGACAATTCTATTGGTCTCTCATTTTGCCCATCCCATGGTGCTCCCAGTAAGCGTGCAACACGCCGCACACTCAAACCAGCCTGGGAGCCTAAATTTAAAGTGTGGGCGAAACACCTGATGTGCGGCGCCAGTCCGGCTTCCCTCACCACGACATCCATGTCCTCGCGTTGTCGGTTACCACAGCGATCTGATGATGTGGTCTTTCCAGCTGCCATTCTTCCAGCTATGTTACCCCCTGTATGCGACTCCAAAAGAGGTCGCGTTTGAAGCACAAAACTAGCTAATGCTCACTCTGCAGTGATCCCATGAGCAGTTACAGTAATGTAACTTAACTCAGTTGTGATAGACACACTATCTGAGAACCTCAACCACATTGGCTTTGACCTCCCGGTAAAGCTTTGGCACCACTACCTGGCTGAAGTGCTGGCGTGAAGGGATGTGGTATCTTGGCTCCAGCGTGTTGATCAGCAGCCGAAAGCCTTCATTTTCCACAACTGAAAAGGGTCTCAAATCTTTTGCAATAAAATAACCAATCATCCTGGTAATTTCTTGTGCCCTTGCGTTGTTTAGGGAGAGAGGAGATGCAAAGCTGCTTCCCAAGGTGGTTTGCCCCTTTGGCAATTTTCGCTCAGGCTGTACCGAAGTGTGCTCCTTGTGGTGCCGCGTGACGTGCTGCAACATGTTGCTTGTGTTACCTGTATATGTTAGCAGTTGCACGCTGTTTTTGGTCTTGTCTGTCTCTTTCTCACCGTTTTCTTTTGTGTACACCGGGAATCCAAAATGCCGCCATACAGCTGACTTGAAACTACTCGGAGCATCCTTTATCTCGATGTCACTGCTCACCGTCGTCGCCATGTCTTCCCTCGCTCTGGACCTGAATGCCAGTAGGCTACGTAGTGACATGAGTTCTAGCGTTGAAATTGAATCAACTGACAGGATAACTTAAAATGAATTAATAAATAGACAAAAAGATACCTACTTGTGGCAAAGTGATTCGCAATTCATTTTTTATGCCAACCGATGCAAATTGTCACGAATTTGTATCAGTTTTTAATCGACTAACGATGCATTGTTACACCCCTACTAAATAATGAACACTGGAACCTGAAAAGTGAGCTGAATATACACTTTGATTCTTCCAAGAACAATTAAAACAAATGTGGTTGAGCATAACTACATATAAATCAAAGTTACGTAAAGAGGTGGAGATGGACAAATGTGGGACATGTGTCATCACTTGCTCTGTCTGGTCTGTGTGTCTGGCAGGTCTCTCAGAGTCTCCAGACCAGTACTAACTGGTCCCCCAGCAGCTTCTTCCCCACTACAGTCACTTTGCTAAACAGTTGAACACTGTAACTGTAGACTGGGACATTTCCAGCAACTACAATGATCCTTTTCTTTTTTTCATTATGCACTACTATTTATTGTGCATAAGCAGACACCTCTACTTTATCTGTATACAGTCCTTCTTACTATTTATCACCTCACATACCAGAGAGACAAACACTGCCAGGAAATAATTCCTTATATGTGTTTATGTACTTGGGGCCATTGAAGCGCATCCTCCCATCCCTACTTTTAGATACGCCCCCCTGCGTAGGTCCAGAATAGAGGTGGTCTAAACAAAGAGGGATGATTCATTCAAAAAAGGAGGCGGACCCAACCGTGATGTCATCTGTGGCGGTTCGATCCAGATCACAGAACAGTTTGCTGAACACCTGCGGATGCCGTTAAAACCCATGAAAAATACTAGTAAAGGACTCGGAGAGTGCAGACCTCCGCCAAGCACAACACTTCTCTTTTATAGCAATTTACAGATTTTGATAAAATCCGCGTTCTGGATCAGATCCGGTGCGAGTTATGATTTAATAAATGTTTTTTAGTCCATCCTAAAATCACAAAAATGTTCCTACTGAGAAACCTGACAACATTTAGTAGTTTAACCAGTCACCAATTAGGTCACAAGGCCTAGATGTCCATTAAAGTGATTGAAAGAAATAGTGTAATTTGTTATCCGTTGGCCAATGTATCATTTGGATTCCGTTATGAAACACCCATGGAAAGTGGAAGTGAAGATAGCGGAGATAATGAAGGCAAGTAGAAAGCCTAAGTTCAACGATGAAGAGCTGGACATTGACTTGCACCGCAGTGAGAGGTGGTGGGCTGAGTACAGCCTCAGTGTGAGTGAAAGGGTGTTTAAGTCAATGGGAGGATGAGCATAGAGGTGGAATGGACAGGGAACGCCTACATTTTAAGGTTGCTCCATCTAGCGCACGTCTCTACAGTGAAGGCGTGTAGAGAGGAGACTTAGGGCCAATTCCAATTCCTCCCTTAACCCTCAATCTCAACCCTCGCCCTTAACCCTCAATTTTTGGCCCTCAATCTTAACCCTCGAAAGTAAATGTAAGGGCTAGCTTGTGACTTAGAAATAACACACCCCTTGAGTGCAGTTACGTCTTCAGACTGAAATGTATCAGAGCCGTGTTGTCTCTGTATTTCCTGAAATGACACAGGGATAATATTGAAAAGAGCGCCGTATATTCTCCAAATAATATTAGCAAATAACACAATAGAGGATACATTATTCAGTCCTCCGTCGCTACACAACAAGGTATACAAGTAACGTGAAGCGGCCCTGGACCGCTGACGGGACCGGGACCCCCCGGACCACCGACGAGTACAACATGAAGCCGACCGGGACCGTCGACGGGACCGCCGGTCCGGCAGCAAACATCATAAAGTAAAAAAATAATTGTTACGCAACAATGATGTTAATCCATTGAAAAAAATCTCAAACAAACACAATAAAATGGTTTCGTAACATTTATATCTTTAAGATATACGAAGATACTTACGTTTGTAGTTAGCTTTTTTTGTCACCATCCTTTTCGAAGATGTCTTGGCTAAATTACCCAGTGCCTTCTGGGTAGCCCTTACTTCCAAGGGTGGTGTCGGAAAATCTCAATTTTGAGGGCGATACAGCCCTCAAACTCATCCCTCAACTTGACTTTCTAAGAACTGGGACAGAACTTGCACTTAGCGGGAGCGCGCATTTTTGAGATTGAGGGTTGAGATTGAGGGTTAAGGGAGGAATTGGAATTCACCCTTAAATCAACTGCAGAATGCACACAGCTTGAAATGCACACAACTGTTTGCACACAACTCTTATGTGGGTGGGAAAATCGAGCCCAAGTGAATAAAGCTTATTCTGATACATGGTGTTTCTATGCAAACCTCTGAATGACCCTTTCTGTTGCATCTCGCTGTCTCTTCAGAACTCCCACAGCAACATGTCGTTAATAAGGAGGAGTTTCTCATCTACCAGCAGCTCTGTAAGCTGGAGAGGAGCTGCTGTTTGGACCAGGAGGAACCAGAGCCACAGCTGGAGCTCTGTGTCAGTCAGGACAGAGAGCAGCTTCAGCTGAGGGAAGAAGGAGATACCTTTATGGAGATTTCTCCTGATGAGGAAAGAGACCATGATGAACCGGAACCAAACAGAGACCGGCTCCTCTCTGGTCATTCCTCTGTACCTGAGAACCAGGACCGGGACAGAAACCAATATGACGTTTCACAATCAGCCAGAACTGATTCAGAGTCACTGAAGGGACATCACAGAAACCAAAAAAACAAAGATGACAGCTGTCTCACTTCAGAGAGTCAGTGTGGTACTAAAAAAGGTAAAAAGTCATTAAAATGTGATGTTTGTGGTGAAGAGTTTAGGTTCTATCGTTCAATGGAACAGCATTACTACATCCACGCAGATCAAAGGCCGTATTCTTGCCAATTGTGTGGGAAAGGTTTCAAAAAAAAGGCACATTTGGAAGGGCACAACAGAGTCCATACTGGTGAGAAACCGTATACCTGCAAAACATGTGGGAAAAGTTTCAAAAGTATGCACTACCTGCAGATCCATGTCAGAATCCACACAGGTGAGAAGCCGTACTCTTGCAAAACGTGTGGAGCAAGATTCAAGTCGCACTATGAAACGAAGGCCCATGAAAGAAGCCACACAGATGACAGACAGTATTCTTGTGAAATATGTGGAAGTTGTTTTAAATACTACTCTGGATGGAGTGTTCACGTTAGAGACCACACAGGTGAGAGGTCGTGTTATTGTGAAAAATGTGGGAAAACTTTCAGAGATAATGAGAAGCTGGTGCGCCACATCAGGACCCATACAGGTGAGAAGCCGTTTCCATGTGAGACATGTGGAAAAGGTTTTGTCTCCAAGTATGCGTTGTCTGTGCATGTAAGAATTCACACAGGTGAAAAACCGTATTCTTGTAAAGTATGTGGGAAAGGTTTCTCTCAGAGTGGTCACGTGACTGTTCACGAGAAGAAGCACAGAGATGAGATGCTGTGAGAACCCAGATTCATGTTTAACGTGTTGTCCAGCACTTCAACATGCATGAGAAGTGGTACCCCTGAAATATTTGTGTTAAAATCAGTGATGGAAAGTTTGGAAAACAAATCAGGACAGGGCAGTACGCCCTCAAGTCTTACTTTAGCTTTATTTTATAACCCTGTAGATGACTAACAACGTTTTTCCTGCAAATGTGCTCAATGAACTTTAATTAAAAGAGTATACATCTAAGTTTTTAAAATGCTTGAAGCATGCATGTGACTTTCCATCTGCAATGCTTCAGATAATTTGCACAGTGAAATGTCACCAAGTCCTGTAATCTGAACAGACCAACAATCGACCAACTTTAAAGTCACGTAGTCTGAAAAGAGCTTGAAGGTGTCCTGGACTATCTGGTACCAGGTAGGCGTGTAACCATCCATCCATCTACATTGATACATTGATTCAATGATGAATGATCCAGTTGTATCGATGAGACATCAAGATGTGTGATTCTCATCAAAACAAGTTATCAAGTGGCCTTTTGTATTTTTGTATTTTTTTCTAAGGGTTGTGGGCTGGGAGTCGAGCCTGCGACTGCTGCAGGACTGTATCCTCTTTTAAAAGGCCAGCTGCCCTGACCACTGCACTACTGGGGTGGTCTGCCTTTTTGCAGTTTTTAATGTTATTGAAGCAACATGTCTCCTTATTAAACTATCTTGTGAAAACATGAGATGATATTTTAGTTTCTCACTGTGATTTGATGTGAGCAGAAGTGATTTTTGGAGAAGTGATTATTAAAATCAACATATGATACTGTCTAAATCACATCAAGGCAGACTTACTAATATATGCAAACATTTAATCACCATCCATTTAATCGATGTAATATCGTATCGTGATATAAGACTGGATTTTAGTGATATAATTAACTTGATTAGAAGTGTGTCTAAATGAAGGCTTGAGGAACACAAGTGAGGAAAATGACCAAGAACCATGTCTTTAAAGACTGATGAATTAATGATGTACTTCTTGCTTAGAAAAAAAAGAACATTTGTCATATGTTTCAGGTATAAGATCTTTTTTTTTGTTCTTAAGTTGTTGTCTAACATCCTCTGTTGTATCCAGCGTAAAAGTAAACCTGTGGTGGTTTATTATATCCTCTGAAGATGTAGAACAGGGCTCTCCAACTCCAGTCCTCGAGGACCACTGTGCTGAATATCTCAGGTCTGGAATATGTTTGCTCTTTATGATGCGCATGTGACCACATTATAGCTGCCACTTGTATCCTACATTTGTTTGGTTTGTCAGTTTAGCACATCCTCAAAAAAAAAAAAAAAAAAAAAAAATACTCCATACATAAGACCCAATATTCATTGAAACACTAGAGGCATGAGTGTACCTCAGTTTAGCAGATGCTCTTCTGCAGTTACGGCCTTTAAATACCGTACAACCGCTCGCTGTGGTGTTGGTTTTGTTGAACTATGGTGGCAGCCTGATGCAACAAGTCGCCAAACATCATGTTATGAGTTATGAAAAATACTCTTTTTCAATTTCCGACATGAAACAAACTCCTATCATAAAGACACTGATTTCATGGTCTAACATAACATCTCCAAAGATGGTGGTGGTTTTTTTTCTGGGTGTGACCACAACAAAAACAGAATAGCTTCTTCCATGTCACTTCCTGTATATGGTTGTACTTTTGACTCCGGGTTTGCATTCTGCCCCCAAGAGGAGGCCGCCGGTATTACACGTACTACGAACGGACATTATCGCCTGGTCAGACTGCAAGTTTATTAACGACTCAGATGTTTCCTACAACAACACACCTGATTCAGATGAACTGATCACCATCAGCTTGTCATCCAGGTCGGTTAATGACCCATTTATTTATATCAGGGGTGCTGAAGCAGGAAGTCAGTGGAGGACATGTAGGACAGCTGGGCTCAGGACTGGATTTGGACACCCCCGGTGTAAAGAACATGTAGCATTAAAATCTACAAAACTGGCATACTGAAAATATACTGTAACCTGTTTTAATCAGTTTTATAATAAAATTTGACAACAGAAACTCCAGACTTCATTATTATTATTATTATTATTATTATTATTGTTATTATTACTATTATTATTATTATTATTATTATTATCCTTTTTTTTCTCCCTCTCAGTTCAACACACAACCTGATTTTACGTAAAGAATTCAACTTTACTACTGCTGTAATTTTACACTTGAAAAATGTCAGTCTTTTCTGATGAAAACACACATTTTCAAAAGCATGAAGAGCGATGTTGCTATGGTTTCAGTCGGTTTCAGTGAGTCAATTGGTGGGGTACATCATGAGTCCTGGTGAAATGAACATATCTGAATTTGCTAGAAACTTCCTCATCCATGTAATGATGGGAAACATTCAGTTATTCAGACACTAAAGACAGAAACTCACTGGAAGGTTCTGCACTATCAGGACATTTTAGATGTTTGTCAAGTTTTCTAATAAAAAAAAAAATCCATTTTGGCTCATATTATTCAATTTCTGTTCATTTGTAAATATTAAGGTCACACCAAAGGTCATCTCAAGTAACAAGTCAGTGTCTGGAGGAGGTTGACTGATCTGAATAAATAAAAATGACTAATACAGGCTCTTAACCAGAGCTCTGAGTTACATTTATCCTAGACTCAGAGACAAAAGTAGCTCAGTTATTTCTTTTACGTGAGAGAACGTGAACACATCTCAGCAGAATTCATGGAAAACTACAATTACAGCTGATCATGTTATAACCTGATTTTTGTTGTTTTCTCGCTCATCTCTTTTTCACATTTCTTTTTCACATGTCCTGTACTTTCTCACTGAAGCTCATGATGATAAATGTTACAATCAGCAAGTTTTTTTTACTGAACAAATGTTCATGGTCTTTACTTTCCCACTGAATGTCCTTGGAGGGCTGATAGATAAAATATTTCTGTCCCGTCAGTCAGGTCTGATACATTAGATACACACCCGAAACAACACTCATTCATGTTGTTTAACACACTCATGACCTGGACAGTGGTTGGTCCGTCTATCTTTATGAGGACACAGGGATAAATTTATGTTTCATTTAAATGTGGGGAGGGTTTCCTACTCGACTGATATTTTTCACCATGCATGTGTCAGCGTATCGGACGGTAAAGACCGTTCAAGGATTCCTGCTCTGACACAGATCTCAGGCACTGAAAGTTGTAGATTAGTGAAAGGAATGTAAACCTGGCACGCTGGGGTCGGTACTATTTGATACTACACTTTAAGAAGGTTCAAAAGGATGAATAGAAAAAAGCCAAACATCCTTGATAAACAGACAGTTTTAGTTTGTTAGAGGAGTTAAATTCTCTATTCAAAACAATCGTCCGCTCGCCCAGTTGATCAAATACCAGCGAAGACCTTGACTCCCCCAGAGACACAATATGCTAAACAAAAAGATAAAAACTACAAGTATCTAGTCAGATTCAGCCGGTGCAGTCCAGGCTGTACAAACAGACGTGTCATTGGAGACGAAAAGGTTTTGTGACTTCAGCTGGTGCTCCTGTTAAACACACAACACAATAAAAGGTTTTCCTTGAATATCATTAATATTTCCTTCAGATTTAGAGCCATTTCCTTATCAGACTTCTCTGTCTTCATTCTCTTTCTCTGCATGTGTCTGACTGACCAGGAGCCTCCTGAACTAAAAACTACAAACAAAAAACTGGCGTATGTCATTCTCCAGGGTTCTTCAGGCGTACACACTTTTTTAACCAATATATTTATTGATTTTGCTGTGTAAATACACAAATACCAGATGTTTTGGTCTATAAGTCGCCTTTTTTTTAGTCGTTTGGCTGGTCCTGAGACTTATATTTTGAAGTGACTTATATATCAAAAATATTCTCCATGTCTCCATGACAACAACAGGACATCATCTACACTCATGACATCTGAACACTGATACTGAAAACAATGACAAGAGTAAACCATAAAGACTGAGAGAACACAAATATGACTCCAAAAAGAAAAAGCTCTGCTGCAGAATTTAAACTTAAGATGGAGGAACGAGTCCACAGATGGAGGAACGAGTCCACAGATGGAGGAACGGGTCCACAGATGGAGGAACGAGTCCACAGATGGAGGAACGGGTCCACAGATGGAGGAACGAGTCCACAGATGGAGGAACGAGTCCACAGATGGAGGAACGAGTCCACAGATGGAGGAACGAGTCAACAGATGGAGGAACAGGTCCACAGATGGAGGAACGGTTCCACAGATGGAGGGACGAGTCCACAGATGGAGGGACGAGTCCACAGATGGAGAGACGAGTCCACAGATGGAGGAACGGTTCCACAGATGGAGGAACGGGTCCACAGATGGAGGAACGAGTCCACAGATGGAGAGACGAGTCCACAGATGGAGGAACGGGTCCCCAGATGGAGGAACGAGTCCACAGATGGAGGAACGAGTCCACAGATGGAGGAACGAGTCCACAGATGGAGGAACGAGTCAACAGATGGAGGAACAGGTCCACAGATTGAGGAACGGTTCCACAGATGGAGGGACGAGTCCACAGATGGAGGGACGAGTCCACAGATGGAGGAACGAGTCCACAGGTGTAGGGACGAGTCCACAGGTGAAGGAACGAGTCCACAGTTGGAGGGACGAGTCCACAGGTGGAGGAACGAGTCCACAGGTGGAGGAACGAGTCCACAGGTGGAGGAAAGAGTCCACAGGTGGAGGAACGAGTCCACAGGTGGAGGAACGAGTCCACAGGTGGAGAGACGAGTCCACAGATGGAGCAACGAGTCCACAGATGGAGGAACGAGTCCACAGGTGGAGGGACGAGTCCACAGGTGGAGGAACGAGTCCACAGATGGAGGAACGAGTCAACAGATGGAGGAACGGGTCCACAGATGGAGGGACGAGTCCACAGATGGAGGGACGAGTCCACAGATGGAGAGACGAGTCCACAGATGGAGGAATGAGTCCACAGATGGAGGAACGAGTCCACAGATGGAGGGACGAGTCCACAGGTGGAGGAACGAGTCCACAGTTGGAGGGACGAGTCCACAGGTGGAGGAACGAGTCCACAGGTGGAGGAAAGAGTTCACAGGTGGAGGAACGAGTCCACAGGTGGAGGAACGAGTCCACAGGTGGAGGAACGAGTCCACAGGTGGAGGAACGAGTCCACAGGTGGAGAAACTAGTCCACAGATGGAGGAACGAGTCCACAGGTGGAGGAAAGAGTCCACAGGTGGAGGAAAGAGTCCACAGGTGGAGGAACGAGTCCACAGATGGAGGAACTGGTCCACAGGTGGAGGAACGAGTCCACAGATGGAGGAACGAGTCCACAGATGGAGGAGCCCATCAGTGGTGCAATTATCACCTCCTCTTATTGACCCATGAGATTTGTATATATTGTTTTCCTCTTCGTGACGTATTGTTTGACAGATGTGACTAATACTCCTCTGCGACCTGCAGTCCAGAAAACACGGTACACACTCAGAGAATAACAATAGAAACAATGCGAACAATACCCCCATACCCCCCCCCCCCCACAACAGAGTACACATACAGAGATCCATCCATCCATCCATTTTCTATACCAGTTTTATCCTCTGAAGGGTCACGGGGATCTGCTGGAGCCTATCCCAGCCGTCTACGGGCGAAAGGCAGGGGTCATACAGAGATCAAAAATTAAAATAAAAATGATCAACCCTAACCCTAACCCTAACCCACAGGAAATTTTAATTAAACCGATGTATAAGGAGGTGTGGCAGTTTCATACAAGCTTTCATTTTGTCCTCCTACTTCACTCATTTACAGTCTGATCACATTCCAGGAATTTCATAAACATCTCCCATAGCTCCCTGAAGTTATTTACTTTGCCTTTGACCAGATAGATTAGTTCTTCCAGCGCCTGGCTGGCTGCCATTTCTTGTAGCCACATCTTAGGTGTAGGACTGTCCAGCCTGATGCAGAGATAAATCCATCATCACTGTTCCTGGCCTGGTGTCAAATGATCAGGATAGATGCCTAACAAACAAAGTTTAGCTTCCAGTGGAACCTTTATATTAGCCACATGTGAAATTATATTGATCACATTTTCCCAAAATAACTGGATCTTTTGGCATTCCCAAACTCGGTGTAGGAGACCGTCTACACCATCACTGCACTTGGAGCAGCTGTCAGGGATGTTGGGGTCTTACTGGTGAGGTTTTACAGGAGTTACATAGGTTGACTGTTATGTACAGAGCTATGTCACTCTGGAACAAAGTACCATTACATTTGACCAGCATCACCAGTAGGGTCAGTTTTAAGAAGAAATTAAGAGCAGCAGTTATTCAGAAGGAAATCAGTTTAGGATGATATTTGGCATATGAAGGTTGGTTGTATTTGTATTGTACTATATTGCGTACTATATTGCGCTATATGCGCTGTTAGCAGGATGTCCGAAAAGCTCGCTAAATAGCCTTCGTTGATCCAGAATGCAGCAGCGAGGGTGCTGACAGGAATCCGCAAGCGAGATCACATCTCTCCCGTGTTAGCCTCCCTCCATTGGCTTCCCGTGAAATTTAGAATTGAGTTTAAAATTCTGCTTCTCGCATATAAGGCCCTTAATGGCCTAGCTCCGCGCTATTTACAAGACTTGATAGCATGTTATGCTCCTAATAGAGCTCTCCGCTCTCAGAGTGCAGGATTACTCGTCGTTCCTAGAATATCTAAAAGTAGGTTTGGAGGACGGGCCTTCTGCTACCAGGCACCTTTTTTATGGAACCAGCTACCAGTTTGGGTTAAGGAGGCTGATACTATCTCCATTTTTAAAACTAAATTGAAAACATTTCTGTTCAGTAAAGCCTACAATTAGTCTTAACTATAGTGTGTAGGGGCTAATAGTTATAACTATAGTTGTAGTAGTAAGACTAGAGTAGCTCGTCTTAATCACAGCTTCGTCATAGTTATGCTGCTATAGGCCTACGCTACAGGGAGACACCAGCATGATCTGCTGAGTGGTGTCTCCACTGCTCTTCTCCTTTTCTTCCCTTTCTTCCTCCCTTCCTCCTCCTCCAGCTCATTTATAATTATTTGGGAGCACCCTGCTACTGAAACTGTGCTCCATTTTCTTTGCTTTCCTGTGTTTGTTGTGCTGTTTCTGCCCCCTTTTCTCTTTGTGTATTTGCAGGCCAGAGTTTCCTGGGTTTCATGCTGACTTGCAGTTCCATCTTCTGTCCATCCTCCCGGGGTTCTCCTCCACTTGTGTTTGGGTACCGACTGGCGTGGTGATCGGCGACCTGGTCCTCTGGCCATCTCATCCCAGTGCTGCTGCCTCCATCTGTTTATGTTTATATATTGCATCCTTTTGCTTGAAATCCTACCCTTACCCTTCTCTTTTCTTAAACCCAAACCCCCTCCTCCTCCCCCCCTCCTCCCCCTTCTCTCACACACCTCACCTACACCCCACCCGCACATTACTGATACTCAAGAGCCTATCATGGCTCATTACGCTGACCACACGCCCAAGGGCCCTCCATAGCTCGCTTGCATTCACCCTACAACAATTCCACTACTTCTTTATTATTATTTTTTTTTACTTTTTCTGTGCTCTCTCCTCTCTCTGTCCTACATCCTCTTTCTGTCCTCCATCTTCTCTCTGTCCTACATCCTCTCTCTGTCCTGTCTCCCCTCTTTTTCTTTCTCTACCCGGCTGGCCTTCGGCAGGAAGGTCCCCCATTATGATCCAGGTCCTGCTCAAGGTTTCTTCCTCTTAAAGTGGAGTTTTTCCTTGCCACTGTTTGGTATAAAGGTTTTTTTTCTCCCTACGTGGGAGTTTTTAACCTGCCATTATCGCTGATTGGATTTAATTATATAATCTTAGTTGATGATATTTGCTCGGGGGTCATGCTCTGGGTCTCTGTAAAGCGCCTAGAGACAATTGTCATTGTAACAGACGCTATATAAATAAAATTGAATTGAATTGAATTGAATTGAATATTGAAGGTCTGTATTTGTATTTTATTATATTGAAGTATTTTCTTAATGTTTCTTAATGTTTCTATAATGTTTGATGTTTGTATTGTATTTTGTGTATTTTGTGTGGACCCCAGGAAGAATAATTGTTGCTGCGGTAACAGCTAATGGGGATCCTAAATAAACAATAAACAATAGGTCCTGAGCCATCACTTTCACTGCACCAGTCTTCATGCTGTGTTAATAGTCTGCGTTTGTGCTTTTAAACAAGCACTACTCATCCATCCTTGGTAATATCTACCTTTAAATCATAGGTCCATGCATTGAGTCTTGGGTGGGAACTTAATAAGCCATATATTGCAGACAGCTGACCGCAAGCTTCCTTATTAGTAACAATAAATTCTTCTATAACTGACATGAGAGGGCTATCTAAAGAACGAGTCTGTGATTTTATGAAGTTTCTTAACTGCGAGTATTTGAAGAAGTGGGTTTGTGGGATTCTGTATTTATGGACCAATTGGTCAAAGGTCATTAAATTCATCCCCATATACAGGTCACCTATTTTAGCCAAACCTCTTCTATTCCATGGCTTAAAACCACTGTTGGCTTGACCAGGTAAAAAGTTATCATTACCCCAAATTGGAAAACATTGACAAAGTATGTGTGCATCTCCTGTAAAAGTATGAAGCACGTGCCAGACTGCCACAATGTATTTTTAACAAATGTTTTTTTTGTCTCCTTCTTGAGTTTCTTAACATGAGAACATGAGTGTACAGATTCGACTGAAGAGGTGTACGTGTTGTGGTGGTGTGCTCAATAGTTCACCATGCTGGAGGATCAGGAACAGAAAAATAAAACATTGTTGTGTGCAGTTGTGCTGCCCAGTAGTACCACTGTAAACTGGGAACCTGAACCCCCCTCTATTATGAGGGAGGTACAATAGGTGGAGCTGCAGCATTGAACGCCTCTTGGTCCATATTAAGTTGGAGAAAGATTTTCTAACTTTGCAGAAAAAGGAATGTGGGACTGGGAGAGGGATGGACTGAAATAAATACAAACATTTGGGCAAATACCTCCATGAAGTATTTCCTTTCAGTTCTATCAAAGGCAACAACAGGATTGTGTTATAAATTGCACTGCGCTTTTTTATGCAAGATATTCGATACTCTGCGTGTATTATGAAACACTTGGTGTCCTAATACAAAACCATCATGGTCATCAGGAATCGGAGATGGGACAAAACACTCTAGTCTCCTCCTGAAGGTTTTATCAAGTATTTTTGTATCACAGCACATTAGGGACAAAGGATGATGGGATCCAACTTCTGTTGCTGCGTGTCATCGGGGTATTCTGATTGGTAAAGGGACTCATAAAATGTTCTAAAGTAGGAGTTTATTTCAACTGGATCCACCGTATGATCCCCATTCTCTAACTGAATTGAATTTATAGCTGTGTCAGACTGCATTCTTTAAACCTCCATGCTAGCAATTTACCAGCCTCGTCTCCGTGATCATAAGAAGACTGTTTGAACCAAAGGAAATATGCGGTGATAGACCGCAACATGGGGTAACAGACTTGTGGGAATTAATAAGTAGTCGATGCTGTTTTTTAAGTACTGGAATACCAAGAAAACTCCTTTTTATCAGGATGGAGTTTCCTCCAAACTTCAGATAAGTTCAGATCAGCTATAGACTGGAGCAAAACCTTCCCAGTGTTGAAACATGAGAAACATCGGTATCTGAGGAGCGGTCCTTCCATTGTCCAGGAGGATATCATGAGAAATACATCCCTAAAAGAGGTGGGTGTAACCTCGGTGAATAAGATAATAAACTGTTAGAACTTAAGACCAAACTTACATGTAAGCAAGGAAAATAATCATTGTGTTTTAATGTAACAGACTCGCCACAATAAGTTGCTGTTCAAATTGTTATTTTTATCTGAACTGTTCCTTAAACAGGTGCATGTGACAGCTGAGCACGTAACCATAGCAACACTGCTGGAGGGGGCGGGAATGACCAGAGTAACGGCAGAACAGTACAGATGGAAAGATCGAGAAGAACGAGAAGAAAAAAGAAAATGAATAGGAATAAAAGGAGTGTATTTTGAGGTTTTGCATGGGTGATTTCTGTTGAGTAACAGGAGCCTCTAGCTTCTTAATTAGGTCTTAATTACGCAGAATAGGAGGAATGGGTACTGGGCCAAGGAAGGAGTTAACTCTCAACTCTCCTCAGAGAGTCGGAGGAATATAATTTGGATAAAAATTCATGAAAGTTTTATTGAACTCGACAGGGTTGAAAGTGGTCTGACTGTTTTCAGATCAGATACCAGCTATTTTCCTGTTTGGCTCTGCGTCCATTCAGCAGATTAGCAAGTCATTTTCTAAACTTCTTCCCATGTTCATATAGTAAACTGTTGCTATTTAATAAAATACTCTGTTTGATGAGTCGTCAGAAGGTCAAATCTAGTTTGGAGGTAATTTTTTTTTATTATAGAGCTCTGGGTTTTGGTGGTCCCATATAGCGATTTACAGATTGCGATAAAATCCTCGTTCTGGTTCAGATCCAGATCAGCCTTTGAAATTTGATAGAGATTCCCATTGTCAATCCCTGAGTGAAATTTCATGAGTTTTGTGAAATAATTAACGGAGATATTGAGATAACCACATTGTTATCGAAAATTTGAAAGTGATCCAGAATCCAGGAATTCTTCCAGATCACAGCCAAAATGAAATCAGTTCTTCCTTTTCACATTTCTGACAACTCTGGAAAATTTCATCAAATCCATCCAGAACTTTTTGAGTTATCTTGAACACAGACAGACAGATAAACGCCGGCAAAAACATAACCTCCTTGGGGAAGTAAAAAGGTTGATCAATAGAAATATAGGCAGGGCTTAATGGACTGAATGAACTATGGATTGTACGGGGGTGGAGCTTCAATCTGCAGGTGCAGGCAACAGGTGGTTGGAAGCAGGAAGCTGGATCCACTATATATGTGTTTAGCTGAACTGACGACAATGAAATCCTGGAGCCACGTCCTGAAGACCAGAGAGAGCTGGATTATTTGTACTTCAAGGTGGATAATTTCATGGGCTGTTATTTTTTCCTTTTGTATATTCATGCTATGAGGTTGAATCAAATCTAATTGAGTCTGAAAGTATATCTCCATGTTCTTTTATCTGGTGCCTATTTACGAGACTAGAAACAAAGGTCAATCAAAGAGTTTAATACAATCATGATACAAAGAATTATTATTATGCCATGCAGAATATTTTAATCGGCCGATCGTACACTTCCTAACACCATGGGGAGATGCCAGGAAATGCGCACCTGAAGTCAGATTCTGTCCATCTTTTAAGGATCCAGAGAAGGCGGATCCTGTTCTCCTGGGTTTTATGGCTCTTTGTCTTCAAGAATCCAGATGGCCAATCGCAGGTCCAGACACATGTGGTTGTGAGATGTCCCCTCAAATGTTTATCTATGCTGTCACAGACTCTTGGTCGCAAACTGTTGGTGGGGGTCGGGGAGGATGTTACAGTAAGTCATAAACCTAAGCTGAGGAACTCACTGTCGTAAAAGGAGACAGCATCCCTTCCCGTCATAAAGTTTTAGTTTTACCTATTCTGAGTTAATTCTAAAATCCTAACAAATCTCCACTCAAAACATGATTTATTTATGTTTTCCAAATCAACTGTAGAAGACATCTAGTATTATATATATATATATATATATATATATATATATATATATATATATATATATATATATATATATATATATATATATATATATAAACAACCCTTTATGTGAAATTAAAATAAAACAGTATACCAGAACCTCCCAGCAACACAAGAACATGTAAACTCATTTTGAAATATTTCATATTACAAATAAACACTCAAGAACTGTAATTTGTAAAATATGAATAAGGTGATCATCCATAATGTAATTGATAATATTGAGTTCATCCCAGTTGAAGAGAAGGAAATCCAGATGTCCACAGATGACAGGCCAGTGTGACAATTCAGATGAAGTGAGAAGTTGACCTCCAATGGATTAAAGATGATGTGAAGAAATATGAAGAAACTGTTTGAATCCTCTGTTCTCCTGAACACAGTCAAAAAGGGTGGTTAGGCTCCATCAGCCTAGAATTCAGCCAGGAACTTCCACTCTGGTCGTAAAACATCAATGTATCTGCCACAGGCTCCTTTATAACACCACAGCCTGTATCAGAAAGCACAATACAAGGGTTGCACAATAACACCTATCTAACACCATATGTTAGTTTGAAAGAGGTTACAGACTCAGGAGAGATGTTATGGATTAGAAAAATATCCTGCACTAATCAATAACTGGATCCAAATATCAGCTCACCTTACAATATTTATAATTAGAATCAGAATCGCCTTTATTGTCATTGTATTGCATACAACGAAATTTGAGTATATTTAAGAATAATCCACAACCAGTAGAAAACTGTCCATGCTGTTATAATGTTAACTACAAAAACTTTGTGCAGAAACATGCAGAAAAAGATAGAAAAACATGTTGAAAATAAACTAATCAATAAAGTGGTAACCTTGTTGTAAGTTCATTACGGTGAATATAAATTTAGAATAATAATTCATTTTTTCCCTCTTTTATCACTTACAAAAGCCTTTTCACTCACTTACAATTATCTTTCCTCTATTATGTTTCACTTTATCACCTCCATCCTAGTCTTTTCCACTCATGTCCTTCAAATATTTCAATGTCCTTACATACATTCTCTGTCCTTCTTTAATGCATTCATATTTTTCTTATTTCTTTCTTCCTCCTCTCTTAAAAAAAAAGAAAAAATGCCACACTCCCTCATTAGGAAGTGATACCTCAAATCGTCCCAATTATATACAAAAAAAAATTAAATCACCGAAGAAAGGATGAGAGAGAGACACAATCCAGCATGACCGTCATCAGGAGATTATCAAACGTCACAGAACCCAGATCCAACCCCTCCATCACAGCAGCATCAGTCAACCATGAACGCCAGACATCACAGCTCCCTCTTTAGTGTCATTTTCCTCAAACAGCAGTGTCTTGATATCAGAGTGTGCCAGCCATAAAAGTTCTTTGAACAAGTCTTTGTGTCCATCAGCGAGAGCCCACCTCGCTTTAAATGCCATTTGGAGAGAGAACAAATTTGTTCTTGGCCATGTGAATTGAAGATATCGTCTTTAGAGGAAACGTGTTAAGGGGTCACCAAAAAAATCCAGAATTCACAGAAACCAAATACAGCCATAAAAAGGAAGCAGGAACTGGTCCGCAAACGTTAGACATCCCCCAAATAACAGCCACTCTAAGTCGTAAATCTCTCCATCACTTTTACGGCACTAAAAGTAAAACTGAACGTAAGCACTAAAACAGAAGACATGTAATGTTTTACTGGTCACAGCATAAAACACAAAAATTCTAAAAAACACAATAAATCTGAGAATAGACTCCATCATTCACAGGAAATGAGTTCCAGAAACAAAAATCACTAACTTATCTAAACTCCACAAAAAGTTTCAACCAATATTTAGGCAACCCAGAAAACAACTGCTAACAGTTGTTCACAGAAATAACTATAACTGCCCTCATCATATTATTTATGTATCATTTATAATAATCAATACGATCCACCTTTATATTCACCGTATCGAATAAAAATGTATAGATAAAATAGAGTGAGGCCTCCTGACCAGCCAATTTATTAATCAGAGACCCATTATATATTCCTATAAAATCAATATGAGTGAGAGACTCTGCATAACAATAAACCCATCACATCTAATCCCACAGATGAAAGAAACACAGAATTAACATGCAAAGACATGTCAAACAGAGTAAAAACTTCATCACAACCATAGGGAAAAATGTTAGTTCTGACGACAGCATCAATAACATCAAACCTTGTATCAAAACACTCATCCAATGAAATTCTTCCACATATTCATCTTAATACACCAACCTTCTGGTATACTTTATCATTATATCATGTTATATACTATAATATTATTATATTATCAAGGTAAAGCAAATCAATAATACCCCATCTTTAATTCCTGGTCTGAAGAACCATCAGGCTCCACAGACGTAAAAGAAGTGATTGGGTATAGTCATATTTATGTCCTTCCGTCAGGTAAAGAGGCCCATAGTCAGTCAGTCTCGGACCTCATATCAGTTTCAGTCAGTCCCTGTCAGCAACCAGAATATAACGTGGGTCATATCAAGTATTGTCATTTTTGTCTTTGTAGGCCAACACACACGCACACAAGCAAAATGCCACCAAAAATAAAATAAAAAAATAAAAAAGGACCATGGTCTTTAAAAGCTCAGAGTAAGAATGAGGAATAACACATGAGAGAAAAGAAAGGGAGGGGGCTGAGGGAGGAAGCCCGAAGAAAAGGAGGGGTCGAGCAGAGTGAGAAAAAGTTTTTTTCTTTTTCCAGTAATGCTATGTATTTGTAAAATTCTTCAAAGCCTTAGTTGTTATTATGTTCATGAGATACGTACTCCATCATTTTTAATTTAATCACCTATAATCACCTTCCTGCAATTGAGTAAACATTTTCCACCTCCTTAACCCCCCTTAACTGCCGCAGGACAAAGGATCACTTCTCTGCCGTCTGTCCTTTGATTTCCACAATTTAGCTAATAAACCTTTTTCACCACCTTAACAACAAAATACTGATCAAAAACCCAGATTTACCGTCCGACCAGATGTCACGATAAAAAATTCACCAAACACCAACATCAGATATAAAACCCAATTAAGGTGAAAAAATGATTCTGGATTCACTATGAGTCACCTGTTGTCAGTTCTTCTGCAGCATCTGCCGTTGACCTGGAGGCTGCTAACAGATCGAAGATTGTTGGGTGAGCTGAGAAGAAGGGGGAGGATATTGTTGATAATTATAGTGCATTAGATCATCACGATCAGATTCAGCAAAACCCGGAAATTGCAGTCTCTGGCCCAATGTCCCTGCTGTCCGCAACGAAAACATGAATTCTGAAGATGTAGAGAATTAGTCTTTTGATTTTTCTTACGTCCCCGATCTGGGACACCACGTCTAATCAAAAATGCTTCATCAGAGGGACAGGGGGGTCAAGAAACATGTCCCACCACATCTCCTTTCACCACGTATACATTTTCATCATCTTCCTTTGATTTGTGTGGCGAATAAACTGCTGCAGACTGAAGCATTTGATATGATTCTTTTGTTAAGGGATCCACTAATGTTCTAACTTCAGCAGAAGGAGGTGGCGAAACGCAAGCTCCGCTCTGTGCAGTACTCTGAAAGGAAACTGGCATTGTACTACCGAAATAAGTCTGTGTCAGAAGCATTTGATTAATGGGGGCACCCTCCATCTGTTGTATATTTGTCAACCGTATTTCGTCCAAAAAACAGTGACAATCCGAATAAAATCTCTCTGCCTAACGTAAGGCCTTAATAGTTTTCATCTTCTGAAAGACATGTGCTTAATCATTCTGCAAATCAGCTGCTTTCAGACTCTCCGTAGCTTGTCGTATAATTGATGGAAACTTTTCAGGATCAACTGCCCCTCCCACTGCTACTGATTGTGCGCAAGGAAAGGGACCGCATTTCTGCATTTCTCTAACCCAGCAAATGAACCTCTCCTCAGCTTTCCCATGTTCCAACCTCAGAACCTTATTCAACCATCTAAACAAAGCCATATAAAGTACCAATCCCAAAGAACCGGGTTCACTTTCTGACCACTTCTTATTCATTTTATCAAGTTACGACACACACGGACAAACATAAAATATATACAGCAAAATTATACACGCAATATATCCGGCTGTGAATAATATCCCAGATAAAAGACCTGATTAAGAAGCTTCTACACAAAAGATTCCCATGCGCTTAATCATTGAGGGTCACCCAGCCTTTTTACTGGTCTTTAATACAACAGACAAAAATTACACAGATGTAGTACAAAATTTATCAAACGATATTTGTTACATAAATCATTCATAAATTTATGAACGTGAGGAAGATCCTTTCAGAGAACCAATTATACTTCAATAATAAATTTGCAGAGTTTCTATTCAATCAAAAGTGGTTTTCTGCTCACCGTTTGCTTTGCTGGCCAGCATCGAATGTCTGATCGGACATTCCAGCGCTCCTAAAATCTCACAATCTGAGACTTTAAAGATGGCCAGAATCCCGTCGGGGTCACCATTTGAAAGTATCTCTCCGTGTTCTTTTATCTGGTTCCTATTTACGAGACTAGAAACAAAAGTCAATCAAAGAGTTGAATACAATCATGATACAAAGAATTATTATGCCATGCAGAATATTTTAATCGTACACTTCCTAACACTATGGGGAGATGCCAGGAAATGCTCACCTGAAGTCAGATTCTGTCCATCTTTTAAGGATCCAGAGAAGGCGGATCCTGTTCTCCTGGGTTTTATGGCTCTTTGTCTTCAACAATCCAGATGGCCAATCGCAGGTCCAGACACATGTGGTTGTGAGATGTCCCCTCAAATGCTTATCTATGCTGTCACAGACTCATGGTCGCAAACTGTTGGTGGGGGTCGGGGAGGATCTTACAGTAATTAAGTCATAAACCTAAGCTGAGGAACTCACTGTCGTAAACGGAGACAGCATCCCTTCCTGTCATAAAGTTTTAGTTTTAACTATTATGAGTTAATTCTAAAATCCTAACAAGTCTTTTTCCTTTTTTTCTCTTTTTCGTAGAGAGTGCACGTCTTTTGATTGTTTGGCTGGACTATTTGAGTAGTGCACTCATGATTGATGGCTAGAAATTATGTGTATATATGGTGTGAGAGATTTAGCAGGTGGTTGGTTGGGGATTTTTGTGTATATATATATATTAGGGGTGTAACGGTACATGTATTTGTATTGAACCGTTCGGTATGACGTGGTCGGTTCGGGACGGAGGCGTACCGAACGAGTTTCCACACGGACATATTAAGTAGAGGACCGCATGGAGCACAACAAACAGCAGTTGTAGCGGACGTCGTGGCTAATGCTAATGCCGCTAGCATTGGCAATAAGCCTCCCGCGACATAGTGTTAAATGTGGTGGGAAGCTGTGTTTGTACTCGGTCGTCTTTCTCTTTTTGTAGCGATATTCACGCTGGGGTGGTGCCGTTTCAAATGAGTTAACAGGTTAGATGTGTTGCCAGAAACATACCCGATCTCGGATGAACAATGTCGGCAAACCACTTTGGTTTTATCAACTTCTCTTTGTCCCTGTTTATATTTCACCGGGGAGCCGAAGTTGTGTTTTATAGCTGCAGATTTAAGACCCTAATCACCCTAAACGCTGGCTTCAAACACATGATAAAAGTATTTGAGCCCCGATATCAATTACCTTCTCGTCCACATTTTAGCCAGAAAATCATACCGGGACTTTATGAAAAAATACAATGATTTGTTTTTAAAGAAACAGTCTGAGCCTTATTCATGCTATTTAATCTGAGCAACAACTTGAAACTCTTCAGTGTTGCAACTGTTCAATTTTGCACATCTACATTTCAGAATATTGTATTTATATTTTTGAGCAAAAATCTAGCTTTGTGTAGGCTAATGTTTCTATTATTAAAAAGCACAAAAGTGTGTAATAAACAACTCGCACATTTATACTTTGCATTTTGTTTTCTTACTGTACCGAAAATGAACCGAACCGTGACCTCAAAACCGAGGTACGTATATATATATATATATATATATATATATATATATATATATATATATATATATATGTATATATGCCCAAAAAATACACACATATCCGCACAAACAGTCATGGAAAAAATTATTAGACCACCATTTTTTTTCACTTTCTTGTTCATTTTAATACCTGGTACCACTAAACGTCATCATATGACTAAAACAGACAGAAAAGAAAACACTGATTGCATAAAAGCAGTGTTTTTGGCAGTACAACGCCATAGCTATTGATGTAAAAACTTAAGTGATTTCGGTTATAAACACCCCCTGACCCAATAGCTGACCACCCTCCATCCAAAGCAACCTCATCCAGTTTCTATAAATGTTTGTATGATATTATGTGTGTGTTTGTGTCTGAACTAGGAGCATTAAAAGAGTAAGATGTTTAGTCCCACTTATCTTTGTTTAATTTCTTTGTGTGTTTTTTGGTATGCACATGAGTGTGTTTAAAACCCATATTAAACATTTTCCCCCGAGTGAAGTGTATACTCTGTGAATTATTATGGATTGTATAAGTTGTTAATTTGCATTTGTGATAGAAAAGAACATATTTTTGCAAATTTGGGGCCAGAGTGAACTCGAGGTGAACTCTAGATCCCGTTCCCATTTTATTGAAGGGATGGATATTGTCATGTACATTATAAAAGTTAATTTGTAAATTTTGGATAACATTTTATATGAATTAGAGTTTTGAGTTAATTCAGAAATTGATGAAGAAAGATTGAAGTTAGGGGTTTTGGTTTTCATTTTATACTCGAGAGAAGATTTGATCTGAAGATATTCTAGAAATGGATTTTCTCCGATGTTATACTTCTGCACCAGCTGAGCGAATGGAACCAGAGTCTTGTTTTCATAAATATATTTCCTGTTTATCAGGTAGTCAGGATTATTCCAGATGGGGCTGTGTATATTAGGTGAAACTGAGGTGTTAGATATTTGGTGAAATTCCCACCAGGCTGTCAGAGTTTGTCATGGAAAATTACCTGAAGAAGAATCCAAGTAGAATGAAAAATATAACAACTGCGTTCACAATGTTTTTATTAAGTCAAGTCAGAAGAAAATATCATGCACATGGAGAGAGAAAAAGATTTCTCTCTGCCCAAGACAGAGAAACAGACTCTTTTAAGCAGCAGCACCAGAAGTCCATATATGGTCATATTGTATTACTGATAGTTAGAGAGTAGGATTAAACAAAAAGTGGCTTATTCTATGTTTTGTTAGTTTCATATCTATTGACCTTGCAGCTGTCTGTGAGAACAGGATGATATTCAGTTTAGAGTAGCACACAAACGTAGCTGATGTGCAGGCGAGTATAAAAGGTTATATGAGTTCATAAACAGGTTATGATACAAGAGCCTAAATTTCATTTACAAGTTGTAGCTGTGATTGGGTTCTTCAAGCAGGGATGGAGGCTGATGGAGCGGCTTATAAAAGGCAAGTCTGAAATGCTGACGTCTTTGCTAAATGATTGTTCTAATCCTACCCAGGAGGAGCCACATTGATGTGGGTTCATCCATTTATGAATATATTGGAGCTTGTTTGCTTCAAGACCTTTAAGTTTGGATCTTTGTAATGTGGTTAATTTAATTCTAGCTTTCTTGTTTTTCCAATAATAAACAATCGGGAGACCACAGAGTCCAGAGATTTAAACCAAGAGAGTGGGGGCTGGATGAGAATCATTTGAAAAAGATGATTCATCATGAGAAGTATGATCATTTTCACTGGAAGCAGAACAACGTGGATCCTGGAATAAGGGCAGCTTCCAATTACCAGTTTACAAGGAATCATTCAGGACACTTTCAGAACATTTGATCCAACAGAGACAGACGCTGAACCATCTGTTGATCAGAGACAGTTTCTAGACAGGAGGACACTAAACTCTCAACACAGAGACACTGAACTAGACCAGGACCAGAGTCCAAATCCAGGATAGAGAGGTTCAGTGAATGTGGTGTTGAAGGTGTGGAGGTGGATCAGTCTGTCAGAGACGACTTCATAGAAGGACAGAGTTCCAGCAGGACAGTCCAGATACACTGATACTCTGTCAGAGACTGAAGAGGAGATGGATGTTTCTCTGTTATTGTGTCTGACAGAGTACCGACCATCATCAGAACACTGCAGACTCCAGGACTGATTGTTGTATCCAAACACACAGTCATTCCAGTCTCCTCTCCTGCTGATTCCTCTGTAACTCACTGATATAGAAACCAATCCGCTCCTCTGGACCTCCCAGTAACAGCGACCAGTCAGACCATCTCTACACAGCAGCTGAGATCTACCATCAAATCTGTCTGGATGATCAGGATATGACTGAACTTCCTCCACAACCGTGTCATCTTCCTGTTGTTGTCAGACAGTTTGATGAGTTTATTTATTGTGTTTGTGTTGATGGTGAGTTGACAGGAATCTGATGGAGAGAACCAACAAGCAGCTGCAGTTATTATTGATCTGTCATTGATCATTGATGGACTCATAAGTGACTGATGAGAATAAAAACACACTTACACTTCCTCAGTCCTGGTCTCAGCCATCGTTGTCCAGCAGGCTCCACCCTGAAAGGAGGAGGAGAAGGAGGAGTCAGCATGCTAACATGCTAACATGGACATCACATGGCTCTCTCTCTCACACACACATTGGTCTACACTTATGAAGGAGAACTTCCCCTGGAGATGAAGATGCTTCTGCTTTCAGCTGGATCATCTGGATTGAGTGTTTTAGAGACACAGGTGATGGGGCAGTGATCCTGAAAACCTCCAGAGGGGGTTGTTGAGGTTCAGGTTGTGGGGGAGGCTATCTAAGCAGAGAGGTCTAGACCTGCCTCTCCCCAGCCAGACACTGAGCTGTTCCCAGGCCAGCTAAGAAGTAGAGTCTCTCCAGAGTGTCCTGGGTCTGCCCCTGGACCTCCTCCTATTTGGACATTCCTGAAACACCTCCCCAGGGAGTCCAGGAGGCAGATGAAGCTCCTCAACTGGCTCCTCTCCATGTGGAGGAGCAGCGACTCTACTCTGAGTGTCTCCTGATGACTGAGCTCCTCCTGTCTCTGAGGGAGAGTCCAGCCTCCCTGCAGAGGAAACTCATGTCAGCACTTGGATCTTCTTTCAGTCACTACCCACATTATTACTGCTCTGGAACCGACTGTCATTCCTGGTTCCTTCTAATCTTTGTTTCTGTTTGGTTTTGATCCATTTGATTGATTTCTTTACAATGATCTGGTTTTGAGCTCATCTTTGTTTGTCTTCATAGATGTTACTCCTGCTTTTATTCTTCCAAATGTTCTGATACATGACTTTGCTTCTAAAGCCCTCAGAATGACCTCAGGTTGAAATATTCTCTATAGTAGCCTTGACTATGTCTATGACGATACAAAAAGACATCAAATAGTGACTTAAATGACTCAAACCTTCACCATCTCATAAAACATGAGCAGAACCAAGAAAAGACTCCTGAGCAGTCTGCAGCATATTATTTCCAGCGGTTTCCAGCCTGTTTTCTCTGTGTCCAGTGATCATGGATGATAATTTTTACCTCTGCCAAGAAGGTAATGTTTTTGCTGGCGTTTATCTGTCTGTCTGTGTACAAGATATCTCAAAAAGTTATGGATAGATTTTGATGAAATTTTCAGAGTTGTCTGAAATGTGAAAAGAAAGAACTGATTTAATTTTGGCTGTGATCTGGAACAAATCCTGGATTCTGGATCACTTTCAAATTTTCAATAGCATTGCGGTCAATGGGGCCGAAAATTTCGTTTCTCAATATCTCCGTTAATTATTGCCCAAAACTTGATGAAATTTGATTCAAGGATGACAATGGGAACCTCTATCAAATTTCAAAGGCTGATCCAGATCTGATCCAGAAGGCGGATTTTATCGCAATCTGTAAATCACTATAGGGGGAAATTGTTGCGCTTGGCGGAGGTCTGCGCTCTCCGAGTGCTTTTCTAGTTACAGTGCTGTAATGATGCTGAAATACACGTGACTTTTGTCTTCAATGTTGGTGTTTTTCTGAATCTAAAGCTAGTGCAGATGTGGACTCAGTTCACCTCATTAGTTCAGAGCTCTACAATCCATGTGTTCCACATCCAGACCACCATGTGGACTCGGACTGAAGGATTGCTGAGGATCCATGTGGGGGTTTTACTCTGACACTTTAAAGTCCTTCATGAACTTGTTAAATTCAGACTGATTTTAGTTATTGATGGATTCATTCATTTGATTTTGAAAATGACATTTTCAAAGCCATTTCTAGCAGGGAACCATGTTCTGACCAACAATATCAGGATCATGGTTGTGTTGATGATGCTGGTGTCTGCTGTTCTTCATTGGTTGGTGTAGATGGTTCTGCTGGTGTTTCTGGGCTGCAGCATGGATGAAGAGTCCAGGACAAACTTCCACTAGGGGACAGTAAAGTTCATCTGGATCGTGTGTCTGTCTGCAGCAGGTGTGTCCATACCTGAGAGTGTCCAGTCTCCAGCGTGGATCCTCCAGTCCAGCAGACAGAACCTTCACTGCTGACTCTCCTGGATGGTTGTAGCTCAGGTCCAGCTCTCTCAGATGGGAGGGGTTGGAGCTCAGAGCTGAGACCAGAGAAGAACTTCCTTCCTCTGAGATCAGACAGCCTGACAGCCTGCAGACACAACAACCATCTGATGAAGACGTGTCTCAGTCCAAATATACTGAAGTCAGTGTTCCTGGAACCACTGTCAACTTTCTGAATATCAGTAGTTGTAGGTGATTCAAACTGGCTCCTCTTTGGCCTCATCCTGAATAGCTGCTAGCCGGTAGCTGTTAGTCTAGCTCCTATCAAAGTTCCTCCCTGGTTCTCCAGTGTGGTGACCACTATCTACTGCAACGAAGGCTCAAACTACTGCAGGTGAAGCCTTATCTGACCACTAGTACTTGACTAAATCACAGTTAAAGAACTGCAGATGTAAACCACAGTTGTAATGTTCAACAGAGTTCAATGAATCCTGACCTGAGAGTCTCCAGTTTACAGTTTGGACTCTCCAGTCCAGAACACAGCTGCTTCAGTCCACGATCCTGCAGGTCGTTGTTACTCAGGTCCAGTTCTGTCAGACTGGAGGACTGAGAGCTGAGAACTAAGGACAGATGTGCACAGCTGGACTGTGAGAGGTTACAGCCACTCAGTCTGCAGAGGAAATGATAGAATGAGGTTACTGAATGAAGGTTACGTCATTTAACCAGCAGGTTGATAATGCTCTTTATTTTTCATCTAGTAATCATCTGAAAACATTAGTTGTGGTGTTTCTTTGATAACTGGTCTTGGTAGGATCAGGGTTAGAAGAAGTGGAGGGAAAATTCAGCCAATCACAGTCTGGTTAATACTCATCAGCCCACCAAAGTGGAAATCAATCTTCCAGCTGGTTGGGTCATTTGGTCAGTTAGTAGTTGAAGAGACTGCTGGAAGACTGAGGAGCAGAGAAGTCTGGCTGTTTTCCAGCCTCCTTCTCTGGCCTGCAGCCCCTGAAATGTCCCCAGTAAGCTAACGCAGCTTTCAGCGTTCCTTGCTAGCAGGGTCCTCAGTTTTTTGGCCTGTAGCCTGTTTTTGAAGTTTCTGCCTCCAGAGCTCTTTCTTCTGTCTGGATTTTTCATTTTCAAAAACTTTATTTGATCTTGTTGATCAGACCTTCTCTTCTCAGTCCACTTCCATATAAACACTTTGACTGTTCCATCAATCATTTTCATTTATTGCAGATTTGACTATTACTGGATGCTTTCAATGACATGTTTGAAGTTCACACCTCAGAGGTGTTTTTCAAGGATGGAAAGATCCCTTCTGAGAGAATGAATGACTTCAGATGATGAGACTGACTGATGGATGATTCATTTTATTGTCTTCCTTTAACAGAAGAGCTTCCATATTCACTGAGGAGATCATTCAAACTAATTATTATGATTATTATTTCATGTAGCCTGGTGAAGTTCATCAAGTTCATAAAGTCAACAGTTCATTGTGAATTTACAGTATCTTCTCCATCAATTATTTTTCTCCTTCTGACTAACAAATATGTGTGTGTTGGTTCTTACAGAAGTTTCTTGGAGGCTTTGACCACTGGCAGCAGCCTCAGTAGAGCCTCCTCTGAAGCTGAGAAGTTCTTCAGGTCAAACACTTCCAGATGTTCTTCTGATGACAGTAAGATGAAGACCAGAGCTGACCACTGAGCAGGAGACGGTTTACGTCTGGAGAGACGTCCTGACCTCAGGAACTGTTGGATCTCCTCCACCAGAGAACCATCATTCAGTTCATTCAGACAGTGGAACAGATTGATGCTTTTCTCAGCAGACAGATTCTCACTGAGCTTCTTCTTGATGTACTCCACTGTTTTCTGACTGTTATCTGAGCTTCTTTGTTCTGGTGTCAGCAGACCTTTTAGGAGAGTCAGAATGGTCTGTGAGCTTCTTTGTTCTGGTGTCAGCAGACCTCGTAGGAGACTCTGATTGGTCTCCAGTGAAAGACCCAGGAGGAAGCGCAGGAACAAGTCCAGATGTCCGTTTGGACTCTGTAAGGCCTTGTCCACAGCTGTCCGGTAGAAGAGTGTCTCTGCAGCTTTGGATCTTCTGGTTTCAGATGTCTGAGAGGTTGTTTGTTCCTCCAACAGGTTGACTCCAGAGTTGATGAAGGTCAGATGGACATGAAGAGCAGCCAGAAACTCCTGAACACTCAGATGGATGAAGCAGAAGACCTTGTCCTGGTACAGGCCTCTCTCCTCTCTGAAGATCTGTGTGAACACTCCTGAGTACACTGAGGCTGCTCTGATATCGATGCCACACTCCTGCAGGTCTGATTCATAGAAGATCAGGTTTCCTTTCTGCAGCTGCTCAAAAGCCAGTTTTTCCCAGAGACTCTATCATCTTCCTGCTCTCTGGACTCCAGTGTGGATCTGTCTCAGCTCCTCCATCATACTTGACCTTCTTCAGTTTGGCCTGAACCACCAGGAAGTGGATGTACATCTCAGTCAGGGTCTTGGGCAGATTTCCTCTCTCTCTGGTCTTCAGGACTTCCTCCAGAACTGTAGCACTGATCCAGCAGAAGACTGGGATGTGGCACATGATGTGGAGGCTTCGTGATCTCTTGATGTGGGAGATGATCCTGCTGGTCTGCTCCTCATCTCTGGACCTCTTCCTGAAGTAGTCCTCCTTCTGTGGGTCAGTGAACCCTCTGACTTCTGTCACCATGTCAATCAAACCAGTAGGGATCTGATTGGCTGCTGCAGGTCGTGTGGTTATCCAGAGACGAGCAGAAGGAAGCAGCTTCCCCCTGATGAGGTTTGTCAGCAGAACATCCACTGAGGTGGACCTTCTAGGGTCAGATAGGGTTCTGGTGTTGTGGAAGTCCAGAGGAAGTCGACACTCATCCAGACCATCAAAGATGAACACCACCTGGAAGTCTTCAAAGCTGCAGATTTCTTTGGTTTCAGAGAAGAATTCATGAACAAGTTCCACCAAGCTGAACTTTTTCTCTTTCAGCACATTCAGCTCTCTGAAGGTGAATGGAAACAGGAACTGGATGTTCTGGTTGGTTCTGCATTCAGCCCAGTCCAGACTGAACTTCTGTGTTAAGAAGGTTTTCCCAATGCCAGCCACTCCCTTGGTCATCACTGTTCTGATTGGTTCTTCTCTTCCAGGTGGTTCAAAGATGTCTTCCTGTCTGATGGTTGTTTCTCTGTCTGTTCTCCTGGATGCTGCTTCAATCTGTCTGACTTCATGTTCATCATTGACCTCTCCAGCCCCTCCCTCTGTGATGTAGAGCTCTGTGTAGATCTGCTTCAGAAGGGTTGTCTTTCCTGCTTTAGTGATCCCCTCAGACACACTCTGGAACTTCTTCTGAAGACCAGATTGGAGTCTTTGTTGACAGACTGCAGCAGAGGAATCTACAGAAAAATTAAATACAGAAAACCAGTCAGTGTTTTCTAAAGAATACTCAACAATCTAACGTTCAGGTTCAACACAATAACCTGCTTTCTGGAACGGACCCCAGGATGTCACCTACAGAACATCTGGGCCCTGTGGGTTTTGGGTTTGAGTCTTTCTAGTCTGGACTTGATCAGATTGATGTCTCTGAAGTCTAGACGGCTGATGAACACCTCAGACTCTACTGTGATCTACCAGACCTTCCTAATCAGTGTTTGTGAGGCCACTGCTGTCCTGTGGAGGCTGCTACTGTAGGGAGGAGCTGGTAGGATGTTGGAGGTTGGAGAGATGATGCTACAGAAGATGAGCAGTTACTCTCTTCACCTTTCAGTGGTTTTAATGTGATGGTTAAATCATCTTACTTCTCTGCAGATGCTCAGCCAGCTCCTCCTGCTTCATTCTCCTCAGGAAGTCCACTGTGATCTTCATCAATGCCTCCCTGAAACTCTTCTGGTCTTCATCCTCACCTCCTTCACCATCTTCCCTCTGACTCTCTGAGGATTCTGGGTAATCTGGACTCAGAACCTTCTGGATCTTCTTCAGCTCCTTCTTCACAAACGTGACAATGTGGTCCTCCAGCAGCTGGAACAAAAGACCAGATGAAGGACACGATGAGACTGAAATCAATCAATCAATCAATCAATCAATCAATCAAAACTTTATTAAGGATACAAATCATATACGGTCCATAGAAAACAAGAGCAGTAAATAAATAAATAGATCATCAGTAAAAGCAAAAAAGGAACAAATTCAAATAAGATAAAATTACATACAAAGATTAAAATAAAATAAAATATACCAATGCTTATACCTTTACATACAAGCAAGATTTCCAGTGGCTCCACATTCTAGAGCTAAACCTGACTGCGCTCAGCTCAGAATTAACAAGCGTCCCAATGATAAGATTAACAGATCTTAGCATTCTACACATACATTGATAAATCAGGTTTCTTATCACGGCAGAGCAGGAAGGAACACCAACACTGGCAAACATCATACTAGCACTACATCTTCTTGGAGCTTTCAAAAGTAACCTCATGCTGTCATTGTAAGCCACGGTCAGTCTGTGGAAGCTGGCTTTTTTGTAATGACACCACAAATGGGCAGTATACAGAGGAGTACAGTAGGATGTAAAAAGAGAAGTCTTTACACCATTGAACACATGCTAAATTTGCGAGCTAGCATATTTGCTTGTGCATACAACTTACAACACTGTCTGTATATGTCCTTGTCATCTGTGAGGTCACTAGTTATGTAATGGCCCAGGTATTTAATCTCATCACACACCTTGAGAGCAGTATCAGCCAAGAAGAATTCAGGAAAGATTAGTTTTCTGTCCTCCTTACTCCTAAATATCATTATGTTACTCTTCTTTGCATTATATTTTATATCAAACTCCATCCCATATTGTGAACAGGCTCGCAATAAATGCTGAAGGCCAGCACTGCAGGGGGAGAAAATGACCAAATCATCAGCATACTGAGGTGGTTAATAAGGGATCTGCCAACCACACATCCTGTGTCACATGCATTTAACTCCAATGACAAGTCATCCATATAGACATTAATATAAGGGAGACAGAATACCACCCTGTCTGACACCATTATTCACATTAAAAGGGGAAGACATAGAATGCCCCCATTTAACTCGCATTGTCTGATGCGCATACCAAAAGACCAAGAGTCTCACTAGGAAGCGAGGAACCCCTCTTTGTAGCAATTTCTTAAATAATTTTTCATGATTTTACAACGATCAAAGGCCTTCGAGGCATCAATGATACATGTAAACATTGTTGATTTTTGCCTATTTATTTATCTAAAATTTTCCTTTAATGCAAGATGCACATATCAGTGCCATGTTTCCCGTTTAAAGCCAAACTGATTAAGTGACGGTGATGTAAGATTCTAGTCTGGTGAGAAGGACCCTCTCTAGTACTTTGGACAAAATATTTGCAAGAGCAATTGCCCTGTAATTCTCTGAGCTGTTTAATTTACCAGTTTTATCTTTAATTATAGGTACTAATAAGACAGATAGGAGAGCATCTGGTAAGATACCATGGACTAAAAAGCCAGTAAAGCAAAGCGCAAGCAAAGGATTAAGTTTCCTACTTGCTAGTTTTAAATGTTCAGTAGTTAAATTATCTATGCCACATGCCTTGTTTCCCTTTAGCTTAAGGACTGCCTCATGTATTTCTTGTGATGTAACAGCCACATCTGGATTCCAATCAATATTCTCCACACTAAGCCTATTACTTTTGACACAATTAAATAAATCATAGTAATAATTTTGCCACAAGTGACAAATTTTATCTTCACCACTTACCCCATCAATATTCGATGGTAAATAGGTTTTGCAGTTATTGAGACCTCTGACTTCCTTCCAGAAATCATTGTACTTATTATTTTGCAGTTTTCTTGCTAAAGAGTCAGACCTCAATGTGTTCTCATTCTTCTTGATAAATCTAAGGGCATATTTAAAATTTGCATTTGCCCATTTCTTGTACTCAAAAAGAGGACCATGTCTCTCTCTACCAGACTCTACCCATACTTTAAATGCCCTCCTAGCTTCAGCGTGTGCCTCTTCCACATAGTCATTCCAGCCTGGCTTAATGTTACATGTTTTTTTCTTCTGTCTACAAAAAGACCTACTGGATAAAGAGAGGACCTTCACAAAACCATGGAGACAAACATCAGATCATGTTGGACAGACTGACAGTCCACTGGTCTACAAAGAGCAGCTGGAGATGAGCATCAGCAGAACAGATGTAGAAGCAGCTGTTGTTCATGTACAGACCAGAAATATGGAGTCCAGGTGTGGTTGATGCTGCTGGACAGACTGACCACTGGGGGGCTCTGAGCTCTGCTGGTCCACTCTGTGGAGGAATCATGGACAATTAGCTCACATCTATCCAGAAAAAGGAAAACACAAGGTCTATGAAGTTCTGTTGTGTGTGAGCTGTCAATCAGATGACTCTCTGTCATTGGAAAGGTTTACTGGTCCTACTGGTCCCACTGAGAATGTCCATGTAACCTCAATGGAAGCTCTGATCATTCAGATATCCACAAGATCCAAATCTGGACCAAACAAACATCCAACAAGATCATGAAAACAGACAAGTGATACAGCCATAAACTCTGAGCAGCACCAGTCCTTTGGAAGGTCAGATGGAGCTCTATGAGGAGGTAACTTGGATCAGAACATGATGGAGGACCACCTGAGTCCTGGAGTAAATGGATGTACCCCAGAAGAGGAAACGATTCCACACATGACTGCTGATGAACCCCAAGAAGGAAGAAAATACTTGAGCTCAAAGTCACAGGCTGTAAAACAGTTTAAGGAGGGATCATGTTGATCAGGGGTCTCCAATCTCAGTCCTGGAGGGCCGGTGTCCTACAGGTTTTAGATGTTTCTCTCCTTCTTCACACTGTGATACAAGTGACTGTGTCATTAACAGACATGTGTTGACCTTGATGATAAGATGATGACAGCCATTAATTAGGATCAGGTGGGTTAAAGCAGGGAAACATGTAAAACCTGAAGGACATTGCCCTTGAGGACTGAGACTGGAGACCCCAGATGTCAAAATCAAAATAGTCTCAGTGCAAGAAGTTAGAGCAGTGATCCCCAAACCTTCATGAAGACAAACTTCTCAGCAGGACATTGTTGTATTAAACTGCATTTTGGGGTCTTATTGTATAATGCTGATTCATGAGTCCGTGACTTTTCCTCTAGATTCTGGCCTGTTGAGGGCCATCACTTCTGATTATCACTCTGGCTCCATCAAGTTACTGAGTTTTGACACGTAGGCGTCGAAAGAACTTATCTCAAGGTCCTCCTGTGTTCATGTGATGGTTTTAAAGACAGCTGTTTCTTACTGACAAATTGTCATTTCTGATCATCTGCCTTCTGTGATGTGAGTGAATGACCTCTCTAAACCTGTATACAACTTGGAGAATAAATCCACTTTGCACCTCTGTCATAGTCAGTGTATCGTTTAACTGCTCATTGATTGTCTCACTAGAACACACTATGTGTATATACTTATAAATAAGATATACAAAATTATTACTTTACAGACATCAAACCAGAGTTTACATGGCTTTAAGACTTATTTGTCCTCTGTCCAACACCGACCACCTGAGAAGTTCCTTCCTTTACTGTGTTTGAGCCAAACAACAAAGGTGACCCCTGCTGGACCAACAGGTGTACTACAGACAGATCTGATCTTCACATTTGATTGCATCCATCAAACTTCCTGAGTGTGAACAAAAACCCAGCAGAGAATATTTAGTGTGGAAAGCTGAAGCTCCTAGATGGTTCTGAGAGTTATCAGCTGCTTAGATTCCTACTGTCACTCAGCTGCAGGAGCCTTTGTGTCATTGTTGACTCTAATCTGAATGAGATGACTAACTCCCTCAGAGTCCTGTGGAGGGAGGTTGGCCTTCACCTGACTGAGGAGGCTTCAGTGAAAACACACCAATGAACTCATGTGTTGATCACATTTGACCAACAGTCACAGTCATCCTTTGTATGTTGGTCTGGATCAGTGGTAACTTCTGTGTTCATAGTAATGCAGCAGCTCAGCTTCTGACAGAACAAAATGACCTGATCACGTTTCACCTGTGCTGGCCTCTTTCCACTGGCTTCTGTCCATTTCAGGATCCTCTTCTAAATGTCATTACTGGTCTTTAAATGTCTCAAAGGCATTGCGCCGCCTTGTTTTCTTTCTATTAACTTTGAGGTCTCCAGACCAGCTGCTCCTGGATGTTCCCAGATCCAGACTGAAGATCAGAGGTGACAGAACATTTTTGGAGACAGCTCCCAGACTGTGAAGCAGTTGATCTTTTAATGTTGAAGCTTCATTTGAAAGTTCTCTTGGAAACACTTTTAGAATTTACTTTTGTTCCTGATTTTATTCATTTGGATTAATTTTACTTTTTTATTGCATTTTATTTATTTTTCTCAGTTTGTGTCTGTGAAACAGCAGTGATGTCACATTAAACATCCTAAAATATAACATTTCAATCTCAGTGATGTTTTCCAGTTAGAACATTTACATCTGACTCACCTCTCTGCAGCAGAACCATGGTCTCCTTTAAAAAAAATAGGTTTATCCATTGACCTGTCACTCTTCAAGGAGAGACAGCTGAGTCCAGGTCCAAGAGAAAGAAAGATGTAAATGACACATTCATGTGAAACAGAGCTTTACTCAAATTAAACAAATTAAAAGAGAATAATATTGAACTCTGATTCAGTCAAAATTTACAGCTAAAACATTCAGACACAGCTCACCTCTCTGCAGCAGAACCATGGTCTCCTTTAAAAAAAATAGGTTTATCCATTGACCTGTCACTCTTCAAGGAGACACAGCTGAGTCCAGGTCCAGGTCCAGGTCCAGGTCCAGGTTGTTTCCTGTAATAAAGGTGGTTGGTGATGTGAGTGCAGAGCTCTGACATCCAGAAGAGTCATGGACAGGTGGAGATGATCATCTCACCTCTCAGCTTTGCTTGGTCTCTCATGTTCTCCTCTCAGAGTGGTTTTAGAGGGAGGACTTCTCTCCTCTCTGTCCTCACGCTGATCCATGCTGCTGGATTCACATCAGCTCACACACACCTTCTACCTCCACCTGCAGAGGAAACAAACATCATCAGAACTTGTTTAGAGGCTCAATCTGCTATAAAAAGCACCAACCTTTCACTTACCACCTCTTTCAGAGATGGCATCCCCTTTTAGAGAAATCCCGTTGACCTGAGCGCCAGGATTGTTGTGAGGATCTCTATGGAGGGAGAGTATTCAGAGACCGGACTGATCCGCTGGCTTCCCATGACCATATTCTCTATGAACGCTAGAGATTTCCAGCTGAGGGAATACGTACATTTGTAATCTGCTAGAGCCAGATTGGCAGCGCCCAACGCAGCCGTGCCTCACAGTAGCGCAAACGTGTGTGTTTCTTTGCGTTTCTTTGCCGCGGGAACTACATGCATTCAGTTGGTGATGCAGAAAATCTGAGCAGAATACTGGAATAAGGTTGTACTTGCTCTTACTGAACTGCTGAATATGTTTGTAGAATTTCCTGGCCATCTGCCCACGCTTCAAATAAAAGAAGCGTTTTACAAAATCGCAGTAACAACAATATTAATAGTCCTATATTATATCAGTGTGACGTGGAATTTCATGTGAAATGTTTTAATAATTCATTCATAGGAATTCCCCGGGTGATAGGGGCAATCGATTGCACCACGTCGCATCACTGGAGCTTTGGGGAACATGAGGTGATTTCTGAATAGAGTCGTTTCATAGCTCAATTTCAGGTAAACCATTTGGTACTCATTGTTGTAAGGTGATTGATGGCACTAGTATGCAGGACAACCACCAACATGACTTCAATAATAACATAAGTAGAATTTATATTACCTTTCTCAATGTTTACAAAAACTGAAAATTAGAAGCTTATTAAAGAATATAGCAAGCGTTTGTATTGGATATTAGATTGACAGATGTACCTATTAAATGGCCGGTGAGGGTATATTGGTATCAAGGTAATATAAATCTTAAATCACTTTCACATAGATTTAGCAAAAACTAAAGTGTTTTCATTTATCATTCATAATGGACAGTCACCTACTAATGTTTAAATCTGCTGCTTAAGTTAAAGTTTAAACGCTCTAAAGAGGAGGGAGATTAATTCATGTGCATTAAGTGGTGAATAATATAATTTACGAATTTACACGATCTGTAATTTTTTTTGCCAGCACTCCTCTCTGGCTTTATTCGCACCTACAGTGTTCTTTTGGCCGTAAAGATTCTTTGAATCCTCATAGCCTGCATTATTAAAACCGCTCTCCTGACTGAAATATACGGACCGCCATCTATCATTTTATCCAATAGGCGTCAAATAGGCGTCAAACGCCCCCTTTATGTGAACACGCACAGAGCAGAAAGCAGAAAGCCGCGATTAACAAAGATAGTTGATAACCACCGTCGTGGTACCATTATCTTCTGATGCGGTTTCAGGTTTTTAAGCCAGCTCACCCAAAAAAGCCTGGCTGTGTCGAACTTGCTCCGTAGTACATCCCCCTGACCTCTACACAACTGTGTTGCCTGTTTCTGTTTCTCTTCTTTTTTTTAGCGATAACAGTGATCCTGATCAGTGGTTCTCAACTGGTTTGGCTTCAGGACCCACCATCACCCTTAATGACAAGCCGTGACCCAAATCAAGGAAAATTTGCAATATTTCAAACTTATTGAATGAAAAGATTGTGCAGTTTGAAACAGAGATAGTAAAATAGAATATCACAGAATGCCAACAGAAAAAAAAAAAGTTTATTGGTGAACCAAAATGGCAAAAACCAAAATGACTTCAAGTGGCAAATATTCCCTTTGATACTCAATTAGCTGCATTTTACTTAAATCCAAAACACTTCAGCCTTTTTTAACAGACTAGAAATGCACAAACATGAACTAAAAAAGTGCAACCACTGAGCAGTAGTTTCAAAAATAACTTAAATATGTAGCGTTTGCTGAGTACTCACTTCCTGATATAAACAATTTCCTATAAAACTATCTAGTCACTTATTAAGCATTAATCATAAAGCTGACATAACATCAGAACATTTCAGTAACACCATTTTTAAGACTCAATAGTGCTTTTATGCACAAACATGAAATAAAACAGTGCAACCACTGAGCAGTAGTTTCAAAAAGACTTCAAAATATATAGTTTTAGCTGAATAACCACTCACTGACCTTTGTAATCCATATCTCATATACTCTTCTTATATCTGTGTTTCATCATGCTCAACATATGTAAACAAACGTTGCAGGTCTTTTTCTATGGTGTAAACTGGCAGGGGTGATCTCCCATTACAGGGCATTATCGCCATCTACTGTTAAGGAGTATGAATGACACGCTTTTTTTTTTTTTTTTTTTTTTTTTTTTTTTTTTTTTTAGCATTTCCTTCCCCAGGCAAAGCCCCACGGCCCACTGAAAACGGGTCTGCAACCCACTTTTGGGTCACGACCCACCACTTGAAAACCACTGACCTGGTGTATTGACAAATTAAAAAAAACATAAGCATCTATTCTGGTCATTGTAAGGGTGCGTGTCGTGTGTGAAGGACAGAGTCGGGCTGTGAACACTTAGACTGCAATGCTTGGTGAGCTAAACCAGAAACTAAACAGAATCACAGGCTAGCTGTGGTTCTCAAACTCACCAGCAGGATGGATAAGAACCTGGAGAAGTTGGAAGCTCGGCTCAGTGAGAACTGACCACCATTCAGCTATTTGGAATTTTGCCCAATAAGATCAAACTCAGATGATAAATTATCTGAGTTGGCCTGACTCAAAACATTTGCTGTTATCTGGATTGGCTCCTCCCCTGTGCTGGCCTCGGAAGGGTGGTTATCTCAACTTCTCCTGAATGTTTTACCAGCTGACGCTCTGCCCTTGACTCTTGACTTGACTTGATGATGTCATGTGGGAGGTAATGTTTACAATACAAAAGGGGAACTTGTGATAGAAGTTAAATATTAGCCTTTATTACTTTGTTATTATCAAACCATTTTAGAGTGTTAACTCTTAGCTTTTGCTACCAGGCGTGTATTACAATACAAAAGGGGAAATTGTGATAGAAGTTAAATATTAGCCTTTATTACTTTGTTATTGTCAAACCAGTTTAGAGTGTTAACTCTTAGTTTTTGCTACCAGGCGTGTATTATGTCTAACACCTTGAGTTCCCACATGTCTTACACAGCTGCAAGATGTGGTTTCTGGTTTCTTCATACATTCTGTCTTGTGTATTCTGGTGTCTCCTGTTAAAACAGTTGTACTACTGATGATATTGGTCGTTCTTCATTGATCTGCTCAGATGTAGGTGTGACCCCTTTGAATGCAATGGATATTAAAATTCTCTGAAATCTAGTAAATTTCTAAGTCTTGATATTTACGTTTATCCTCAGTCACCAGGTGGTTAAAAATAAAGGGTTATATATTATTTGTTAAGGTCATCTGTTAAGGTCAGGGACCCACACAGAGAGGCTAACCCAAGGCTGGACTGTCCTCATCAGGAAAGCTCCCAGAAGGGAACCATACCATCCTACTACTGGCCTTTAACCTGCCTCAGCACCACACAGAAGCTCCTATCAGGCATCATAGCGACTAAGGTGAGCAGGAACATGGATCAATACATGAGCAAGCCACAGACGGGGATTGGCAGGAACACCGGAGGGTCCAAACATCAGCTACTGGTCGACAGGGCAGTCGCCTGAGACTGCAAGTCCAGAAGCACCAACCTGAGCACTGACTCAATACCACATACATGGATACTGGAGAACTTGAAGCTCTATAAGATCACCAGGACACTGACTGCCTTCATCCAGAACTCAGTGAGGCTGTGGAAGACAACTCTGGAGGTCAACTCAAAGCCAACAGCACAGCTGAGTGTAACAGTTGTGTTGTAAATAATTTACTTTTCTTGGTCCCACTAGTGACGACACAACCCAATTACAGCCAATTAAATACAGGCGTCAGTTCCAGAGAACAACCATTATACCATTATACCATTAAACCATTATATTTTAGGTTTTAGGTTTTTTTTGTGAATCCCACAACATGTGCCTCTGATCAAGGACATGTTGTGTGAGTCACCTCTTTTTTATCCTCCCCCCCCCCATCCTCTATGTGATCATATTTTCTTCTGCTAAAAGTGCCCTGGCTGGAGGGTGGCGTACTTGGGTATATCTATGGGCACTTGTGGGTGCCTGTGGTGTGCTTGAGTATACTGCTCCCTGACAAGGGTAGAAGCGCTGTTTATGGCTGCTGCCCCAAGCACCGTTGACTCCTGTCCATTTGTTGTTGTTGTTTCTGTATGTTTCTCTTGGACGGTGTACTGGGAAGACAAATTTCACTGTGTTGGGACGCTGGCGCAGTGACGATAATAAATAAATCTGATTCTGATTCTGATTCTGATTCTGATCTAAAAGTAGGTTTTGGAGGACGGCCTTCTGCTACCAGGCACCTTTTTATGGAACCAGCTACCAGTTTGGGTTCATGAGGCTGACAACCACCTCTATCTTTAAAATTAAATTGAAA